>JARQZK010003748.1:0-110000 GCA_030704885.1 Cynegetis impunctata
AGAAACTCAATGCCTAGGTCTTGGCGGCATTAAAAGGAAATTCAGTTATCAGATATCCAGTTCAAATAACCTTGAAATCTTTATTCATAGACTCAGCTGACGCAACACGTTGATAGCCAGGTATAGATGTACTGACAGACCTCATATTGGAGGTGGATGTTGTTTGAATATAGTCGTCAGTAAAGTAAATATTTTAATTTTTGAATATAGGACATCATTAATATGTTCAAATAGTCAGGGCCGTTATTAACAACTTGTAGTATATTAGCAGTGGACCAAATTTCATTCCTAACATGGTGCACTTTAGTGAAAATCGCATAAATGAATGTGGTTTTGAACTGGTTTTGGAGCAGATAAAGTTCTTGTTGTATCATATACCCGTACTGTACTTCGACCATAGTTCTGTTCGCTACTCTTTTAACAATAACTTCTATAACATAATTTCAATAAATTACTGTTTTATATACGTTTAATAAAAATTCCCCCATGTCCACATTGAAATGTCCTTTTGTCGGCAAGAAGTATTTTTCTAGCCACTTTCTCGGCATCCTCGGAGTTAGATATCTCAAATTAATCAAAATATAAAATTACCTTTAGGCAAGAAACACATAGAAATTCTTTGTAAACTCTTGATAATGGGTTAGTAGTCCGAAACATATATCGAGTAAATTATACCAATTTTAGTGAAATAAATCTAAATTTTTTTCTTCTTTGATTTATAATTTTGAAGAATATTCCAATAAGGCTCCTTTCATATGGGGAGCTTCACGTCTCTCGCTCCTATGCGAGAAGGTTTATGGCTCCTACCTCACGCCCTTTCAAACGGGGAGCCGTTTTAGTTTCTGGCTCCTTGAGCTCAGTCGTATAATAGATCGCAGCAGTTACCATATACCTCCTCTACCGACGACACTAATTTCGACGACAGAAACGCAAACGATCAAGCATGGCTTGAGTACATCCAATCAATCAAAAACGCGATGAAGCAGTACTTTTTGCCACGCTTTACCAAGAAACATTCTTCAATTATTTTATTTATTGACTTCCATCCAACTTTTAACGACTTCATTTCGGTCTTAGTACATGTCAAAATTTTTATGCCAAGAAGCGGGTTGGTTGTGGACAACACAAATTAATAATTCCACATCGTAATCTGCCATGATGATGAGTGTCTGTCAACTGGAGTCGAGAGCGAGAGCCCAGTGGTGGATCCCGTTCTCCGTCTGCAAGAGTCCGTTAGTAGGGCAACGCACGAGCCGCCAACCGCGGCGGTTGGCAGTCGGGCGGTTGTTAATTTGTACAGGAATATAATTATGCTAGACAAAGCACTGGCAACCGCGTTACCGCGCGGTTGGGCGGTAGTCGACATCGGGCGCGGCGAACGCGTGGTCTTGCGGTTGTCGATTTGTACAGACTTGAATGACAGACCACGCACGAGACCGCAATTTCGCGCGGTTTCCCTTCATTATTAATTTAACATTTGTAGTAAATTTGATATTTTTAGTCACTCCGGTAATTTCCTTTTCAATTTTGTTAGGTAATTCACCGAAAGACAACGTTGACATTCTGGTATAATTGAAAAATTTATCTTCGAAGCTTCTCAATTCTTTATAGAAAATTACGAATGCTCCTTTACTACTTCTTTGCTGAAGCAGAGGGTGAACCTAATATTTTGCTTTGCAACGACGTTTGTTTCGTTTTTTAGATAGAATATATTTTGCCAAATGGCTACAGCTACTACCGCGGACAATTTCATGACGACTAGCGATCAACAAACCGCGAGCAACCGCTCAACCGCTCAACCGCCAACCGCGGCGGTTGGCGGCTCGTGCGTTGTCACCCTTAGACTCAATGCATTTTGGTGCAGAGAGCCTTCCTCTCGGGAGCGAGAGACGTGACGCTCGCCATGTGAAAGAAGCATAAGTGTTTAACGAGTAGTAGACGTTAACAAATAAAAGCAGTTAGTACGCTGCTATTAGTTTTTCTCAGATGTTTCCTTATGGCAGAGATAGTTTCTCCACTCAATATTACAAAGGCGATTGCTAGGTCGGTATTCCTCCTCTGAACCTTACCTTACCTCCTTTCTTTCATAAATTGTCTGGTCTTACCCGTCCCTAATGCACTTTTACATACAAATGTATCATATGAGTTGGCAAGAGTGCATCCCCATACCTCAAGCAGCCTGACTCCCTCAAACATACTTAAGAAAGGAGTGAAACACGTCGCGTTTTCTTTCTTTCAAGCCATCGAAAGAGATTAATCGGCAAATCATACATCTACAGCAGCACTGACTCCGCCAATACAATACTAAGCTTGTAGATATTTTTGTCAACGAGAACACTAGCCTGATTTTTAAATATCTACAAAAATGTACTTAACCTGGCTGATTGATTGTGTTGGGTTATAAAATGACGTAAAATTTGTGTCTGAAAAATCATAACGCTATTTAATCTTCAGTTTATTTTTATGAAGAGCAGAGAATGTGATATTGAAAAACAAAAGGTATGAACTAGTTATATTCTAAAAATAGAACTAATGGTACAACGGAAATATATAACGAATTGATACATTGTAAGAATCTTATTCGTGGAGAATGATTCAATACAAATGTAGTATGCCAAACTAAACACTTACTTCTTAAAAATTCGAATGAATCAGGAAGTCATAATAGTATTAACTGCACTAAAATATTTCTTTCAAATTAAATTATTCTTATCATGCATTGCACAAAGTTACTTATAGGTGCTAACCACTAACTAACTACAATAAAATTTTCTTTCGTTCATGAAATTATGAGAATTATTGATTCTCAAATGAAGGCTCTTCGGAGTGTTCATCAAATAGAAATATCCATAACAGCAGAACGAACTTTATAAAAACAAATTTATCATTAGTGGGAAGAAGTGCTTGTTTACATGCGAAATAATTCACTTATATTTGTTGACATATTTCTTCTAACGGTCCACTGCTACACTTCGAAGCGTGTTCTGAAACTGTCTAAGCGTAAACAGATATTAAGTGGCCATCAAGATACTGGATTATGCATATGAACTTCTGCTTACAGCTAGAAACTTGCTCATTTTTCCAAATGCATCAATTTCTGGCTCATCTAAACCGTGTTTATCATTCTTAAAACAGGAAACGATTAACATACGAGTATGTGAATCGTTTAACGACTTTACGACAATTTGTAATTATAGCCTATTCAACTGAATCGTAATAGCTCGACATACACATCTTACGCTGGTTTGAAGTAAATGCGGAAATCAAACTGATACATACATTAATAGACTTCACAATCCTACAAATTAGCGACTCGAGTTCCGAAGGCATGAAATATAATATATTTTAATACCGGTATATAATGTGTCTGTGTATCATTCAACAATATGAGTAATGTGGGAAAAAATATATCAAAAAAATTATAATAATCAATAATATAATTTCAACACAATGGTAGCTTCATCAGAACTAATTCAATAAAAAAACCTCGAAAACACAATTCATACAACTTCAAGAATGAAAATGATATCGATAAGTAATTGGTAGGAAGACAATTCGCTACAAGAACTTTCAAACGTTGCATCAAATATTCAAAATTTTGTGAGAAGTATTTTAATCCAACTATTGATTCAATAAGCTACTAAAATATTCATACCTTCTTATTTCAGCAGCTTCCCAAAATATTGAGTTGAATCCTCTTCTCTCTCTATGGGAAATTAAGATTGAATTTTAATTTTTATTTAATGAATGACTATAATCCCAAGTAATTCTTTTTGAGTTTTCGTAACTGCGTTTATGCCCCTTAAATCTTTTTCTGGTATTTCTATAATGTTCAACAAGTTCAAAAAAATACCTTCATTAGTAGAACCAACAGAAGCTTTGGATATCAAGAACAGGGTCGCAGATTCGAATAAAAAAAGAGGTATTTTCAATATTCCAATAATTTATTAAATTATAAACATGCATTCCATATAAATTTCAATATTCTGTTGGGAAGTATAAGAAATCAACAATTATAAGAAAACTAATAGTTTATGTCTATAGATTGGATAAATAGACTTAAATAATTTTCCCACTTCAACATATGGCGCAATCTTTAACACTTTTCTCAAAACACTAATTGCCTGCTGATTACTTGTTATCGTTTTTGTTCTTGAAGTCATGTATATCGAGTTTTCCGGGTTATATTATGCATTTCTATCTAATGAAGCTATTGTTGTGGTTAAACGCGTAGTAACTTTAGTTGTAATAATTCAAGTAAATGCCACATCACATCTACGGTGATATAATTCTTAAAAAAATAGTGCTGTGTTTGAATGGAGGAAGTCAATTATTTCAATCTTCCCTATCTTTTTCAATACCATCTTTCAAGCAAGTTTGAGTGCTTTAAGAGTTCATTCTCCCTTTCAAAAAACAAAGAAGTTTTCATGAAAAAAAAGGCACTAGTAAAAAAAGAAATAATTGTAACGTATAATATCACCAGTTAAGTATTCAGTTGAGGTACTAGGATTAGATATATATATATATATATATATATATATATATATATATATATATATTTATATATATTTATTTATATATATATATATATATATATATATATATATATATATATATATATAAATATATATATATATATATAATATATATATATATATATATATATATATATATATATATATATATATATATATATATATATATATATATATATATATATATATATATATATATATATATATATATATATATATATATATAATTATTTATTCGAATTGTTGTTGCCTGTGATCTATTTCTAATCACTTGAAAATTATTAGTAATAACAGGCTGGTTGAATCTTAAAAAACTCGATTTTATTGAAATTTGACGTTTCGCCACGACATTCGTGGCGAATAATTATCAAGAGATTATATATATACATATATATCTATATATATATATATATATACACATATATATACATATACATACATATATATATATATATATATATATATATATATATATATACACATATATATAAATATATATATATATATATATATATATATATATATATATATATATATATATATATATATATATATATATATATATATATATATATATATATATATATATATATATATATATATATATATAATATAAATATATATATATATATATATATATATATATATCTATATATATAAATATATATATATATATATATATATATATATATAATGTAAACGTTCCTTTTAGATTGCTTATATGAAATTTACCCGTTAGTATATTCTTAGTGTACCATACACTATGATTAAACAACTAAAATATCGAATAATATTAGATTTAAAATATATTTTTCCTATTTTCATATTTTCATTATTACTAAAAATTCACTCGGTAGAAGTATTTTATAGTCAACTGACGTATAAGAAAATAGTTTTTTCGATTGAAGGGTCATCGTGAGAAGAGCTTAAGCTATTTCTCAGTTTTAAGATTTGGAATCATTCACTTCAATAAAAAAATTAATATATACTGAATTCGACTTCAATAAATGAATAGCAACTGTAGAGTTTTCGATTGTTCTCAAGTATTTCGAAAAAGATGAATGTTGACATTCGTATTGATTCAATTGTTCCTATTAATTTTAGTTTCTAATGCCCTTTGCTTTTTTCAAAGAAATTGTATTAAGGGTCTAATGATTAGAGAATTTTGAATAGAATCATCTTAAACTAACATGCACGAATAATAATGTAATTCGGAATGATGAATTGTAGTAAATGCGAACTCATTCCTGGGCCACGCAATTCAGGTTGAATTATACTTCTTTTGTTACATTCCTTGCTATAAGAAAATGTGGAAATGGATTGAACGTCAAGCGCCATAGTACACGATCTCCGCTTGATGAAGTAACGTGCGAAATAGCAGCCCTTCCACGCTATGAGGTTTTCATTGGGTTCGTAGCATGAAGGTTAAAACCTCAGAGAGCAGAGGAACATTGAAATAAATTACGCTTTTAGACGATCAGGTTCAGATTTAGTACTTAATATAACGGAGCAATTCTGTTGAATACTTAGCGGCGGCACTTTGGCAGAAATGGGCCAATGAATTAAGAGTGAGAAAAATTCTACCTCTGTGATTCGTTTGGATTTTCTTCGGTTCTAATAAAATTGGAATAAGTTTTAGAAGCACCATACGCTTACTATCATATTTGATTCCATTTCGATATTTTATATACAGTAGCAATAGCTCTACGCGGAATATGATGGACAACAATAAATTTATGGAGAGATTAAACGAAATCTTTTTGTTGTGTGACGTATTTATCGCTCTTAAAGCTTTTTGGGACAATAAGTTAGAATATCTGAACAAATTATGTTTTTATTTACAAAAAAAAAACCAAAAAACGCGTGACCAGCAGGTCCATCCCTTAAGTCGTATTTTTCGTACGAAGATACGCAAGATATCGCAATTTTCGCATTTATGTTTATGAACTCTCGATTTACTGAGCTTATCTATTTTTGACTTGTTGTTTTTTATGTATTTTCCTAGACTATTTCTTGTTCTGAATGCTGAATTGAGATCTAGATTAGAGAATAAGGATTCTAATTTGTTGGAAGCTATGCCAAAGTGAGTTAAACTATTATATTTAATTTCTTCTGGTTTGATCAATGGGAATACTAATGAAATTACCAGTTCATGATTTTTCTTCCTTATTATTATTTTGTCGACTGCTATCTGCTTGATTATATTGAGTTCTTTATGGACATAGCTGAAGAAGCTGTAGTGTCTGCGAAACACGTTGTGCAACTGTGTTGTTTTATTATATGTGAAAATCGATAAACTCAGAGTTTCATTTCTCAAACATGTAAACAATTGATTTTCATCGAGAAGCGGCCTCATCAATTGATATATGTATATATATATATATATATATATATATATATATATATATATATATATATATATATATATATATATATATATATATATATATATACAGGGTGAGTCATTGATATGGGAAAGCTTGATTGCAGCTACACCGTTAATGATATCGAAACGAACCAAACGGTTCTGCAAATGGGAGGTCAGAGTGCAGTTCGTAAAATTATTTTGCCCTTTACAGGGTGTACCATTTTTACGGAGCAATTTTTAAGATACTTTTTTTAAATGGCACTATATATATTTCTACACATATTTGAATTTGTCCTTTATTGAGATTTGTAAATTCGTTAAGTTTTTGCAAATCGCTTCAGCCGTTCAGAAGTTATTCAATTTTTTCTGAAAATTAATGCCTTTGCAGGCATTTCTTTAAAAAATCGCAGGGCACTTGTTTTTTTGAATATCAAGTTGTTATTTGGGCTGTATCTAAGTAATTGTTCTGGGTATCTTTTGACGGAGAGATAATCTATTTTAATTGTGACATTACCTTACTGTGACACATTGATTTTGGTACACTTTGAAAGGCCATATCTTGATTTTTTCAAATGGCACTCTATTTATTTGATTACTTAGTCGCATTGAACATGTCATTCTTCATCTTTTTTATATTCACGTTTTTTTCCAAAAGTTGATGGTTTAGAAGACAATTCACATTTTCAAAAAAATCAACACATTTTTTCATCTTTTAAACAAGTGACATGAAAAACAATTAATTCTGATAACAGACTTTCACTTGTTCATTGTTGTTATCCATGGCCTTCTATTGATTTATGCATTCAATTTCAGAAAATTGTCTTTTATTTGCGCGTTTCTGAGAAAAAGTTTATAGTATCATATATTTTTGAAAAGGTAAAAAAAAGACAAATTTTATAGTCTATAAATATACAGGGTATTCCATTTAAAAAAACATAAGTTTGCTTTATAACTCAAAAATAGTAAACATGTAACGAAAATTATCTACACCGATGCATTCTACGGAAAAATCTATAAGGATGTTATTTTACATTTTCGATAAGATGAAGGATAACGGCGATACGACCGCGATCCCAAAATGCAACATTTTCAAAAATGCCCTGTATCTAAAAAACTAAAAGAGTTATTAAAATTATGTTGACGGCATCTTCAGTTTTTCGAAAAAGTAGCACAGTGTCGCGAAAACCGCAACCCTCTATCTTCAAAAATAACGGAGATACCATTCAAAAGTACCCAAAATGGGACACCCTGTACTAAGCTTCTATAATTTGATTTGAGTAATTTCTCATCAAACTTTGAAATTGACGCCCGCAGCAGTTACGTTGACGTCTGTTATCAGAATTTATTGTTTTTCATGTCACTCGTTTAAAAGATGAAATAATGTGTTGATTTTTTTTGAAAATGTGGAATATCTTCAAAACCATCAACTTTTGGAAAAAAACATAAATATAGAAAAGATGAAGAATGACATGTTCAATGCGACTAAGTAATCAAATAAATAGAGTGCCATTTGAAAAAATCAAGATATGGCCTTTCAAAGTGTACCAAAATCAATGTGTCACAGTAAGGTAATGTCACAATTAAAATAGATTATCTCTCCGTCAAAAGATACCCAGAACAATTACTTAGGTACAGCCCAAATAACAACTTGATATTCAAAAAAACAAGTGCCCTGCGATTTTTTAAAAAAATGCCTGCAAGGGATTAATTTTCAGAAAAAATTGAATAACTTCTGAACGGCTGAAACGATTTGCAAAAACTTAACGAATTTACAAATCTCAATGAAGGACAAATTCAAATGTGTATAGAAATATATATAGTGCCATTTAAAAAAAGTATCTTAAAATTTGCTCCGTAAAAATGGTACACCCTGTAAAGGGCAAAATAATTTTACGAACTGCACTCTGACCTCCCATTTGCAGAACCGTTTGGTTCGTTTCGATATCATTAACGGTGTAGCTGCAATCAAGCTTTCCCATATCAATGACTCACCCATATATATATATATATATATATATATATATATATATATATATATATATATATATATATATATATATATATATATATATATATATATATTTATATATATATATATATATATATATATATATATATATATGTATATATATATTTATATTTATTTATATATATATATATATATATATATATATATATACAGGGTGGCCCACCCCATTCGCCCCGGTGTTTCTATGAGAAATTGTAAGAGTGGGAAAAAATTTTGCACAGTCGTATGTAGGCCCATGAGGAGCAAATTCCAAAAATATTTTTAAATATACAGGATGACGCAAAAAAAAGTTATATTTTTTCTTATGGAACACCCTATATTTTTTTATATTTTGAGATACTATAGACCAAAAGAAGTCAAGTTATTGTTATATTCCCTATACCTAAAACTGACCGTTTCTGAGTAATTTTGATAAATTAAAAAATACAGACCATATTTAAACAATTTTTACACCCTGTTACATGTAACGAGCTGTTCGTTAATGCATTCACTGCTTAGCTGACAGGTTAAAGTTAACTTCCACTCAAAAGTTTTATTTCAATATTGTACAGAGTGGTGAAAAAAATTGCATCAAAGTTTGGGCACAGTTTTTTTGAAATAACTTCTTGAAGTGACCTATTTTGACGCAGAATTAGATTCCCTTTAAAACTATATCAGGGTTCCCTATACCTATCCCTTATTATTCTTATGCAAAAGACGTTTTCATATTCTACTAATGAGTAATTTCTTTATCTTAAAAATGGAACATCCTGTATTGCAATGAAAAACTAAAAACATTTTTGAACTCATTTTATTGAAAAATTAACAATTATTCTTTTAATAAATGCTCAAAGAGGTGCCTATTATTCTCGATGCATAAGCGAACTCTTTTTTGAAAAGAGTGCTGAACCCTTAATAATATGCATGTTCTGGGGTATGAAATGAAACGCTCTTCTTATTCGAAATTTGAGTTTATATTTGAGCCTGCATTATGCTTGAGATACACCGTATTCGCGAAAATTTAATCTCGTTCTTCTAGCGAATCTACGTGTTCCTTAATAAACAAATTTTAAAAATACTTTTCAAATACAATAAAGAATGTTCCATTTGAAGATGAAGAAATTACTCATGAGTAGAATATAAAAACGTCTTTTGCGTGAAAATCATGAGAGATAGGTATAGGAAACTCTGATATAGTTTCAAAGGGAATCTAATTCTGCGTCAAAATATGCCATTGAATACAGGATGTTCCATTTAACTTCGAGAAGTTATTCAATGAAAATTAAGCCCAAACTTTGATGCAATTTTTTTCACCACTCTGTACAATATTGAAATAAAACTTTTATGTGGTAGTGAACTTTAACCTTTCAACTAAGCAGTAAATACATTTACGAGCAGCTCGTTACATGTTACAGGGTGTAAACAATTTTTAAATTATGGTCTGTATTTTTTAATTTCTAAAAATTTCTCAGAAACGGTGATTTTTAGGTATAGATAATATAAGAATAACTCACCTTTATTTGGTCTATAGTATCTAAATATATAAAAAAATATAGGGTGTTCCATAAGAAAAAATATAGCTTTGATATGTAGGTACCTTTTTTTGCGTCACCCTGTATATTTAAAAATATTTTTGGAATTTGCTCCTCATGGGCCTACATATGACTGTGCTAAATTTTATTTCCCCAGTATTTTCAGGGTGGGCCACCCTGTATATATATATATATATATATATATATCTATATATATATATTCATTCGAATTGTTGTTGCCTGTGAAATTTCTAATATATATATATATATATATATATATATATATATATATATATATATATATATATATATATATATATATATATATATATATATATATATATATATATATATAGGGTGTCCCACCGGGAAATAACGCGATCTGTATATGGAAAACTACTCACAGGAAAATTGTACAGGATATAATACATAAAATCTGCCTAGAATCTTGCGTAGAATCCGAAAATGTATTAATATATAGGGTATCCAATTTAAAATAAGCAAGTTGGTATTTACTTCTGGTATAACCGGAAGTGCCACCATCTTGAAAATATTTTAGTCGAGTTGACCCTATCGACATTAGTATACTCTCAAATTTTCAAAATTTTCCTATGAGTAGTTTTCCATATACAGATCGCGTTCTTTCCCGGTGGGACACCCTGTATATATAGGAAGAATATCTATTTATCACTGCAACTGATATCTCTCACGTTATTCTATTGTCTTTTTGAATGCTCAAATTAAAAGTAGCATATCGAAAGACTGTGCAATAGTAAAAAAAATTTCATCACAGCTTAATTTCCAACGCAAAGATCTAGAATTCACACAAATAAGTTGATAACTCATCAATCTCTTCTGTTGATGTTGGTATATCATTATTGTAATTACTATTACAACACTATTTTCAAGGCGAAAGGTATGTACATATGAATCTTTTCGACTAACGTTCCGGAATCGATGAAATACATTAATCAACTTAAGAATTTCAATAATATGCACGAGAACTACTCTTACAAGGAGGTATTGTAACTGTATTATGATTAGAAAGTGGTCCTCTATCAGTTAAACAGTGTATCGAATTAGAAATTTTCGATTAATATAATCTTATATTTAATGCGTTTTTGTTATAGTAAAATATTATGGAAGCATGATTAATTTCCGACAAGTAGTTTTATAACTCTGCATGGTACATTTTTGGAAAATTGTTTTCGGTACAATTTTGAAATTATATGGTTTATAAAAGGTATATCCAAGTACTGTGCATTTATATACAATAAAAAATGACAAACTTCATTGTAGAAAGAGTGAAACTTCTCAGAATATGAAAACTAAACTACACGCATTTTTTTTTTTTAGAAACTAAATTTCAATTCTTAATCATATATTCCAGAATAGAAGAAATATCAGAAGGTGGATATATTTTAGTTACAAATATTATTTCAAGAGATTCACCAAATGAAATTAATAGCACTCTTTGATATAAACTATATAATTATGACATTTGATAGATTTTTTTATATATTTTTTGTGTTGTTAGTTCAGCCTCAGTTCCACGTTGTTTTTCATACATAAAAAAGTTAACAAGAAGAAGTGAAATCAATTCATTTTAATTTTACAAATGAGAATTTTACCGCATCTGAGGTCTAGACTGTTGATATAACGGTCTAGTCGATACCGAGTTCGAATCCCAGGTAAGATATGTAAAATATTGATATTTATAGAATTTCATTAGTTTCATACGATGAATAGTTGAGTAATAACTATTGTAACAAGATAATCAGCCGTTCGAAATGTTATTTATTTATATCTTTTGAGTGTGATATTCGGAATAAATTCTGAATCCTTCTATTTATGTTGAAAAAATAAATATTAATAAAAATAAAGAAGCTAAAATAGATGAAGAAAAATATTATCAGGGAAAAACATTTTTGATTTCAGCGATTACAACAGTTGAATCTATGACCTGGCGTTTCACCACTGTATACGAAAATCTTGGTATCTCAGTTCACATAAATTTTAATAGAAGAAAAGGCTACAACATGAAAAAAATACGGGGGTAGTAGTTAATCCTTCAAATGAACTTCGTTAATTTTTATCAGATACTTACTGAATATTTTCAGCACCAATATTTGATGTGATTTGTGAAAATTTTCTGGGAGGATTGCCTACCCGTCAGCCCACTATTTAATTTATTATCACAATCGTTATTTATAGATACTTAACTACTAATATATGTGCAGAATGAGATCACAAAATGTTTGTATTCAGTTCAATTCAAACATATGATTTTCTAATGATGTTATAGTTAAATAAAATAGTCGTAGCCATACTATAAGGCCATTCTGAATATTGTTTTACTTTTCACTGCCGTAAATAACGCTATAATAAAAAACTCTATCGCAGCGAGTTGCATTAGAAGAGCAGGTTTTCATTACGTATACAGTTTAGAAAGTATATTCATTAAATTATGATTTTTTTTCCCCCAACTAATTCGTACTTACAAACTTTAAACTCTATTTCTATAAAATCGCGCCCTTTATCGTGTAAACAAGATTTATTTCCTCCTCCGGGGGGTCAACCCTTCAACCAATTCATATTGAAATAAATAGCATCCAAGATATCGTACGAAACTATCTACCTACAATGTTTCAACCCTATGGTACCAAAATTGCGCCTTATATCGTATAAACCAGATTTATTTCCCTGACCAACCAATTTGCATTGAAACGTATCCCATTCAAGATATCATACTAAACTACCTACTCACAAACTTTGAATCCTATTGCTCCAAAATTACGCCCTTTATCATGTAAACAAGATTTATTTCTTCCCCCAGGGGGTCAACTCCCCAACCAATTCGAACCAAAACCAATCCCATCCAAGGTATCTTTCGAGGATACCTACCTACAAACTTTTAACCCTATTACTCCAAAATTGCGACCTTTATCGTGTAAACAAGATTTATTTTCCCCCCAGGGAATCAACCCCCCAACCAATTCGAACCAAAACTAATTCCGTCCAAGATATCATGCGAAACTATCTATTTACAAACTTGCAACGTTATTGCTTCAAAATTTGCGTGTAAACAATGTAAAATACATAAGCACATACATACGAACATGTGCCAAGCATCATAAAAAGTCATGAAAC
Organism: Cynegetis impunctata; assembly: GCA_030704885.1. Lineage (NCBI taxonomy): Eukaryota > Metazoa > Arthropoda > Insecta > Coleoptera > Coccinellidae > Cynegetis > Cynegetis impunctata. The sequence continues at coordinate 13,594 of JARQZK010003748.1, forward strand.
AAAAAACTATCTTGGTCCTAGGTCCAACTTTGTTAATCGCACCCATTCTAATAAGTAGGTTTTCAAAGTGAAAACCTGCTAAAAACTAGTCAAAGATTATGGTTAAAAAGGATTTCATTGCCTTAACGCTTTATAGATTTCGTTGCTATCTTATGTAGATTATTGATCCATTTCATATAAACAGAAATTCTAATTTCGAATCTCCATAACTTGGAATTGCAAATGAAATTATATTTCCATAAATCTTGTCTTATGAGAATAAAAGACTTATCGCTACTAGGCAGACTTCATGAGCAAATTTAATACCTGTCTCGATGACCAGCTTTCTCGCTAGAGAATCTAATAATCCGGATTTGCCCGATAGATCTTCCTTGGAAACCGTTACAGTTCAATTTCAACACTTATTGAAATAGAGTTCACTCATTCCATGTCATCAGCAAGATCTGATAATATGTGCGTCTTCTTCACCGTACAAAGGGACATTTTTTTCTGAATCAATATTCAATATATTGTATATCATAAATTCATGATTTTTCATGAGTACGACCTTCACTCATATATGTGTATTAATTAATAATAGTAATGTTATATTATACCTCTCAATTATTGTGTATAATTCATAATAAAATATGAAATTCATGTTTTTATCATACCTACTATAGGTAAGTACTCTATTCGTATAATAAATCCATCAATATTCCTGTTCCGAAAAAAACCAGAATATTCATACTCATAACGACAAATAATTACTGCTGCATTTAAGTAAATCTCAGTTAAATTGAGTATAAAATATATCTATTGGACACTTTATCGAGATGAGGATTACGGGTTCGAATTCTGCCGGTGAAACATGAAACAATTTTTTGTTGTGTATTTATGATGATAAGTAGATAAAAGCTTCATAATTCTCAGCAATTTTAGTGGTTACATCAAAATAAACTTGCTCAGGCAACATCTATTGGCCAATAGTTATAGGTACTACGCTTATTAAATGGAATGAGGATTGCTCTTACATTTGATGTTTGATTTTATGGCAAATTATATAACTTTAACTCTAACTCTAGTTATCCAAATATTCTACAAAATCTATTAAAGTAGGTCTTTTTCAACAAGCAGTTTAACCCAAAGTAAGTGAAAAGGGCTTCTTTATAGGAAAAATTGATAATTATATCAGAACGTGCAATCGTCGTTTTAGACATAAAAACCTGAATATGTTAAAAACGCTTAGACTTAGGAATAGAACATTATACATAAAATCTGCCTAGAATCTTGCGTAGAATTCAAAAATGTATTAATATATAGGGTATCCAATTTAAAATAAGCAAGTTGGTATCTACTTCCGGTATAACCGGAAGTGCCACAAACTTGAAAATATTTTAGTCAAGTTGCCCCTATCGACGTTAGTATACTGTCAAATTTTCAAAATTTTCCTGTTAGTAGTTTTCCATATACAGATCGCGTTATTTCCCGGTGGGACACCCTATATATATATATATATATATATATATATATATATATATATATATATATATATATATATATATATATATATATATATATATGTATATATATATATATATATATATATATATATATATATATATATATATATATAATCTCTTGATAATTATTAGCAATAACAGGCTTGTTGAATCTCAAAATACTCGATTTTTTTTTGAGATTCAACAAGCCTGTTATTGCTAATAATTATCAAGAGATTAGAAATAGTTCACAGGCAACAACAATTCGAATGAATATATATATATATATATATATACAGGGTGGCCCACCCTGAAAATACTGGAGAAATAAAATTTAGCACAGTCATATGTAGGTCCATGAGGAGAATATTCCAGAATTATTTTGTAATATACAGGGTGACGCAAAAAAAAACTATTGTGTATAATTCATAATAAAATATGAAATTCATGTTTTTATCATAGGTACCTACTATAGGTAAGTACTCTATTCGTATAATAAATCCATCAATATTCCTGTTCCGAAAAAAACCAGAATATTCATACTCATAACGACAAGTAATTACGGCTGCAATTAAGTAAATCTCAGTTAAATTGAGTATAAAATATATCTATTGGACACTTTATCGAGATGAGGATTACGGGTTCGAATTCTGCTGGTGAAACATGAAATAATATTTTGTTGTGTATTTATGATGATAAGTAGATAAAAGCTTCATAATTCTCAGCAATTTTAGTGGTTACATCAAAATAATCTTGCTCATGCAACATTTATTGGGCAATAGTTATAGGTACTATGCTTATTAAATGGAACGAGGATTGCTCTTACATTTGATGTTTGATTTTATGGCAAATTATATAACTTTAATTCTTCTAACTCGGCTGTTGGGCTTGCCAACTAGTGAATTACCCAACATATATCATAATATTTAAACACTGAACTCATGGACGTAGTTAACACCCAAGGTTACTATAGGAATCGAAACCACAAACTACGACTTCAACATTTTTTTTCTTGGCCATCCGTGAGTAAGTGTTCTCTGCGACACAAGATATCATACATTTCATTGCCAAAATTTGTAAATTGTTTCAAATATTCTGGTTTGATATCTTTTCCTGATTAGTACTTTGCTCAGTATGTTTGCTTTATTCGCTTCTACTTCATATATTTAATCGAGAAATTTATTGTTGAAGTACGTACCAATTTGTGCTTCTTCAACATTGTTTTTTACCCAACCGACGTGTACCCAGGCTCTTAGAATGATAGATTAGGTATATAAGAAGACTATGTTGAGAATTATTGAATTTAACAAAAAAAACTACCCCAACAACGTCTTGAGTATAAGAACTCAGTACTGATTTGTGACGTCATCGCCTGGCGGCGGAGCAAACGCTGCGTAGCTATCGGTTCTATGTGTTTATCGATTTTTCAAATTCATTTTCGTCGTATTAATTTGTTGGTAAAGTTTCCTAATTTCCAAATATCTAACCACGAAAGCATATTTTCCAAAAACTTTTTTGATCGTTCATTTTACTTTGAAGTATGGGTTCTTGAAAAGGATAGCGTAAACGTTTACCTTTTAAAGGTGTTTTCATATTGACAATACTCCACCACTTTATTATAACCCTGAGGAATTCTGAGTGTCTTGTGAATGAGGAATATCTTTCTCAAAGCTAACTAACCCCGCAACAACAAAAAGATTGAAAATTTTTAATGCTAGTTTAACGTTTTGTCTTTCCAAATTAGATGGATACAAACATTTTAAATTTAAACCATGACCAAATTGAAGTACTTTGTTTAACTCTAATTCATGCAGTTTTTTCAGTGCAGGAAACCATGCAAATCTCTCCTCACTCGTTAAAAGTAGGGATAAGTTAATGCTTGGTTGAGTTTTGAGTTGAGCCAATTATTGAAAACACATTTTAGAAGATGAACGGAATCAAATAAAAAGAATAAAGGCCGTTTGGAATCTACCGGGTGCTGGTATACAATGCTGAGTTCCTTTTTTGGAGAAAATTTAGACACAGCTTTTCCATTAATCGAATTATTGTCACTAAGTACGCAGAAAACTTTGTAGCCAATATCTTCTAAACGCGTAATAATTGTTTTTAAAAAGATGAATAGCAATTCATGATTAATTTTAGATATAGGAGCAACATGAATAACTTCCTTAAAATCTGAACAAATGCTTGTAATTATGAATGTATATGCTGATGTTGCTAATGAATTATTATCATTTATTGCTGCACCTACAACATTGCCAGCTTTATAATCTAAATATGGATCAATGTGAATTTCATCCATAAGTAAAGTTACATGTTTATCTTGGCCCCTTGGTCTCAAGACGTTGTTGACTACCCTCGATAGTTTGCCAGATATTTCCTACAAAGAAATGGGATAATTTTAATCGAGTTATTTTTATCTACATTCATTCGTTTCCGTTTGTTCTGGATGGAAAAAAATTAAACGTCCTATATAGCTATTATCTAACTCAAAGAACCATTTTTTTAATGACGTTATTGAAGGGAGCTGAAATGGTTCGATCCTGTTCTAAACTAATATTTTGTTGCAGTGTCTAATGGGACTAATGGGTAGGTATTACATTTCAATATTATGTTTTCTCGAACAATAATTTGAACCTGTTTTTGAAACGGTTTTTCAAAGGTTAAATTTAGGAAATTCAAATAATATGTTCGATGTAATTTGTATTGATCAATGAATTCGAATAGAATCATGAATAAATATGAAACGACAGCAACGGTAGGTATTGAACTTGTAATTATCATTACATAGCTAATCATTCACATCAAACATTGTACAATACCGGCAGTATCGAACGTAACTAATAAACGTAATAATGTGACATTATTTACGTCACGGACGTGTAACAAATTGCCTATACCTCTTTAGCAGTAAATTGAAATTCAATTACGTTCATATATATATTGCCACTTTCACTGCTCTGATATAAAATTTATATTCAATTTTTTATACTTCGTGCCATACGGTGGCTAATATTGATAAAAAAAAATTTCCACTCAATGAAAGCGAAAAAACTGGTTTGAAATTTATTGGCATTACAACTAATAATCTCCAATTCTCCTGCTAGATGACAAGCATATTGAATATTGCAATTTCTCTTTAGTGATTCACGTATCACTTATTATTTTGCAATAATTTTCAATTATTTCAGTAAACGCTCTATTATACTTCAGAATGCAGAATGAACGACAATTTCCATAATATCTACCGTCTCTATTTAGATGGGGCCTTATTGAGAATATCAATCGCTAGGCCATCGGTTAGATATTAATATATTTATTCATATTTGCCCTGTAAATTGTCGACTTTTATTCTATTGTATCGAAAGTCGAAAGTCTGTGAGGTGCATGAATGGTTTTTGCATCTGTTTTAGACTTCCTGGACTAGGGTTCACGATATTTTTCTGATGTCATATATATATATATATATATATATATATATATATATATATATATATATATATATATATATATATATATATATATATATATACAATTCATGGTTTTCATACAAGTTTGATAGATGAAATGATAAACAAGAACGTAGCGTACAAAAGCATATATCCTCAATCGAAAGTAGAAAAATCGGAAAAATTCACATCTTTAACATATTTTGGTCCTCTAACAGAAAAAGTGGCTAATGTCATACCTAAATGTAATATTAAAATTGCTTTCAAACCTAAGACAAAACTCTCAGGATTTTTATTCAATGCCAAAGATAACACTTCAAAATTTGAAAGTTCAGGAGTTTATAAGTTGATTTGTCCTGTATGTAAAGGAGTGTATATAGGTCAGACTGGTCGATCGTTCAAGACAAGATTCAAAGAACACCAACAATCTTTTGTGAAAAGTAAAACGGATTCAAAGTTTTCAAATCATTGCCGTGAAAACCACCACCCGTTTCCACAAATAGATAACTTTCAAATTATGTACAAATTACCGAAAGGAGCCAAATAACTTACTTAGAATCATTAGAAATTTTTAAACTCAATCATAATGCAAAAGATATCTTGCTGAACGACCAGATCGACTTGCTATGTTCTCCTATATTTAGTGTATTCAAACAATAATGATTTTTCTAAGAACATTTCATTGTACCAATTTGGGAAATCCACATCTTTTAGCCCTTCTTGAAATGTGTTCCTCTTGTCTATTTAGGTACCGAAATTACAATCGCAGTGTAATATTTTTCAAAGTATTTTTGGGATAATAAACGTAGTAAATTCAAGTTGTGTTTTTGTTCATTATCTCAAATATACTTACCTACTTCTAACCATTGTCTCAATACATTTCAGTATTTCGATTCTTGTAGAAAATTCTTATTGCAGATCTTTCATTAAATCTTTTTAGGGATTGAAATGCAGCACCTAGTCTCTCACTTACCTGAAACAAAAATAAAATGTTATACGGTTATCGATCACATATCAGTACAATTGAATCTTGTATATCAATTCATATGAAGAGAACTATAATGTGTTTTGTCTGTTTCGGTTATAAGGAATGAAATTCTCCATGCAAATATGCAGGTTATAAATTGATGCTTCTTGCATAAGAAGAGTCTTTGGGAAAGCCGACATTTGAGAAAATTCATATTAACAAGAGAAGTTTAGCGAACAATAACTATAAAATGAATTTAGTTCAGTGAAGTATTAAAAAAAAATTTAGTTTCATCATAAATGTTGTCTTATTCAGATATTTCAGTTTGATAATTGAACTGAATAAATTCAATGAAATAATAATAACAGATCTTTCAGCCTATTTAATGTATAAATCATATTCTATCTTTATTTGACGTTTGAAGAACAGTCTCTGTAGAAAATTTTTTTCTCGTGAAGTTACTGTTGTAGTTAACGTAAAGCAGTGGTAACATATCTATATAGTTCTTCTAATCGTGTTTGAATTTTTTGGTTTAGTTTTTGTTGTCGGTTTTTGATTTGTTCTATATTTGTTGTTGAGTATAGTAATTCATTGGAAGAATTGTGTAGTCTATTATTCTATACTATAGAACAGATGTTTTGCGGTTTGTATAGATCTTAAGGAGGATCCACACTTAGTGACATGTTATATAACATTGCTATTTAACATGTTACCTGTTACATGTTAAGAATAGCAAATGGTGTCCACATTATAATTTTATTAATCATGAATCCCATTTGCGAGAGAGACGCTCTGCTGGCAGCAGCGGCGTGCGTAATTATTTTTGAATTGTATTTTGATAACATAATAATTTAAAAGCAAACCATTTGGAATCATACACTTCATCTAAGCCAGCACCCGATTTGGTTTTTTTTTGTTCCTTCTGAAACTGGCCTATTAGACAACGCATTTTTTTCTCAACTTCTTCTTTTTCCAAATTCATACTTGCATCATGCTTTCATACATCATGCATCATGCTTTTTTTGTTCAACTTTAAATAACGGACTTCGGGTACCCCATAACTCTATATGGTCTCTATATAATTCAATTAGCTGGCACGTCTTTTCTTTGCTCCACTACATAAATAATTATTATTGACAATTAAGTAAATAAATAGATAAATATCATCTCACAACCAAATACTACTATACAGAATCAAAATACGATAACCAAGACGATTCCCCTTCCTCTCTGAAAACACCAGTAGTTGAAGTTCAAATTTAGCAAGTCTGGACGTGTTGTTTTATGTTCCAATAGCAGTGTTGCACAACTACTTTTGATCTTTACCGACTACGTACGGATAACATCCAGCAAGTTGTATAGTAGCGAAATTTGCTAAATATGACCTAAAACTATGTAACATGTTATATAACTTTGCTACATAGCAAGTGTGGACCCTCCTTTATGTGCATATTTTAGCATTGGTCTGCTTATCGTTTTAGAACTGCCTACGTATGTAAGGCATCTGATATGTTTCGCTATTGTTATTGTGTTTTTCAATTGACTGTGTGTGCAGTTTGAAATTTAATTTGTTGTCAATCATTCCCAGATATTTGATAAAAGTTAGTGCTTTAGTCATTCCGTCTTATGGTTGAAGATTATATATAGGCACTTATCAAGGTTTGAAAAAAAGTGCCACTTCAAGAACCATATGTTTGTTTTGTCTATGAGTGCCTGCAGTTTACTAGTACGTTTATGTGATATTTTTCCATGTGTTACTAGTATAGTGCTATCTGTACATAGCAAGACATACTGACTTTGGTCAAATTCATAGCATCAGCAAAGTATAATATGTTATAGAGCACCGGTTACAGAGGTGATCCTTTGGGTATTCTTCGATAAGGGGAGAAATATTTAGATGTTGTTTTTTTAAACATTTTTATTATCCTCATTAGATATTTGGGTGTCGCGATTTTATTCAATTTATGACTATTGCTACATGCTGTCAAATAGATTCTTTATGTCTAGAGCCATTGCTTCAGTTTTCAGACCGTTCAGTTGTGCATTTTGGATATTCGAAATAAGTATGGTAAGTGAATGTATGGTGGATTTCTTCTTACGCAATCCAAACTGGAAAATGGGGATAACCTGCCATATATTTGGTGCAGCAATACATTTTATAGACCCAGTTTTTCAGATTTGTGGTAAAATCTGGTTGTTTATATTCATATATTTCAGTGATAATGCTCATGTATATGTATATTAACTTAGCCATTAAGAAGCAAAATAAACTCATAACCAACTATAGAGAAATCATCAAGTTTAATTCATACAAATATTTAAATACTAAACACCATACTAGAGTACAAAACAACTCAAAAACAAATATTTATCATAAAGTTATACCCCACCAACAAGCTGGATCGTGTAAACTGTTTGATACCCCTATATCTGATCATAAAAAAATCATTATAAACCTGGGAACGAAGATGTAATCCTCGAATCATAAAAGTTTAGTCACTACAAAAATACTGGATAGATCGAAACTCATAAGCATTGTAGAAGAACAGTTGAAAACTCTAAAACTGGATACTGAATACGATGGTGAGACTTTTATTCATATAATTAAACAAGCTAAAATTGAGGCAACAACACTCAAAATGTTTTAAAGAAATGACAATAAACAATGGTACAATAAAAGAATAGCAAAGATTGCTAGGAAAAAGGATAAAGCTTACATAAAATACAAAAAAAACCTACAAGCATGAAATTAAAGGAAAAATTCATGTAACTCAAAAAGGAAGTAGGTATACAAAATCATTAGAAGATCAAAACAGAAATATTTCGGTAGAAAATTCATGAATGCTAGCTGAAACACAAATAAGCTATGGAAAACAATCAAGGAATTAATTAACACAAGGAATATAAGTCAAAATAGCGTCTGTCCCAAAATTAGTTATCAACGGAAAAGAATACAAAGACCATAATGAAATTTCCGACAGATTGAATGAATTCTTCATACAGGTTGCTTCAGACACTAAATGGAGTCCAATAAAAAAAGATGAGACTGAATGGAACGGCGCTGATAGGTCCATATATTTGAAAAAATGGACAGAGTTTGAACTGAAGGGAATTATACAAAATCTCAAGATGCCTCTCCTAGCAACGATCAAATTCCTGCGAATGATTTGAAATTTCTATATCCAGTGTTTGAATCTCCAGATGGATTCTGTATTATGTACGTTGAATATCACTGTTTAAATCTCCTTTTCTGATTAAAAGAGATTCTGCCTTAAATAAGTTTATTCAGATGTTACAGATTAAATTATTATGAATAATTTATTGCATTGTTTATAGAGTCCGTACAACTGAATTTATATAGAATATACTGTATGTATAAACTTTTACTGTTTGTCACGACCTTTTTTATGTTGTGCTGAAATGTTACTAATTCACTTGTGGTAGTTTTCGAGACACGTATTCACCCTCACCCGCCCCCTCACAATGTGTTTTCAAGTTCTGAGTATTGATGAGCACAAGTACCCTGAAAGCTATACGGTGGGAAACACTGACACTTTAAATTCTCTAACATCCAGTAATAAGCGAACACCTACTATATTTCATGAATAATGCTCTACAATCAGATAAAATACCGACACAGTGCCTAGACAGCAAAATAATCCCAATATTGAAAAAGGGAGATAAACCTAATCCCAACAATTACCGCCCAATAGCAGTCACGTCAATATCTTCAAAAATTCTGGAAACAGTAATTAAAAATAGAATTTGCTCTTACTTCAGTTTCACTAACTATAAGTATGGCTTTCAGAGTAATAGCTCAACATTAGGGGCTACAAGAGACCTCTTACAAAGAACAAGTGTCAAAAATTTATGTCATAGTAGTGTTTATAGATTTAAGAAAAGCTTTAGATATGGTTGACCATGATTCCATACACTTATAAAAACATTTTTGAAGAACAGAAGACAGTTATAGGAAATACAAGAGGCTCAGAGGAAAGGGTATTGTAGGGAGTACCTCAGGGATCAGTGATCGGTCCACATTTGTATCTCTTGTATGGGGAAGATCTTGAAGCTGCAGCACTGGAGGCGCTGTACTACATGTTTGCTGACGACACAGCATTGTTCTACGAGGGTAGGGATATAGACGTCTTGCAGCTGAAAATTGAGGCTGACCTCAAAAGATTCCAGGACTGGCTCTTCTTTTCAGTCAGAAAAATAAGCCCACAAAACCATTCAACATAAAACTTAACGAAATCAAACAAAAAAATGTGCACACCTACCTTGGATTAAATATCGATACAAAACTGGAATGGAATGTACACATAGATTACTTGTCACGTAAACTTACACCTTTGATTGGAGCATTGAGAAGAGTCAGTCCCTATCTCAGTAAACAAGCGTGCTCACCTACTTGATTGGTATATGGTCAAATACAACTATCGGCAATTTTCAGAGGATACAAAGACTACTGAATCGAGCACTGAAGGCCATATACAATTTACCACATGATACTCCAACAGTTGAATTATATGATACTTTCGGTGTACCTACCCAACATGAAGACCATGTATGTACATATATCTTTATATGTGTAATTATATATATATATATATATATATATATATATCTATATATATATATATATATATATATATATATATATATATATATATATATATATATTTATATATATATATATATATATATATATATATATATATATATATATATATATATATATATATATATATATATATATATATATATATATATATATATATATATATATATATATATATATATATAATGCCCATAATGTTGAATTGGCTGTCGAACGGATTTTTTTTCTATTTGCTCAAAGCTTCGAAATCTATTGATTAAAATTAAAGGTACAAAGGTGCAATTTTCTTCATGCTGAAGTGATTTAGAATAGTTGCAGTTTTACATAACAAAGTTCGGGTTGTGAAACAAATTCATGAAGTACTTAACGAACAGAGAGTCTCAAGAATCCTGAACATAATTTTTTCTCGAGATGAATTTATGTAAATTCGTGCATATATCAAATGCAGTTATTCTATTCACGAACATCCGTGTAAATTACAGTTACCTATACAACTATTTAAATAACGCGTATAAAATATTTGTGTTCACAAAGGCGTACAAACGGAAAGACGACGTGACAAACTATTCGGAAAATACACTTTCTTCAAGAATTCACGATCATGTTCTACTTGACTCATGGTCATAGTTTAGTGTAATCATAATTATTTAATTCAAAGGTGATATGAAAGAACTCCAAATAGTTCCAGGATGAACATTTATAGATATATCCATTCCTAGGTAGTTTTTTCTATCGGAGTACATTGTATATACATAAATGTCTGTCATTTACCGTGTTTTCTGGAAATGATTCATATACAATTAAGCTTAGAAAACACGGTAAATGACAGACAAGACATTAAACAACTAAGTCAGACATACCTTCCACTATTGACAAGACCAGATACACGAACATAAAGAAGAAAATAAATGACAACACAAATGACATGACATACCATATGACAGACGGTTTGTTTTTAATGTGTTTATATTAGTTGATTAAGTTTGATTTTATTGTGGATGTTCTTAACGAAATTATTGTATTAATTGATTCTATATGTATGTATGTTATATTTAAGGTTGTGTACCCTATCGTTTGATATATCGGCATTACTGATGCGTTTTACAGGTTGTTTGTGATTTATATATCGAGTGCTGAAGATGGTGGATGTACCACCGAAACGTACAATTTTATACTTTTATTCGTTTATAATAATTAATTAAATTAACCTGTCAGAGCTAAACATTTATTGTTCCCATATAACGTAAACAGGTAACAAATTCATATACATCTATATATTTATATATTTATATATATATATATATATATATATATATATATATATATATATATATATATATATATATATAACTATATATATATACAATTCGATGCGTGGTCTCAACCTGCCTACTCCACCAACCGTACTGCTTCCTGTCAACACAGTTGACTCTGAAGAGTAGGCATCTTGAGACTTCAGAGTTGACAGGAAGCAGTACGGTTGGTGGAGTAGGCAGGCTGAGACCACGCAATCGTATTGTTTCCGATTCCTCCTAATTCGATTCGTGGAGTATGGAGATTGAGGTCAAGTATCTGAATTATTCCCCTTCTCATTCTCCTGAAGATGGCTTCAAAAAAAGAGCCGAAACGTCGATATTTTTCGAATTTTTTACGCGGTTCAGTCCGAGAACCAAGTGTCTCAAATACTTCCGACCGCGGAAATCTTTCTGAAGGTATATATATATATATATATATATATATATATATATATATATATATATATATATATATATATATATATATATATATATATATATATATATATATATATATATATATATATATATATATATATATATATATATATATATAGATATATATATATATATATATTTTTTATATATATATATATATATATATATTTACAAACTGTTATCAATCTCTAAAATCTCAAATCGAATGAGTGGTTGAGTGCTACCTTATTTGAAAGGCTATTGAAGCCTCTTTTTTTGTTCCTTCAGAACAACTATTTCAATACATAATCAAACTGATCACCTCCTGCTTTTATGCAAGAAGAGTTTCATTCAATGAGTTTTGAAATATTTTGAAAAATTGATGGGCTATCTGCGCGCACTCGTCTACTATTCTTTGATATAAAATTGTTTTTTTCTCTAGTTGAGGAGAAGCGTAAATTTTTTTTGGAAAATTTCCACCATAAACAAAATCCAGGGGTGGCAATTCGGTTGATCTTGGAGGACATTCAATAAAGGCGCCCCTTCTTCCAATCTACGTAACAAACAACCCCTCATTCCATTCAATTTTTTAAAAGTGGTTGTCACTTCCGATTGAGATCTGCAGTATATATATATATATATATATATATATATATATATATATATATATATATATATATATATATATATATATTGTATATATATCTAAATTACTTAGACACTAAGATAATACCTCGGTAACGTAACGGCTAAGCTTAATCAAATTTGAAATCTTCAATTATTTTCAGTCTATCTTTAAGAGCTGAATATTGAGGAATATACTTTTGAGAGTAGAAAATCTACCTGAAATAATGGGAACTTCTTATAATATTCGTGAATAAAACATGAAAAATGAAAACATACTATATATTTTCGATATCCTCGGCAAAACGAATATTATTTCAGGTAGGTTTTCTACTATAAAAATTATATTTACATTTGATACTTTCACTTCGAAAAGGTAATTTTTTGCGTCAGGATATGGATTCTACGTCAAAAAGCATTTAATCTTGCCTAGAAACGGCAGTGGGGACGAAATGATTGGTGAACCGATTTTTCTTCGAAATATTTTTCAATTTCTTATATTTATTGGCTCTTAGAGCTTCTTAATGAGTTGAACGTTCTAATGCTGTAGCATGGTGACCAATAAATCTTTGTTTTCATAATTCCATGTATTTCAACCTAATGAATGAAAGATATTTCCAGAGAATACGCCAGAATACACAGCTCTTCATTTACAGCTATAAATTAACATTACTGTAAAATGGTTCTATTCTTCTTTACTGATGGATACGAAGTAAAAACAAACTGGTCAAGTGTAAAGCATTTTACTGCAATCTTCATGGTCCAATTTTTACGATGATTATTCTCTGATTTGTGTTCCATTGTGAGGTCTGAACTGAGCTCTCTCGCTTATCTCACGTCCGAAACCACTTTTACATCCCGCAAATATGACATTTCGATATCGGTGAATTATACGTTTCCATTTGCCCGTGGCCAATTCTGTTTTCTGTTGGATATTCGTTATTTCAGCCGTATTAAAGCCAAACAAACAAAAAAACTTCTTGCAAAATAATTGCTTGAAACCCATTCATTAGTAAGTTTATAGATCTATGTAGGTATTCTACTCTTTTAATTAAACCTACATTATTTGCCAAACTGTTTCTGAGATTGAACATCTTGATGACCGAGATGTTAATGAAATCCGACATTCACAAAATATATCTTCCTTATGACTCAAATATAGATAAATATTGAACGTTATCTAGGCACAAGTTTTTTCAAGAGTTTTATTAATATTTAACCATGGAGAATCCGTGATATCTGATTTCAAGAGGGGTTTATGCAATAGGTACATTATAATATATACATAAATGTATATATATATATATATATATTATATATATATATATAAATATATATATATATAAATTTATATATATATATATAAATATATATATATATATATATATATATATATATATATATATATATATATATATATATATATATATATATATATATATATATATATATATATATATATACAGGGCCGTAACCAGCACTGGTTTCTAGAGGGGGCTGAACAAATTCTCGAGGGGACTTGTATTTAGTACTGAAATAAATATATACTACTGTACTATATATAGTACTGAAATAAATATACGTGAAAAAAAGAAAGAAATATACAGCTTTTTCTGTCTTTTTACCTAGAATTGTATACTGGAAAACGAATATTAATCGAAAAACATTTTGGAAAAATGAAAAAATTTATTCTAATGAAAATACTAAATAAAAAATCTCTCCTAGAAAACTAAATAAAGAGGCCTCGGTAGACCAGCGGTAAGGCGTACCGCTTGTAAGCCGAGGATGTGGGTTCGAGTCCCACCTTGCTCTTGGGTGTTGTGTATGTCCGGAATTTAGTGGTTCTAATTATAAAGATTAATTGTTGGGTAATGTACATCGTATACAAGCCCATTGGCCGTTCGGAACCGGCGTTAAACTGTAGGTCCCTCGAGTTAAAAAAAAAAAAACTCTAAATAAATAAAACTAATAGAAATAAAAAATATTAAAAAAGAATAAAAATGTACTTTCATCATTAAATATAAACAAATAAATATATCTATAGATGTTTATATCATAGAGCCAAAGAGGAAGATTATAGATTTGAAAAATGCAGCTTACAAATTCATGTTTGAAGATTTAGCTCTATTTGCATTTACTCTTCTAAGGTTACCGTCATCCAATTCGTTCGTGGAAAGGATATTTTCATTGATTAATATTGTTAAATGTAAAATTCGAAATAAAATGATTCAGTTGTGTCTGTTAGATCTCACTTGGCAATAAATGAGATTTGCTGTAAATAATTTGAGCCTAACAAAGCTATGTATGCAAAATTTAATTCTGATATGTATCAGTAGCAGAACCAATCCACAACTTCAAGCACAGACAAAGATGATGATGATGTAGTGATGTCTTGTGAACAGTTTATATGAAAATAAAGATATTTGTAACATAATCGTGGTTTTGATTGCGATAGTAATTTAAGTAAAAAGTCCCGAAAGTACCTATTATTGTTTTTCGGACGAGTAGGCAACATGTTGGGTGCGCTATTTTTTCGTGCAATCGCGAAAAAAATCATGATTGCGATTTTGGGCGACAAATTAGCAGCAAAACACGTATGAAACAACTCTTAGAATAAGTGAATTATATATGAAAATACTTGTTACCAATGTTTCCCCATTAACATGTCACAACCACAGTTGCGCTTTTGGGCGACAATCTGGCATCCCTGATGGTAGCCGCTCGTTTGTCGCTATTTCATTTTAGGATAAAGAACGACAACATGTTTTGCGGGTTAGAAGATGCCTCAAATAAATAATTTCAAGTCAGTTTTACAATTAGGTAGATTTGTTTGTAACTATAGGCTAGTTTTATGTTTCAACGCAGATATAAACGTTTTTGGTTTGTAATAATTCTGTTATCTTTTCTAGAGGGAGCCTAGATAATTCCAGAGGAGGCTCAGCCCCCTCTGGCGCCCCCCTGGATACGGCCCTGTAATATGTATATATTATATATATATATATATATATATATATATATATATATATATATATATATATATATATATATATATATATATATATAGTAAGTTCGAAAAATTATGCATCATATACGAAACTTTTTCATAATTCATTTGTCAGAAAATTTTATTGCTATTGAAAATTGGTGCATTGGACCAAAACTTCCTGAGACGATCCAGGATATCCCAAGTCTGTTCTCATTCAGAAAAAGATTGAAAACGTACCTCAAAGAAAACCAATTAAAGTGACAGATTGTGATTAAATAATTATTTATGGGAGTTTTACATTGTATAATTTATGTTTTGATTTTGTGTTTGCAGATCGTGTTTTCCTCTGTGGATAACATTTTGCGTTGCTGTGCGTTGATAGTGCTTTTGTTGATTCTTTTCCTATTGTAAAATTTATGTAATATTTTTGCGAAACAAGTGCTTTGCACTTATCGCTAAACTGCTTTGTTCGCCCCCACCATGTAATAATCCTGTTATTTATATTTGTAATGTTTGTTGTGTGCGAATAAAGTTATTATTATTATTATTATTTCGGTGTACAGGGGAGAACGAAAACTAAAAATTGTGATCAAGGAAAAATTATTTTTATTTTCGATATTATTGAAAAGTTCACATCCATTTTCTTGTGGTTCTAGCCGCATAAAGTGTACTAGTATCTCATATACACCTTAGGCTCCACCCTATTCTTCTTCTTATTCAGCCATTTTACATCCACTCCTGGACATAGGCCTCTCTTAAATTTGTCCACGTCTCTCTGTTTTGTGCGACTTGGAACCAGTTTTTGCCTGCGATCTACTTGATGTCATCTAGGCATCCTCTTTGTGGCCTTCCTAGACTTCTTTTAGTCATCCTTGGTCTCCATGTTGTTATTTTTGGTGTCCATCGTTCTCTTGATTGTCTTACATCTCCGACCCATTGCCACATTAATCGTGCGTTCCATAACATTTGTGACTCCTGTTCTTCTTCGGATCTCTTCATTTCTCATCTTGTCCCTTATGCTAATTCTTAGCATTGCTCTCTCAATCGCCCTTTGCGTCACTCTTAATCTTTGAGCACTACTTTTTATGAGTGTCATTGTTTCGAGGTCATAAGTGGTCACAGGTAGTATGCATGCCTCGTTTACTTTCATTTTGAAGTTGATTGGTATATTTAGGTTTTTAAGTATGTAACCTAGCTTTCCAAACGCTGCCCAAGTTAGACCTATTCGTCTGTTTACCTCTGATGTTTGATTGACTTTGCCTAGTTTGATATTATGGCCGAGGTATACATACTTTTTAACATTCTCAATCCTTTTGTTGCCCACTTGCACTACTATTTCATTGTCACTCATAATTTTAGTCTTGTCTAGGTTCATTTGTAATCCCACGTATTTGCTCGCTTCACTCAGATCTTGTAGCATCTCTTTTAGTTCTTCAACGTCACTCGAGATTATGATGAAATCGTCCGCAAAACGCAGGTGGTTCATATAAGACCCGTCTATATTGATGCCTTTTTTTCCCATGCTAGATGTTTAAAGACAGTCTCTAGTAAGACTCCCCGTTGGATTGAAATTCGTTCTGTTTCTAGGTCTTCGTTGATTTTTACATGGGAAGATGCATTATCGTATATATCAGGGATCACCAATCAGTTTCGCTTGGGGTCAGTTTTAAGAAATAAAATGGCCACCCCGGTCCGCACAATACGTGATCGTCACAGCGTCCGTATATGCGAGGGATACATTTTTATTAAATAACGTACTCTGTAGTGCAAGTCGCTGTGTTCTCGCGGTTCACACAAGATGAGTCGGCGGTCCGGATGCGGACCGCTGTCCGCCATTTGGTTATCGGGAGTCTATTCTAGCATGATCCATGGCTCTCAAGAAGGCCCATTTTTCAATTGAATCGAACGCCTGGACAGAACTTTCCTGTTATTTTTTGACATTATTTTAGATCTCATCAACTTTTCTAAATAAACTATTTTAGTAATATCGCGAATGAGAAAAAATAGAAATTTTGATCAAGGGTAGACCCCTTCATTAAAATTTCTATTTTTTGTTCTTCCCTATACACAGTTCAGAATTTTTTTATCAAGAATGGACAAATGGATAATAAAAAAGTTTCCCAAGTGGTGGAAACTTCTTGAAACTCACTGTATATATATATATATATATATATATATATATATATATATATATATATATATATATATATATATATATATATATATTTATATACATATATATATATATATATATATATATATCTTTTATTTCAATCACAAAGGTTCAATAATACAAATTTCTTGTTGAAATGGATCAGGGTATTGAGATGGACAAGTCAATATCTGTAAACATTTAATTTTAATTATTCCAATATAAAACGGTCATCACGAGAATATCTGACTGCTAAATGCAGCAAATTATTTCCTATGACCTACAGAAGTTGAGACAATGGAAGACATAATTTCATGTTTCTTAAACAATTCAAGACATCTTGAAAATATTGAAGAATAATCACACATGATTACTTATGGAGAACACGGATTTGGTTTTCATTAGTTCACTGAAGTCATGAAGATATCCTTCCTTTGATGTTTTTTCCATATTCTACATTTTGTATTCAATACTTGCACCTCACATTCTACATCCTACATTATATATTCCGAATTTTTTTATAAGTCACTCTAGGGAAATGCGATAACGCTTCTTAAGCGTTCCCAGATGATTTCAACAAATGTCGGATTTGGGTTGAAGCCATTATCTGAGGGTAGTGTGTTCCATAGATTTGCAGCTCAGTTTAGAAACGCTTTCTGATAGATTGATGTTCTAGTTTATAGGATATGCTCGACAAATTGGTATGTATCATCGGCATACTTTGTGTGTCGAGCGAATTCTGATCCATGTGGAATATGTGGCAATGTCTGTAGAACAGCCATGAGCGGCTAATGACGGAACGTCTAATAACCTTTTAGTCGTATTTTCCCATCAAATACATACTATGACAGTGTATCGAAGGAAAGCAGTCAGGTAAGAGATTAGTTTTTCCGGTTTAGTCCTCCTAGATCACGATTTTTGAAATGTCTGATATATATATATATATATATATATATATATATATATATATATATATATATATATATATATATATATATACCGGGTGTCCACGGAAGGTGGCTCGCCCCTATACCTTTTTTGTTCTCGGAGATAATGAAATAAAATTTAGAGGATCTGTTTGATGCATAAAACTGCATTTTTTGACAAGTAACTCAACTCCATGCAAGTGACATAAACTTTCGATTTTTAAATATGACACCGGGTATATTTTCAGTTTTTTTGTTTCCATATGACATTTAGAATACAACCATGTATCATTTGTTACTTTTTGTAACCTTTTTTAATTTTTTTTTCGAAATAAATTTTCATTCTAGAGGGCTATGGATACGTTCAAACAACTAATTTCGGTCCTAAAATGTATATTAAAATACAACTTCACTGTTTTCGATCAAAATGTTCCAGCTATGTGAAGTTTAATTTTAAAACTTTTATTACTATTTTTTTCAAATTGCACCATGGTGGCTCGTCGGGTTAAAAAAAAAAGATAATTCTATTACTATTAATTTGATACCGCACTCTAGGTATTAGGTTGAAAGAAAACTTTTGATAAAAACCTGAAATCCCATAACCTTAGAACTTTTTCTAAATGAAGAATCTTATTGAGATTAAAATAACATTTGAAATCATCGAGTAGCCTGTGACCAACACAACTGAAACAAAATAAGTCCAAAGCAACGCCCACAAATCTATGTCCCTGGACGGCAAACAGGGCCATTTTAGGACCGAAATTATTTATCTATAGCCCTCTAGAATAAAAACTTATTTCGAAAAAAAAATTGAACAACGGTTACAAAAAGTAGCAAATGATACATGGTTGTATTCTCAATGCCATATGGAGACAAAAAACTGAAAATATACCAGGTGTCCCATTTAAAAATCAAAAGTTTATGTCACTTCCGGTGAAACCGGAAGTTGCATGAAGTTGAGTTACTTGTCAAAAAATGCAGTTTTATGCATTAAACAGATTCTGTAAATTTCATTTCATTACCTCCGAAAACAAAAAAGTTATAGGGGCGAGCCTCCTTCCGTGGACACCCGGTATATATATATATATATATATATATATTTATGTATATATATATCAATATATATATATATATATATATATATATATATATATATATATATATATATATATATATATATATATATATATATATATATATATATATATATATATATATATATATATATATATATATATATATCCAACCGCCGCCATTTTTGAGTAGATTTCTTTTTCCATGGTTTTTGAAAAATTTTCGAATTCCACAGCTTCTGCAAATTGAGTTAGAGGGTTGATGTTTGATACATACATTGAGTTTATGTTGACTTCTTTTTTTTTGGTTTCAACTCTTTTTCTCAACAGCGCTGCATTTCGTGATGATTATTTTGTTTGAATTGCATCTTGATCTGCCATCACTACGCGATGCACTTTTCACATTAGAGGGTTAAAATTAGGTACGTGAATTATGTTGTTGTTGAGGTACGTGCCTTCGTTGGTTTCAAGTTTCTTCTTCAACCACGATGCAATTCGCATCGTATTTATAGAAAACATTATTTTTTTTCAATTCGTTTTGCTATTTAATATTGACTTCTCAAAATATAATTCGATCCATTAGAATCGCATCTCGACGCGATGCATTTCAAGCGAAAAATACGGCCTGAGATGGAGCTCTGCTGCTCACGCCTTTTTTTTTGAAAATGAGTCGTGTAGTGCAAGGAGTGCTGTAGTTCAGATCTCCAAGAATGATAACAGTATTCCAATACTGCATGAACTTGAGAGTCTTAAACAGCAGCAATAACTGGTGGCACAAAGAGTAAAAAATAATAATTTGAGAGGAAGTTTCGCTTAACACTTGATGAATCACTTTTGAATAATTAAAATGATATTATACTTGGTTTCACTGTTAGATTAATATATCTTCAAAAATTTAGAATTTCAGCTCATTTTCGAAAGTAACAAAAAACTGTAATGATCTAATCTTTGTGATACGCTTGAAGAGGGGTTGATCTCTCGAAACATTAGTAATAATGTTGATAAAATATTGAAGTGAGTTTTCATTTTTATTTATTATATTTTGCATTCTACTTTATACATTATACGTTCTACTATATTCTATATTCTTCAACTGTAGAAAACTAGTGTTTAGTGAGGAAGAAATTGAGCAATGCTAGTTACTTTCTTTATACCAATATACTGCATAGCAAATTCATCATATGATGAGGATATTTCCTACTAAACTTGAAAGATATTTTGTATTTCAATGTTAGTTCATGAATATTTTATTTCAATGGAAAGCAGTATTATTTACATTTCCAAACATGAAAGGGAAATATATATGATAGGGATATTTCGTGACAGAATCCAGGGTACTAAATTATTTTACTTCTACTCAGCATAAAATAAAGTAATTGTACTAAAAATTTCATTTCGGAGGAGCCTTAATGGACTAAATTGAAAGATTTTTGTAAATTCTCCATGAGAATTCCCAAAATTTTGTATACAAAACTGATAAAATGAAATTATGTATGAATCAAGAAGAATGGGAATTTAATTGCTCATTTTAATTCAAAACCTATTTTATTTGAAATTCTATTCCAATTCCAGTCCGAGTTATTGGCATGGAAATATTGAACAGCAATATTTGGGTTTGAACCAGTTGAAAATATGAACATATATACTTCTTATGATTTCATTCTAACTGATATAACATACAAAGCAAATGTGTATTTAGAAAGTTATTTTCAAGCTCAGTTTACGTTGACTCGTTCCTGTATTTACATGTTTGGATTGTGACGTGATTGGTGGATGATTGTTCATTTACTTTATTTTTATTATTTTAGTAGGTTGGAATAAAAATTTTCAGAACTAACTCGAGAAATCATCAACTTCATAACTTAATGAGAAGGAATATTTCTCCTCCTAAGTAGGTACCGATAATAAAAAACACACCAACAACCTCAGATCAATAATGACAAATTTTTATATATTCAATATTTCCATTGTGTTATTTGAATTAAATATGCGTTACGATTTTTCATATTCATTGATCATTATCTTTCACAAAATTTTTTTTAAGCCCATTATCAATTCTCTTCAGCTTACAGTTAAATGTTCTTTATTAACGCAAGAATCAGATTATCTTGGAAATGTTACACGACGAATGGAAAATATTATACGGAACTTTCGATTTTTATGGTTTCCGTCGTAAACTTGTCTTCATAATTGCAATGTAATATCTTAATAGGCTTTTCCTCACAGTGAAAGCCAGCAAAATAGTTACGATATAGGATTCGCGTCCGTTTTTAGATTTATCGAGAAACTTATTTTCTCTATGAAACCAGATCGAGGAATTATCTATGAATCTATAGTAACGTACGAGGTAACGTACGAATAATCTGTTCCATTGTATTTCGTAGCTTTCGACGTAAAAGTAAATATTAATTAAATAAAATCAATTTCTGGAAGAATTTTCCTCCATTGAATTATTCTTGTAATTCTTATATTGTATCAACTATTTCATATTAAAAAAAAAACGCGTGAGCATCAGAGCAACGTTACTAAGTTCGTATTTTTCCCTAATTTTTTTTTCAATATAGAAATTCTCAACCCCTTGATTAAATTCAGAGGGACTGGAAAGATACACAAAGCTTGAATACCTGCAAAAGCGCATGAAATTTCTACCTAAGAATTGCGGCGCTGAAAAAAAAATTTAATCCCCAAATAGCAACTCAGTAACATAAACAAAATTCACGTAAAGATTTTCAGCCTTCCAACAGAATCTGGAATGGCTGTAAAAAGCGCAATGCTCTACATGGAAATTGCAGCGATGAAAGAAATCAACTGAAGCCCACCTGCCTAAGATAAACTCAATCAGCAGAAGTTTTGCAAATGCGTGAACTCTCTGAATTAAAATGGCGACGTTTGAAGAAAATAACTGGAAGTACTAAGTGCCGTTTCCTAATACTAACTCGGTCCACGTGAAAAATTCAACCTTCTAACTGAATCTGAATGAGCTATGAACTTTAGCAAATAAAGGAAATATCTACATGAAACTGGTAGAAACTACATAGACTAGTGGTTCTTAACCGGTGGTCCCTGGAAGCACTCGAGGTGGTCCGCGAAGCCATCCTAAAAATATTGAATAAGTCATATAATTGAATAAGTTGCGTTCGGTCATTTCAGCCCCCTTCACTCTGCGCATCTTTTTAATATATGCAATGCTATGTGATGAATCTGACGACGTTTGACAATGCTGTCAATAACTTGTATTTGGTCGATTTCTGCAAGACAATAAAGCATTGAAGAAGAGTAACAGTTTTCCAAATGACTGGAAACGAGGCAAGGTGTTGATGTTATGGATGAAATAAGATACTTTGAGGAATATCGTCTTCAGTGGCAAATGGTCGCGGGAATTTGAACGGATATTGCTCCTACTATGCTTGATTCCCGTTCTGGTCTTGCTGCATTGATAAAACGAAAAATCCATCTGCAAGATCAACACATTGCGTTAGTCGTCGCCAAGCATTGACTGCCAAGAAATCCTCCCAGGACGCTTGGCTATTGCGTTGAAAATAGCTATGAAAGTTGTTTTTTTCAAACAATTATGCTCTGATATAAACTCTGAGCACTAGAGTCTTTTTTCCACACAGAGGAGCATTGACTTTCCCAAGGAAATATTCTTTATTAAGGTTGTATGAACTGAGGGAAGAAGTGAAAATATTTGTATCTTTTGAGGAAAACAAAAAATTGCTGAAACAATAAAATTCTGTTAGGCCAAATATCAACTAAGCTTTCATTATTTATTCATTTATTCATTTGTTTATTTGTTCTACTGCTTCGATAGCGCGGAGTCATTAGCGGACTATAGGTATCTTACACTTTCAAGTACATTTTTGTATGTTTTTCAGAAATACTAATTTATTTATTTATTTCAAACAAACGGTAAAGCCAATGTATAATTTAACAACTTCCAAATAACAACAACAAAAATAAACTATACTAAATTGAAAAAAATATAACAAAAATCGGACCAAAATGGCAAAAAGAAAATTCAAACAGCCTCAAAATGTGTATTCAGGCTGAAAATGGATGTACGGAATAAATCAACCTCTATCGAATTTGCCTCTTTCATAGCTCGTTCAATAGAATGGTTCATACCGTAGTTTGTAGGAATGAAATCTACACTGAACAAGTCTCTATGCCTCAGAATTACATTATAAGCATTCACTTTTAACCTAGACAATAAATATTCACAGTCAATAAAGTTATTGAGTAATTTATATATAAACATTATACCAAAATTCTTCTGGTGGCTAAAGCTTAAATTGAAAGGGAACTATATAAATAATCATAGTCTATGAAGTCCCTGTAGATGCTCATTTTGTAGGCAACCCATTTTAAGAATTTGCGCTGAACACATTCCATATTATTCCTATGAATTTCATAATATGGTGACCAAACTACAGATGAATATTCCATAATGCTCCGAACATTCGTGAAATGAACCAATTTAAGAACTGAGATATTGTTGAAGTCTTTAAGTTTTCTCTTAATAAACCCCAACATCCTCAAAGCTTTCTGTATAATAATATTGGTATGCTGAATGAAATCTAATTTGTGATCTAGGTGAATTCCCAAGTCTTTAACAAATATACTTGAGCTTAATTTACCATTATATAATGTATAATCGTATTGAACTAGATACTTAATTCTGAAAAGTCTCATCACATTGCATTTCTTGATATTAAAATGCATTTAATTATCGATACATCACTTCGCAACATTGTCCAGATCTTCTTGTAGCAAGATACAGTCTTGCATATACTTTATAACCTTGAATAACTTAAGATCGTCCGCGAACAACAAGAATGGACAGTTCTTAATATATTTCCCTATATCATTTATAAAACATAAAAACAGCAGAGTAGACAGTGGAGAGACGTGTCCTTTATAATCTTGAATAACTTAAGATCGTCCGCGAACAACAAGAATGGACAGTTCTTAATATATTTCCCTATATCATTTATAAAACATAAAAACAGCAGAGTAGACAGTGGAGAGACGTGTCCTTTATAATCTTGAATAACTTAAGATCGTCCGCGAACAACAAGAATGGACAGTTCTTAATATATTTCCCTTTATCATTTATGAAACATAAAAACAGCAGAGTAGACAGTGGAGAGTCCTATCCAACGCCAGAAAGGACTAGAATAAATCCAGCGATTATATCATCACCAAGCTTAACCTTTAGGGTACACCCACGGAAACGATCAGCCAGGCAAACCACGTCAGAAATCAAACTTCTTTGGCAAACAAATTGATTGAGAGAATTAATGAAATATTTTCATTTTTTACTTTATGAAAAATAGTATATTAAATTATCGATTAAATTCTCAAATGAGGAGTGGAAAATTAAAATGCCACATGTTATTTGTAAATATTAAAATTTCCTAACTTTCAAATGAATTAACCTGTAAGTGGTAACATCCCTCCAACTCACACTCCCAGTAACATCCGTCTATGAGACTAACATCCGTCTATGAGACAAGTTTTTTTGTCTTCTGCATTTAGGGTATAGAAGTCCAGTAAAAAATTCGTGTTTAATTTTTACTAAAACTTTATTAAATTAAATATGAAAATATCAATAAGGATCACAAACGAATTGAATTACACAAACAAAAATAATTTATGACAATATAATATAAGACAAACGAAAATTGGGATATAATTAGAATTTTTTAATATTTAAAAATGTAATAAAATAAAATTTGAAGATTCATATATACATGATTCGGAATCAATTAAAAGAAAAAAAGTTACAAATTTTGTACACACTTATTACATATTTTTTTGGAGCATTCCAAACAATTAGGTGTATCGCACTTTACACATTTGTAATTAGTCATCCTATTTTTCGTGTACGGACAATAACGACAGTTTTTTCTTTTCTCTAATCTGTCACTTTTATTTTTATCTAATTTCTTGCTTTGACAAGGTTCTTCTTCTTTATTATCTTCTGGATGAATGGTTTGTTTTATTATTTTTTTTAATTCCTCAGGCAAATTTGGTATTCTGAGTCGAGTCTCCATGTGTCTTCTGATAAGACTAAATCCAATTTCTTTCAGGAAATTAAATCTGTCAGTTTTTGTTGTGCTGTGTATATTTGAAAATAAGACATGGCTATTGGAACAGCCCAAAGAAATGAGGTGGTAAAAAATTGCCAATGGCCACCTTCTGGTACGCAGATTTGTTGAATAAATACGGCACTTGTAGTCTAAAGTGTCAACACCGGATTTAGTGGCATTGTAAAATGAGACTATTTCGGGTTTGTCGTTCCCTCTATCCCTGGACTCTGAGTTATGCATAGAGGAAATAAGTATAATTGCCTTATACTTTTTAGGTATATAAGAAAGGAGAGTCATATTCTTTGTGTATCCATATGTGCATGATCCAGCCTCCTTTTGTCTGTTAGGAAAAAACTCAGGCGGTATTTCTTTCTTGTTTTTTTTCAGCGTGCCGACGTATGTCAGTTTTCGCTTCTGTAACTCCTGAACTAGTTCTATGGACGAAAACCAGTTGTCAGCTGTTATATTTCTGTTTGTATTGATGATTGGCTGAGCAACTTGAATCACAGCCTGAGTCGGTTTCAGTAGTTTTTGTTCGTCTTTTGTGAGACTTTTCCCATCACTGTCTTTACCTGCATAGATATAGGCATTTAATAGATACGAATTGTGGGCGTCCGTCAAACATATCAATTTGATACCGCATTTTGCCGGTTTATTCGGCATATACATGCGGAATGGGCATCTTCCCCGAAATGGGATGAGTGTTTCATCAACACATGCATGGGCTCCTATTGAATAGACAGCTTGGCAGTTTGAAATAAATATATTGAAAATGTTGGAAATGGCTGCTGCAGGGTCTGTTTTTTGCCTCTCACTCCTAGTTAATGAGTCATCAAATCGCAAAGCTAATAACAATGTTTCGCATCGTTTTAGGGACATGATTCCACGAAAAATTGGACGACCAGTAGTGTCTGTTGCAAAAACTGATGACAGCCTTTCACGACCAGATTTAAAAATCGAGCATAGAATCAAAAGGCCTAGCAAAGCATCAATTTCGTCTAAGTTTGTATTCCTATAAGATGAAGAATCTGGGGTTTACAAATTTGCTCTTAGTTCTTCTAATTTTTTGTTAGTGTTGACTACTATTTCTTGAAGAATGTCTCTCGTAAAAAATAATCTGAAGACAACCTCAGCAGTTGGATTAATCAATTGTAAAGCAGGGCCTTTTATAGCAGTCAATTTGATTTTTATAATATTTCTTTCCGACGTTTTCGAACTCTTATTAGGAGCTTCTGAATCCCAAGAAAAACAATTTTTTTTACCGTGATAAATCGACGGTCGATTGGGAGCTGGAGGTTGCTGTGGCGTTTCATCATCGCCGCTAGTATCACTGCTAGTACTAATGGAGTAGTCCTTGATGTCAATTTCCGGATCGCTGTCGTGATCCGAAGAAAAACAGTGGTCACTGCCTAAATATGATTCATCAGAGCCAACTTCAGCGTCACTTTCTGGTATATCATCCATGCAAAGCTGCATAATTCGTTTGGTCCTTTCAGACACATTTGGAGGTATATTTTGGCATTTTTTAGACATTTTTATCTGTAAACAAAAAAACGGAATTGTGAACTAGAAGGCAAATAATCTAGTTCGTAAAAAAGTTATATTTGATCAGAAGTGCGAACATAATGGCAAACGTTTATAGTAACATCCGACTGTCAGGCGGACAAAAATACAAACATTTGAAGTAATATCCGTCTGATGGGCGGATATTATTATAGACACTTCCAGTAACATTAGTCTAAGAGACGGAGCAATTACTTACCTTTGGAGTAATATCCGTCCCAAAAGCGGTGTTACTTATTTTCAAATTGCAAATTTATAGTGAAGCACGAAACCTTCATCAGAGGTAAACAAACACAATCAAGGTGATGGATCAACTGAATCATAGCTGGAAGGTGGAGGTTTCAACCTGACGTTTACGCCGTCTAGCGGCAAAACTGTTAAGCTAACCCGTCCTACAGACGGATATTACCATTTACGGGTTAAAAGATCTACGTTTACTGTAGTACAAGACGTTATGCGACAGAATTGTCATCTAAAGTTCTAATATTTAACATGTAAACTAAACCAAGCGTGTATTTTTTCTCGATCTCCTTTTCTCTCTCGCTCTTTCTCACTTGCTCCATAACTATGTGCTTCATGCTACGTTCGCCCTTTCTCACTCTCTCTCAATCGGTATCAATCGCTCTCGCCCTCTTCTTTGACAAAAACGTCACATCCGTAAGAATTTTACCCTCATGTTCGCAAAGATTTTTCACTTCGAAAATTTAGTTTGGGAAAGTTTCGTTAGATAAAACTGAAAAATATTAATGTATTCTAAATAGAAAAAGGTTGGTTTTTCAGATTGTGTGTACAGATCATCTTTTTATTTGTATATTGCGCCCCCAATACCTCATACAACAAAATGTATCTAATACTAACAAAAAAAAGGGCTTTTGTTAAGATAGTGTGGGCAGATCATCACTTCATTTGTATGTTGTGACCCCAACACAATAAAATGTGATACTAAAGAAAAAAGGTCCTTCGTAGAGTGTGTGCTCAACACCCACCCCCCTCAGTATTCTCGAGCCCCACAGGTTGAGAAACGCTTGGTTAAATGGTAGCTGATAACAGAAAAATTTAAAATTAAATTAAATTGATAATATATTTCAGTAACAAAATTGCAAAACCTTTTTGTGTTACTATTATTGTTAATAATAATATTTATGTAGAAATATGAACCATTATGGAGCACAAACCTAAGGTAGTCTATAAGAAAATATTGTCAATTTAAACGATATGAAATATATTCTACGTCTAAGTTTTATATATTTATATGCTAGCTCAAAATAAATTTTTATATTCGAATAGATATTTCATCAAGAGAAAGATACTACTTTAAAATATCAAAATCTCATTTCAATAGCAAAATGGTGAACATTGGCGAAGGTGAAGAGGTGTGAGGTGGATGGGACCGGGAATGGTTGTTCAGGCGTTGAGAGAGCCTTTTAAGAGTTTTTAGTGCCTGAAAACAAACTATTCACAACCAAGCTAGTTAGTCGAGTACTTAGCGTACGCTGGCTAGTATTTGGAAGGTCTCGGGTAAAACCCCTGGGCCGACTGTTCTGCCATGAGTTTTTTTCAGAGGTTTCCTCATGGTAATGTAAGTTACTGCTTGCAAACTTATAAGGCGAATGCTGGGCCAGTATTAATCCTCTGAATCCTACCCACACTTCCTATGTTCCATAAATATCCCGTATCACCTATACTTAATGCTCTTGTATATACAAGTGTATCCTCTGATCTTTCTTAATGAGTTAATCCCAAACTCAAGCTGCCCGCCTCCCTGACACTCACTTCAGGGAGGAATGAAACACGTGTGTTTCCTTTTTTCCTTTCCACTGTTCCCAAATACGGCACTGCTTATGTAGTTCACTGTTTTGTCTGTGTATATTTACGTAGTACATTTCTCGTTATATTGACGGTCAAGGAGAATTTATAACTGGTAAAGGGAGTATAGGTAGCCACTGTGACATTTCGTATCGTTTGAATATTGACCTAGAGAAGGCTATAATATACAAGCTGAAGGAATGCGGCTGCGATAAACTTCGGGTGTGTTTCAATATAGTTGTGACATGGTTTCCGCTTGAGTAAATTCAAATGTCTCGGATAATGTGGAAATTTCATGCAAGCAACTAGTTTTCTCCTCGATGAATCTATTAGAAAATTATTGAGAATTAATAAATTTCAATCTTTTTTGATTTCTCCGTTTCTGCCAATTCTACAATACTCTAAAAACAATTTTTTGTTTCAGACTTCTAGATTTTCTAGAAAAAAGATCCGATTAGTGTTTTCATAACTAATGAATGCTTGAGAGTAGGTATTCAATTTCTGATTGTCCCTAATTTCGCAAAATTTTATCAAATTTCTTCTCAGATTAGTGATCACATTGTTTTTAAGAGTGCTAAACATAAAAGTGAAATTCTTTAATCTTTTGTCAGTGTATTACCTTAAATAACAAAGCATATATTCTTAATTCTAGATTTTTCAAGACAAATAAATGTCACTTACAGTATTCTTAGCAGAAAACTATAAATAAACATATTATTTCTCCTTGGATATATTAAAAAAAAATAAGATACTCAAAGAAACAGAATAATAGTCTATCAGTAAATATCAATTTATACGTTTGATAAAATACTGTTAAACAATATATTAATACATCTTCCAAAGATAATACTTCTGGTTTATACCCCAGATAAGCTAATAGGTCTTAGTATATTTCATGAAATTCCTAGGTATATTTTTAGTTATTTGTATGTAGATATATATATATATATATATATATATATATATATATATATATATATATATTAAATTTACTCGTAAAATTATCTAGAATAGTCGAAAGGATTGAAAATATTGATTATAAATAACGGGATTGTTTTTTCATTCCATATCACTTTAATGTTTACTAGAATTCCACCAAATGATACAAACTTACTCATATAACTGTGATTAAAATCAAATAATATAAAGTAGTCAGAAATTATTTCCTTGTTAGAAATTCGACAAATATACTATCGACTTTTAAATATTCAAATTTCCATAACGAATTGAATATTATAACGTAGATTGTTAATAATATTGCATAAAATCTATAATAATGTAATGAATAATATATCAAGGAGAAGAATTTTATTTTAGTAATGAAAAATTTTTTTCCATTGACGTTGACAATAAATTCAATATTTTAACTTTAATCGGTAACCATAGTGAAAAACTGTCATCAATTTATTGTTTTACATTTTTATTATCATTGTGTATATCGTATGCACAACTCGCTAGCTCAATATATAAAGAACAATGAAGATAGTATATATTCTAAAAATCGAGTATCTACAAGTTGGCGTGTGGTGATTGTAATAAAATGTATATTGGTACAAAATATAGAAACTTCGGAAAAATAATGAAAGAATATAAGCCCTTTTTCGTCCATTAAATACAGATTTCCATACTTTACACGAAGAGAAGAGATTTTTCTAAGTTGTACTTTCGGCGAACAGAAATGGATAATTGATGTTTATTTGTGGAAATACACTCATCATATTACACTATATCGATACAGTAGTCATTATTGTCTTGATAGCGCAAAATATGAATAGTCTATTACACAAAATTCTCTATCATTCTTCAATTATTTTAATTTTATCGACCATATAACAAAAACGGAATAAAAGTTCAGGAGTTCGTAAGCTTAGTTGTAATGAGTTTAGCAGCTGTTATATTTGGCAAATATGCAAAAATTTTGCACAATAGATGAAGGACATCAATATACCTACCTTGATATTAAATAAATCAAACTCTAATCATGCAAAACAATAGATTCATGACACACATTTCTAGACATAAATAATTTCACATATAGCTCAAAAAGGTGAAAACTGAAAATTTTAGACTAAATAGAAATGTATACATACATTTGAAATAACTGAGTCAATGATGTTTTCTAGAAAAATTTTATGTTAGTGGCAGCCATTCATTTTAGGGCGGCCGCACATTTACTACAATCGGATCCGATTGTCTGAAATGATTTCAAATCGGACCACTAGCGCACACTGCCGACAAAATACGTCCGATTTTATTTGAATGTCACAAGCATGGATATTTTTCGACCGTGGTAATTAAGTTTTCAGTATCGCACACATAGATAATTATATACTCATCAGATATATATTAAGATTTCTATGATCGCACATGGTTTGACAATTTCTTTTTCTATACTCCCTGTCAAAAACTGACAGAAATAATCGTATGTTTGCGGTAGACTATGCAAAAACAATGCACGGTTTGCCTTCCGGTAGTCGGATCAGACTTTTTATCGGTCCGATTGGTAGGACGCACTGCTCGTGCATCCGAGTCGGACGTCCGATCCGATATCGGATCGTAGGTGTGCGATATGATCGTATAAAAGTATAGAAATTTGAGCGTCAGATGCCCTGATCCGACAATCGTTTCAGACAGTCGGAACCGATTGTAGGAAATGTGCGGGCCTTAAGCAACTCGGGCAAATTGTAAAGAAATTCCCAAATAATGTTCTGGGATAATTTTATGTTAGTTGGAAGCTCTTCCTTCGTATATACGCCCACCAGTGGCGTAGATAAGGGGGGGATCAAGGGGATCAATGCCCCCCATGAGCCTAAGATAATTATAATAGAACTGAATAAAAGTCTTCGTATCTATGTACGTATTTAAGTACCTTCACATGAAATTTGCTTAGCACTAGCAACTCTTCTGTTATTATGTATGTGCAATTATAAAAAAATCACCTAGATATATTTTATTTTTCACTTGTATATTATACGTTTATTTCACCTTGGATACGATTGCTATAAACACTCATTATGCCCTAGGCCATTATGCCCGCATTTGCGGGCATAATGGATTTAAAACGCCCGCTTATTGTACTAGGAGAAATGATGCAAATTTCATTGATTAAATACTTCATAATCCTTGTCGTATAAGACTCTGGATTTCTCCGGCAATGAATTATTCGCAGGTTTGGCTGCATTCTCTATGATATTCTTGGGTAAATTTATTTTAATTTCCATTATTTCTATAAGACTACACAAAGAAAGCAGGAATGACATTCACTAAATTTGATGACAAAAATAATAACAAACGTCAAAATATCAACAAATGACATGCCTACTATGAAAATGGATAGGAGCAATGAAACTATTTTTATTTTTCACTTGTATATTATACGTTTATTTCACCTTGGATACGGTTGCTATAAACAAACTCATTATGCCCTAGGCCATTATGCCCGCATTTGCGAGCATAATGGATTAAGAACGCCCGCTTATTGTACTAGGAGAAATTAAGCAAATTTCATTGATTAAATACTTCATAATCCTTGTCGTATAAGACACTGGATTTCTCCGGCAATGAATTATTCGCAGCTTTGGCTGCATTTTCTATGATATTCTCGGCTAAATTCATTTTCATTTCCATTATTTCTATAAGACTACACAAAGAAAGCAGGAATGACATTCACTAAATTTGATGACAAAAATAATCACAAACGTCAAAATATCAACAAATGACATGCCTACTATCAGAAGGAAAATGGATAGGAGCAATGAAACGATTTTTAAATCGCTTTTTCATCATAATATAATAATTTTTTCGTGAAAAATAAAATCTTGTATGCACCACGTACGTTACTAGATCCTTACTCCCATCGGGCACTTGGTACATAAATAACTATTTGTGACGGCTGTGCAATTGAGTATTGTATAATTTCCGGCCGAAAACAGGTAATCTGGCTTGCGAAAGTCACGTCCATTTTGGACAATTCAACAATAAACATTATTTAACTATATTAAATATGGAAATTAAGAAATGAAAATTTTCAGGTTCTTACTGGATAGGTAAATGCACAATAATCCAGCGACAACAATTTTTTGACGCTATTTTTCGCGCATTAGCTTGAACAAGAACATTGGAAGTGTGTTAACTGTAAAACTATGAATCTGATATTTTTTTCCTTTCTTGGAGCTAATTCCGAAAGACCTCAGAATAGATCCCCGTTAAAAAATTAGATTTTTCAGTTTTTTACTAACAATTTACTTAGTTGTAAAATTAAATACTCTAATCATAACTTTTTTTCCTGATTCTTTTATAAACAACATATTTATTCATAACAATTTTTTTAAAAATTTCAATAAACTTTGAAAACAACCATTTCCATGTAGCTTGACCGATAATAAAAAACGGACCATCAAATTCATAAAAAAAATTTATTTTTATTTTGCAAAACTAGGCAAATTGTTAATAAAAAACTGAAAAATTTAAATTTTTTATTTTTTCAACAGGGATTTACTTTAATAGTGACTTGCCCGAATGAAGTTACTCCTTTTCAGCCGTATTTTTACCTCTCTGTGAAAATTATGAATATTGATTCTATAGTTCCGGAAGTTAAGTTTCGGGAAATTTCTTCTTTTTTTTTAATCTTTCTTCAGATTTAAAAAATCTCAATTATTTTTTGACATATTGGCAAAAAACCAATCCCCTTTTTTGCAGTAGGTATATTGTTTATAACTTTCACAATTTTCGCTTGCGAATTTTTAATTTTCTCAAAAAACATCTACATGTTACAAATCAAACACTTTGCTTTTATTTTTTCGAAACTGCTGAAAAAAGTTGAACAAAAAGCACTTGTTGACTAGACTATTTTCATTAACTCCAGGGATCTACAGTTTAACGCTGGTTCCGAACGGCCAATGGACTTGAATCTAAGTCATTACCCAACAGATTATTTTGTGAATCACCAAATTCCGGACATACACTACACTTAAGAGCAAGGTGGGACTCGAACCCATAATCCTTTGTTTACAAGCGATACACCTCACCGCTGGGCTACCGAGGCCTCCTTGACTAGACTAAATATATTAAAAAGATTTTCGGTGTTTTTCAAGCATGATTTATACGAAGTGGACAAAGCAGCTGATAAATTCATCAAAACTGACGAGCTCTATCAAAAATTTCTTACTGCCACACCCGATGTTCTCATCACTTGGAAGTGTGGAAGAAATATTTAATTCGTCAAGGTGATGTCAAGCCAAAAAAAATTTTTTCTGCTTATTTTGTACTACATGAAAGATTATTTTTATCAACAAATAAAACTTGAAACGAAAAACTTATGGAATTTTACACAAAGTCATATCCCCCCCATAGCAAAAAGCTATCTACGCCACTGACGCCCACAAGTATAAATACTGTACAATTCCAACAATTTTTATTTATAAAATGTAGTAACAATCATATAAATATAAATAGTGATAGCAAACAAAGTACATCGTTTCTTGTTTAAACCTAATTATTTACTGCTGCGTTCCCATTCAGAAAATACATATAGTATTATTGAGCACTCAAGGCTTCATCTTGCCGCTATCAGATTAGTTACATCATTACAGAAATACTACTGTTGTACTAGCATATTTCATGAAGCTTCGTTAAATTAGGGCAGTCAAACATAAAACAATAGAGTTGCACTGCAATAGAGTAAAGTGCAGTCGTTACGTCTAAATACGTAATAGTAAAACATCGTCAAGTTTTCTCATTAACTCTATAAGATATCAGAAATTCAATATCTCTGAAACTTACCATCAATCATTTTCCGATTAACGATTAGGCGAGGAAATATTTTATGGAAATCTGAATGGAGTAACTGATCGCACTGGCGTAAAACTTTATTATGTTGAGTAAAAAAAATTAAGTCAAAATTTACAGTAAATCTTGATATACGCCCTGTTTTAATTATTCTTTTTCTGAAATAATCTTTGTGAAAAAATTGATCAATTATTTGTAAAAATTCTACCGCTATCAGCTTATAATTTGACATTTATACCATTTTTCTTACTGCATATAAATATCTCTAGTGAATTTACTGATACAAATAAAATGATTAATGAGCTATTGTGAATTAGACGGTAGTCTCTGTGAATGATTCTGATCGAGATATGATCGATTTGAATAAATATGTTGATATCACCTGCTTTTCATAATTTTTCATTTATATATATTAGCACAATATATCACTCACACATATATATATATATATATATATATATATAAATATATTTATATATATATATATATAAATATATATATATATATATATATATATAATATATATATATATATATATAAATATATATGTTATATATATATATATATATATATATATATATATATATATATATATATATATATATATATATATATATATATATATATTATATATATATATATATATATATATATATATATATATATATAAATATTATATATATATAAATATAAATATATATGTTATATATATATATATATATATTTATATATATATATATATTTTATATATATATATATATATTTATATATATATATATATATATATATATATATATATATATATATATATATATATAATATATAATATATATATATATATATATATAAATATAAATATATATGTTTATATATATATATATATATATATATCTATATATATATATATATATATATATATATATATATATATATATATATATATATATATATATATATATATATATATATATATATATATATTATATATATACATATATAATATATAAATATATATATATATATATATATATATATATATATATATATATATATATATATATATATATATATATATATATATATATATATATATATATATATATATATATATATATATATATATATATATATATATATATATATATGTATATATATATATATATATATATATATCATAGATGTATTGATACCATCTGGAGAAAAATAATTTGCTTCAACTGAATGATTTTGATGTTTCTATAAATGAATTAGTCTTTCCATCATTATTTTGAGCATATATTAATCACTATTCATACGAAAATAAAAACATATCTCTAGAAATTATGATGGACGATTATATATATATATATATATATATATATATATATATATATATATATATATATATATATATATATATATATATATATGTATATAGTTATATCTGCATTATTCAGCAGAATCTAATTCACCGCTTGGATAGCGGCAGGTTTCAATTTGTTTTTGGGCGTTTCAAAACTACATTTTATAAAAAGTTAAGAGGTATCATTCAGGAGTGTAAGAGAAGTTCATGAAACAGAACCCATTGAATACATGTTATCGAATTTGATTTCAATAACTAGGTCACGTCAGATCTCATATAGGGTAAACATTATTTTCAATATCTCAAGCTATTGTACCCAATACTTAAGCAGATGTCCTTAGAATTTCGTGACAACTAGATAGATGTATTGTTATATTTCATCTATGATAACAATATTAGAACATCTTATCAAATTCTGAATTTTTCATAATGACATATTACGTTATAACTCGAATTTCATTGGAAAAAAGTATAATCCCAAGCATTTCCTCCATTTCACATTTGTTTGCAGGCATAATAATCAATTATAATAGTAGAAAGCAAAGAAAAATATTTCAATGGATGAAAAAATCTTATCTCAGAATTTTTATTCAATGCCAAAGATAGCATTTCAAAATTTGAAAGTTCAGGAGTTTATAAGTTGATTTGTCCTGTATGTACAGTATATATAGGTCAGACTGGTCGATCGTTCAAGACAAGATTTAAAGAAACACCAACAATCTTCGGATTCAACGGAAATTTTAAAACTCAATCATAATGTAAAAAATATCTTACTGAACGACAAGATCTCCTATATTTAGTGTATTTAAACAACACTGATTTTATTTTATCAATTTAGGAAATCCACTCGATTAGCCCTTCTTGAAATATGTTCCATTCAGTTCTTAACTCAATCTTCCCGATGATGGTCTAGTGACCGAAATTGCAATCGTAGTTTTATATTTTTCAAAGTATTCTTGTGATAATAAACGTAGTAAATTCCAGTTTTGTTTTTGTTCATTATATAAATATATATAATATATATATATATATATATATATATATATATATATATATATATAAATATAAATATATATATATATATATATATATATATATATATATATATATATATATATATATATATATATATATAGTATGAAATATAACCAGGAAAATTATATGAAAAATCCAAATCATATAATTATTATAATAGCAATAAACTCCAAAGAATTAATTGAAGATATTTCATAATATATAATGGAAAGATTCAACTCAAACATGTGCATAGAGAGTCTTATGGCGAGTTCATAAATATAGTGTGCACTTCATTAAAGAAACAAAAATACAAATTTTTATATAGCTCTGACAATTATTTTATCTCCAACCATAATAGTTCTACTGAATGACGTGTATATTCGTTCTCATTTCCGGGTTCATTACTTTGCTATTGAATACCTACATTTTTCCAACTGCTCTCAAGGTTTCCATGTTTCAAAGAATAGTGAAATATTCACCTTGGGATGAAGTTTCACAGTTATGAATGTTTTCATTATATGGAGATACACTACTGCTCACAAACTTTAATTATTCCTTTCTTTTTCACAGTCAATTAGCAGCAGATACATAAAGCAAACATCAGGGATAGAATTGTCGTTGAGTAGATGTGTCAATAGTTGAAGTAAATATCCTCATTGAAATGTCACCGAAAATAATAATGGCAATTTGCAATTTCTTGTAATGTGGCCTCATTGTATTTACTGGTACACAACAAGACCGTTTCATAATTATAAAAAAGGCGAGAGCAGCAGAGCTCCATCACTAAGGTCGTATTTCTTGCGCGAAATGCATCTCGTCGAGATTCGATTCTAAAGAATAGAATTATATTTTGAAAACGCTTAAATAGCAAAACGAAGTGAAAAAAAATTATTTTATAAAAACGTGCTTCTTGGTTGAAGAGCAAATTGAAGCCAACGAAGGAACGTCAACACCAACATAATTCACGTATAAAATCCTCAATAGTAAAAAAAATTGGTGAAGTGCATCGCGTACTGATAGTAGATCGAGATGCAATTCGAACGGACTAGTCACCATGAAATGCAGCGCGTTTGACCAAGTGTTGAAACCAAAAAAGGACTTATATATATATATATATATATATATATATATATATATATATATATATATATATATATATATATATATATATATATATATATATATATATATATATATATATATATATATATATATATAAATATATATATATATATATATATATATATATATATATATATATAGATGGGTAGTC
This sequence comes from Cynegetis impunctata, assembly GCA_030704885.1. Taxonomy (NCBI): domain Eukaryota; kingdom Metazoa; phylum Arthropoda; class Insecta; order Coleoptera; family Coccinellidae; genus Cynegetis; species Cynegetis impunctata. Next base: position 52,465 of record JARQZK010003748.1, read on the forward strand.
TTGACTGGCTAGTTGAGGAAAAAATGTATTTGAATATTTTGAGGTTGCAGTCAGAATAATTGCTGGGCTAGGTTAAAGAATACTCTTTGTCATATGGTCGAGCTTTCGGAAATGTTTATTTCCTTTATCAAGACATCTATAATAAAAGAACAGATTTAGATTTACAACAGCATTCACAAAAAGTTAAAGATTACTTACTAACGTTGAGGTTATATAAATTTTGAAAAAACACGTATAAAACGAAGAACAGAACGAGCTGATGGGTACAACTTCGTCACATAAGTAAAAATCCATCACAAGAATAAAAATCTAATTTTCAATAATCTGTACTTTCCCATCTTGCTATCTACAGGAAACCAGACTAACAAAATGGTCGACGTCAACTCTGAGAACGCGGAAACTAAACCACAGAACAATTAGGTGATCTTCTTACAATAATTGACAATAGTCAATTATATATATAGATATATTAAAATAAAACGGGACACGGTCCAAATAAAATTTAAAGAAAACTAAAATTATTTAACCGAAAGAGTATGATGTGAAAATTTTGAAAAGAGTTTTTTTAATAATTTTTTTTTTTTTTTTTAACAACTAAATAATAACTGCAACACACTTTTTTAATAGTTCAATGAGCTAATGTTACTGCTTCTAAATGGCTAACAAATGGGCTGAATTTTGCTCTAATTTTAAAAAATTCAGTCACAGGTTCAATTCTACAATTTTACTTGTAGTCTAGACAAAATCTGCTTTCTAGGACCACAGTAATATAAAATGAAAAGCAATGAAAAAACAATGAAAAAACAAACATTCCACTGCATACTCCGGCTACTATGCAACTAAGGTGAAACAGACGAATTCATGCTGGAGAAATACTAAAACCACCAATGTGGAGTGTACACTCTTGATAAATTTAAAAACGAGCAATCAACCAAAATGAAACAAAAAACAACCGATGGTGCGTTCGGGAAACAAAAAACTTTTTTTTTTTTTTTTTTTTTTTTTAATTTTTTGATTTATAGGGTTGATAAAAAGTTTTTTGTTTCCCGAACGCACCATCGGTTGTTTTTTGTTTCATTTTGGTTGATTGCTCGTTTTTAAATTTATCAGGAGTGTACACTCCACATTGGTGGTTTTAGTATTTCTCCAGCATGAATTCGTCTGTTTCACCTTAGTTGCATAGTAGCCGGAGTATGCAGTGGAATGTTTGTTTTTTCATTGTTTTTTCATTGCTTTTCATTTTATATTACTGTGGTTCTTGATAGCAGATTTTGTCTAGACTACAAGTAAAATTGTAGAATTGAACCTGTGACTGAATTTTTTAAAATTAGAGAGCAAAATTCAGTCCCATTTAGTTAGCCATTTAGAAGCAGTAACATTAGGCTCATTGAACTATTAAAAAAGTGTGTTGCAGTTAATATTTAGTTGTTTTAAAAAAAAAAATTATTAAAAAACTCTTTTCAAAATTTTCACATCATACTCTTTCGGTTAAATAATTTTAGTTTTCTTTAAATTTTATTTGGACCGTGTGTCCCGTTTTATTTAATATAAATCGACTATTGTCAATTATTGTAAGAAGATCACCTAATTGTTCTGTGTTTAGTTCCCAGCGTTTCTCAGAGTTGACGTCGACCATTTTCTTAGTCTGCGTTTCCTGTAGATAGCAAGATGGGAAAGTACAGATTATTGAAAATTAGATTTTTATTCTTGTAATGGATTTTTACTTATGTGACGAAGTTGTACCCATCAGCTCGTTCTGTTCTTCGTTTTATACGTGTTTTTTTCAAATTTATATATAACCTCAACGTTAGTAAGTATTTTTAACTTTTTGTGAATGCTGGTGTAAATCTAAATCTGTTCTTTTTTTATAGATGTCTTGATAAAGGAAATAAACATTTCCGAAAGCTCGACCATATGACAAAGAGTATTCTTTAACCTAGCCTAGCAATTATTCTGACTGCAACCTCAAAATATTCAAATACATTTTTATATATATATATATATATATATATATATATATATATATATTATATATATATATATATATATATATATATATATATAAATAAATATATAAATAAAAAATATATATATATATATATATATATATATATATATATATATATATATATATATATTTATAAGTCAACATATTATCAATGTACGTACCAAACTTCAACCCTCTCACTCAAGCTGCAGAAGCTGAGTAGTTCGGCAATTTTTCCAAAACCACGAAAAAAGAAATATCTACGTAAAAATAGCGGCGGTTGGAAAAATGTAACCAAATTTTGATAGGTAGTCTCATTCGACAACAATCCAAATTTTCCAAATTTTAACACATTCGACTCGATGGGAGCCGCTAGAGATGCCGATAATTACCTACCGGGGGAAAAAAAAATATATATATATATATAGATATATATATATATATATATATATATATATATATATATATATATATGTGTGTGTATATTTATATGTGTATATATATATATATATGTATATATATATATATATATATATATATATATATATATTTATATATAAAGATATATATATATATATATATATATATATATAAACTAAGTAAAAAAAGTGGGTACTCGGCTAGGGTTGCCATTACCTAAATTGCCGATGCCGGACAAAAATTTGAAAAACCCCGGACATTTCTGTGAAATTTTGTTTTTCCCCGGACACCCCGTAAACATTTTTTTTTTAATAAAATAAAATATCGTTTATATTTTATTGTCTTCTGTTATTTAAACTTTAAACCGCTTTTTTGCCATATAAACAGAAAAACAAAAACAAATAAAATTCTATTTACACAGTTTACAGTTTTCTCTTTTTTTTTTGGTATCATCAGATAAAAAACAACTCATGACGATAATCAAATAGAGTAGATTCTACATTGTAATTGCAAATTATAGGATAGGTCATCTATTTCGGTTAGATAGGTTAGGTACCAAAAAGTCTAAATTATTTATTAACTATAAATCAAAAGTAAGTAACAAGTTTTAATTTTAACGAGATCAAGTTCTTTTTACTAATTCAAGTTAACTTGGAATTTTTCAGACTTGCCAATTTTTCCCAAAATGTCTTCATTTTTCATCATGAATTTGCAAGAGTCAGAGCAACTCAAGTCTCTAAAATTAGACTTTATTTTGATCATAGAAGAAAGCGTATGTGTATTTAGCAAGTTTCTCTCCTTCCTCCAGTACTGCGACCCTAGCGAAAAAAGTCACTCGACATTCGCATTGTGAGCTGGTATACAAAAATATAACTATGCAATTTTGAGCAGTTTAGAATACAGATGATTCGAAAAAATTCAGCCACAACTGGTTTGCATTTAATAGCTCATCTCCGTCACTGACACTCAAGCTTCACACACCCGGACACAAAATTTGTCCGGGTTTTACCCGGACATATTTTGAAAGCCCCGTCCGGACGACCCCCGGACGCCCCCTAAACTAGGACAAATCCGGGGAAACCCGGACGGATGGCAACCCTATACTCGGCAAAGAGAGGGGCTGGATAATTGACAAAAACAACCAATTGCCAATTTACATCTATATTTTGGCCCTATATTGGGACCTTCATCAGGATGCTGAAAATTACACGCGAAGCAGACCAAATAAACAGGTACAAAGTTAAAAGCTTACTTACACATTGGCTAGTTGTACATAATAAGTTCTAGAGAACAATTTGTAAAATACATATTAATTTAGTAATATTAAGATCCTAGCAATACTGTGACACATAGAATTCAACAAAACAAAAAACAAAGAGGTTATAAAATACAATTCACGTCAAAAATCGAACCACAGAGAAACACCACTAACATGCTCGACCGCCAGACAACCATAAAAGATCTTCTTATTCTTCCAAAGAGTGTTCAGAATCAAAGTTATTATCTGAGTTGGGCCCATTGAAGGTAAGTAAAAAGCTGTAAATATTGCTCAAACTATTGATGTCTGTATTCTTATTGACACATAACTTGTTCTCGTTAATAAAACACATGAGACATAAAAATCGTGGTCTAGGATGTCTAAAACGGGTAGAAAAACTACTCCCGCACCTGACTGCTTTCCTTCGATACACTGTAATAGTATGTGGTTTATGGGATAAAATTTATAGAGACATCGAATTATTTCCAGAAATTTAAGTATATAACTTTCAATATTAGGTATAGTATTGAATAACAGTGAATGAGCAAATTCTTTTGCAAGTTTTGTTCATTCAAAATTGAAGCAAAAAATCTATTCTCCAAATTTTCAATATGAAAATACAAACATTATTCGGAAAGCTACTTATTTTCGGTTATTCTATTCCATAATTCGTTCAGCGTTTCTAAAATGGTTTCGAATAATTATTAGAGTAAACTCATTATTCCGCTAAAGACCTATACCGCGTTTGCCTATTCAATGCTCGTTAGACGAAACTTAAATTTTTCAAACAATTTGTAACGGTTATTTGAAATAACAGTACTGTTTCATACTAATTACAGATTATACATCTTTGATAAATTCAAATTAAAATAATGATCAGAAAAACGTGGAGTCAGATTAAATAATTATTATTTGAGATCATCATATCGGAATGATGCAGAGAACATTTAGTTTTCGTCATACTGACTCAACTAATAGGCCAAGCTACAGAGATTTATTTGTAGGGAGCATTTTGTGTGAAAAGTGTTAGAAGAAAACCAGCTGCGCCATTGTTTGTAAAATAGTTCCATATGATATAGTGATATGGTTTTCACTCGACTTTATCATTTATAACTTTGTTATTAACAATTTAATGAAAAATAATCGTGATGGTGTCAATACATTAATTGTAGAAAATGAACAGACGAAGAAAATGAGAAGTAGGACGCCTCGATCAGACCCTTAGTTTAAGAGAAAATCGGAAAAAACCGTCCAAAATGCAGTTTTTTCAAAAATTCTTAACTCGCTCATTTTTTGAGTTGTAGCGTAGATCCTTCGGCTAGTATTAGCTATTGATATAAACTTCATTTTTGCGAAGATCAGGAATTATCCGATGCATAGTTTTTGATCTGTGGCCATTTGATTATGTTACTATGCAATTTTCCAGCAGACCTGAATGCGACAGGTGTGGTCCGATTTCAATTAACTAAAAAGATTTTGAAAGTAGAATTCTCATGGTTCAAAACGTTCAACTTGGTTTTTCATAAAAACGCTGAGAAATATGTTAAAAATGAAGCTGAACATGACGAAAAACGGCCGAGCGCGTGAGAGTAGTTGAAGAGTGGGGGTAAAGCAGCAGGCAAGGAGAAGTATGACATTCGAAAGTGTCGGCATTTTGAACATGACAGTAATTTCTAAACGTTATCAGATAATAATTGCAAACCCCCACTCCTCAACTACTCTCACGCTCTCGGCCGTTTTTGTCATGTTCAGCTTTATTTTTAACATATTTCTCAGTGTCTTTATGAAAAACCAAGACGAACGTTTTGAACTATGAAAATTCTACTTTCAAAATCTTTTTAGTATATTGAAATCGGACCATACCTGTCGCATTCAGGTCTGCTGGAAAATTGCATAGTAACATAATCAAATGGCCACAGATCAAAAACTATGCATGGGACAGTTTCTGATCTTCGCACAAATGAAGTTTATATCAATAACTAATACTGGCCGGAGGATCTAAGCTACAACTCAATAAATAAGTGAGTTAAGAATTTTTGAAAAAACTGCATTTTGGCCGGTTTTTTCCGATTTCCTCTCAAACTAAGGGTCTGATCGAGTCGTCCCATTTCTCATTTTCTTCGTCCTTTTATTTTCTACAATTAGTCTTTTAACACCATCACGTTTACTCTGATAGTTTCATTTTTATAAGCAAAAAACTAAAAAAAATGCAATTTTTTGCATAAAATTGTTAATAACAAAGTTATAAATAATAAAGTCGAGTGAAAAACATATCACTATATCATATGGAACTATTTTACAAACAATCGCGCAGCTGGTTTTCTTCTATCACTTTTTACATGAAAAAATCTCTGTGGCTTGGCCTATAAACAGAACTAGCATAACTCAAACAAGGTTGAATTGTTCCAGAGCCGTCACAGATGCAGCTTTTCAGACGTATTTCATCCCATAAAATACGTACTATTGCAGAGTATCAAAAGAAAGCAATCAGGTGCGGGACTATTACTGTGTTCGTAGTTCTGGAAAAACTGCCGAACTCCACAGCTTCTGCAGATTGAGTTTGAGAACTGAAGTTTGGTACGTCCTTGAGGTTATATTGACTTAAAACCTTTTTTGGTGTCAACTCTTATTCTCAAGCGCGCTGCGTTTCGTGGTGACTATTCCGTTCGAATTGCATCTCGCTCTGCTATCAGTAAGCGATGCAGTTTGGGAGTTTTTTCCCAAAATAGAGGATTGATATTTTGTACGTGAATTATGTTGATGTTGAGATACGTTCTTTCGTTGGTTTCAACTTTTTTTTTCAACCAAGATGCCTTTCCCAAGTTTTTTTTTATAAAATAATTTTTTTTCAATTCGGTTTGCAATTTGAGCGTGATTTTTCTAAATATAATTCTATTCGTTAGAATCGCATCTCGACGCGATGCATTTCGCGCGAAAAATACTACCTTAGTGATTGAGCTCAGCTGCTCACGCATTTTTTCATTTGATAGATGGTCATGTAAACTATATTGAATTTTGGTTGCTGAAGAGATTTTGATAATAAATTCTTGTCAACAGGCTATATTTAAATGGAGAAAAAGTTTGTTTCGTTCACGTATTCCAGGTAAACGAGAGAGCATAGTGCGAATGAATTTTATTAGATGTTATAATTGTTGCTACCTTTATTTTTATCTCACTAAGGACCTACAGTTTAAAGCCAGTTGCGAACGGCCAATAGGCTTATAGGGAATGTACATTTCCCAACTCTCGCTCACCTTGTCCTCAGTTGAGGACAACCTACTTTGGATTTTTTCCTATGAAGTACCGCTTGCTTTTACTTCTCTGTCATATTGTCCTCAGTTGTAGACATCATATTCTTCCAAATGAATATATATGCTGCCATCTACAAGCTGTTGAAAAAAATATTCATGCATTTGAAATATAGGTTTCCGTAGGGTAGCTATGACAGCAGTGTAGCGCTCTACTGTTTATTTTTTGTTGGCTATATTCGTTAGACCATGTGTTTGAAAACTGTTTGTTTACGTTCAAAATAAGTGTAGACTTGTTCCAAGGCAATTGCGGTATGTAATTTTTGTGAATATTGTAATCAGCGATTTTTGAAAGTGTGGCGTACTAGTTTGATGACATTGTGAACTAGAGGTAAAGGCAACATCTGGGTAAATAAAACAGCACTTTTATTTTAATTCTGCAAAAGTTAAATTTTACACTTCAGTACTTCGAAAATGGACGCAAAAATAATAAGAATATATTTAATAAAATAAACAATGAAACATATTGATATTTTACCATTTTTAAAATATTTCTGAATTTTTTTCCCTCCATCAGCTCATGATGTCCTCAATTGGAGACATGTCATAGTGCCCAAACGGAGCATTTTCAAAATCTGAATTTAACATCAAAAATTTTCTAAAAATCATAAGTTGCATTACAGTGAATTTCAGATTTTTCGCTCCAATAATTTTAATTCGTGACCGAGAGGGTTAATTGATTATTTTAACTACTGAAACTCACACATGGTCACTCTTCCTCTGCTCCACAAGGAGTATGCATGTTGTTAACTCTCATAAGATGTTATCAAGTTTATTCAAACAAAGTAAAAATACTATCCAAAATTTGACACGGACGATATGTTACTTATTCACACATATATTAATACACTCCGATGTGAAAATATTTTTTTATTTGGAAAAACTAGGAATTTTTGTGTATGAGAATTAATGGGTAAATATAATGAGTCAAAGAGGTGAGTGTTGAGTAATTTTCATTTCTCATAAATGAAAATCAGACACTGCTATCTGAATTTTTTCATTATGAAATATTAATCTATCTTTCAATACTTATATATTTTTTTAACTCACTAGGGACCTACAGTTAACGCCGGTTCCGGCAAATGGGCTTATAAACAATGTACATTACCCAACTATTTAAACTGTTTAAACCACTGACACTCATAGAAATACGCAAACAACCATACCTTAAAAATTCGAACCTAGCACGCCTGCTTCACTATGGTGACTCTACCTCTGCTCCACAATGCGTGTGTTTTTCATTATCTTATAGCTCACAACATATTTTATGTGAAATATATGATTGATAAAATTTAAAAAAAAAACAATAATTACTTCAAAGAATATGTTTTTATCTTCCGAATACAAATCAATCATACGTTACCTAATATTTTTACATTTTTCAACATAAAAGTTTAAAAATTTTATGCAGAGGGAATAAACTAGGGAACATGAAATCTGGTAGATAAAATAATGGACTTATTATTTATGATGCAATTTCATATTATATATATATATATATATATATATATATATATATATATATATATATATATATATATACATATATATATATATATATATATATATAATATATATATATATATATATATATATATATATATATATATATATATATATATATATATATATATATATATATATATATATATATATATATATATATATATATATATAATATATATTTATATAATAGTATTATATATATATATATATAATATATATTTTATATATATATATATATATATATATATATATATATATATATATATATATATATATATGTAAATTGTCGTATTGACGTAGTGCTGTTTGTGAGTTATTACTCGTTGAACACTATGCAGCCTAATTTAAATTAATAAGGAAGGCACACTAATTATTACTGAATTAATACAGCGATGATAAAGTTTTGTATATCGTTTAATTTCCGTTTCTTACAACTGTGTTCTGTTCGAATGGTGAATAGTGACTGGTCTACATAATCTACATTACTGAATTTTACAACTAATAACTAAGAACTATGAGAATTTATGGTCTGTCGGTCCAGGCCAAGTACCTAGTTGATATACTGCCTGTGGACAAACTTACAATATCTTTGAGAGGGTGCAATATCTGTTTTCTCTCACTGTTGGAATGTCTATTGAAAACTATATTGCACATGGTAAAATGAATATCTCGAGGATGAAATACCAGGAAACATAAATATAATTAAGGAACATATGGTTTCTACGAGTTCTTAAACGGCAACTGAATAATATATATATATATATATATATATATAATATATATATATATATATATTATATATATATATATATATATATATATATATATATAGATATATATATATATATATATATATATATATATATACATATATAGGTATATGAATGAATGAATGAATGAATGATTCTTTATTCAGAAATTTTTTAGAACAAAGGTACAAGTATACAGTACATGTTCAATAATACATAAAATATTTTCCAAATCACGAATAAAGAAAAAATTGTCACTAAGGCATTAATATGCCAGCGCGTGACTACACTTCCTTACAGGCGAACAAGAATTTTTATAAACAAAAATGCTATAATATAAATGAACATATGCTGATTTTTCCAAACATGAAAGCGAGCAAAAGAAACAAAAAAAGTCAATCTACGAGAAATATTATAAAGGTTTACAAAACAATGTGAGAATATAATGTTTGGTTTGAACTGAATCTATGCTATACTTACTACATATAGGTTGAAATGACATCAATAAATTATAAGAATGTTTTACAGTATTACATATAATAATAATAATGTTGGATCTAATTTTGAGTTTCCTATTTAATGTGTACCGAGCTATGTTGCAGATTGAATATCGAATATTCTGTTTAATATCGTAATATCGACTGTGAAAAGCCATTTCTTGCATTCTCTTTTGAAGCGTGCATTTTTGAAGTTTTCTGTTTTTATGTTTAAAGGGAGTAAGTTGAAGATTTTGGGCGCTACATAGGAAATACATTTCTGAGTTATTCTTTTGCACTTTTTCGGAATCTCTGCTATGAATTGCGAAATCTGTCTAGTGTTATATTTTTCCATGCTAACAGACTGTATTAAATTTCGATCTTTGGAAATATTCAAGAGGACTTTGTATGCATACAGTTTCCTCAATGGAAGTACATGGGGATCTTGGTACAATAGTTGAGAAAGATACCTTTGAGTTTTCTGTAGTATAAGTTTTATAGCCCTTTTCTGCAAAATATCCAATGGATTGATTGTATTTTGATAGCTACTACCCCATGCTAAGATACCGTATTGCAGGATAGATTCAAATAAAGCATGATACACAATTTTCAAATTCGATTTGTTCATTAAATTTCTCAATTTTCGTAATATAAATATACTTCTTCGAAGCTTGGATGCAGTTATTTTTATGTGTTTATCAAATCGCATGCTTGTATCCAAGTTGATTCCCAAGTATTTAATTTCCTCAACCACTTCTATTCTTGATGCACAATTACAGATCGGATTCATATTGCCAATGCTATTTTTATTGTGCAAGATTATTTCTTTAAAGTTTGGTTTTGTACGGCTGTAAACAAAAAATGGTAAGCATTTAGTTTTTTCCCAGTTAAGGGTTAGAAGGTTGGTATCCTTTGGTAATTTTTTATGATTTTCGTAGATTTCTGCATATTAGCGTTTAGTTCCTCCCAAGTTTTTCCGTTCACCAAAGCGACCGTAACATCCGCATATGATATGCACTTGCTGTTTTTATCATAGCCGAGTAAATCGTTGATGTATATCAAAAAGAATATGGGTCCCATAACAGTTCCTTGCGGGACTCCAAATTCAATTGGTTGTTCTGAGCTAGTATTCTCTTGTATTATCACTTTTTGTGATCTGTTTGTTATATAGCTTTTAACCAAATTTTGTACATTTAAGCGAAAACTCAAAATTTCTAGCTTTTGCAAAAGCAGCTCATGGTGTACTGTGTCAAAAGCTTTTCGCAGATCTAGGAATAAAGCAGCAGTAGGCAATGTCTTATCAATATCAATATAGATAGATTTCGATAAAGCTATCATTGCTTCCTCTGTGCATAGACCTTTCTGAAACCCGAATCGGTTATTTTTCAAAATTTTATTCTTACTCACGAAACTCATTACCCTTGCTTTGAATAATTTTTCAAAAATTTTGGCTATATTTGATAGAAGTGAGATTGGCCAATAGTACGTGGGTAAAGGTTTCTGTGGTTTCCCTTACCATCTAATAATAACAGATTTGAATGTAAATATTGGACTGAATAGCACGTAATAAATAACAAAGAACGGCCACAGCCGAGAAAAATTTTTAGTGAGACATAGTAGTCTTTTTCTATTCAAATTTTTTCTAATCAATAAATGTCAAAGAAATTTCAATTTTTTCAAAAGTTTTGATAAAGCCGCGAATGTCGTGGCGAAACGTCAACTTTTTAATAAAATCGAGTTTTTTGAGATTCAACTGGCCTGTTATTGCTAATAATTATCAAATGATTATATATATATATATATATATATATATATATATATATATATATATATATATATATATATATATCTATATATATATATATATATATATATATATATATATATATATATATTATATGTATATTATATTTATATATATTATATATATATATATATATATATATATATATATATATATACATATATACATATATATATATATATATATATACATATATACATATATATATATATATATATATAAATATATATATAATATATATATATATACATATATACATATATACATATATACATATATACATATATACATATATACATATATATATATATATATATATATATATATATATATATATATATATATATATATATATAGGACACGCAAGTACTTCGAAGATTTGGAAGGCAGTGTCTGAGAAAGATATGTGGCCTTCACCTTGACAGTCACACAGGAATCTAAAGGATAAGAACAAACGCAAAACTTGCGCAACTGTACCATCCAAGAGATTAAAGCGAGTAGACTACGATGGGCAGGGTACGTACAAAGAAGCCAGAATACAAGGCTGATAAAATCGGTATGGCAAAAGGCCCCCCGAGGAAGAAGGCCACTAGGTAGACCAAAACTAAGATGGCGAGATAACATCCGAAAAGACCTCTCAATCTTGGGAGTGGACCTTGATACGTGGCAGTAAACAGCGGAATACCGAACGAGATGGAGGCAAATAGTGGAGGCAGCCAAAAGCCATCTCGGGTTGTAGTGCTACAGATATATATATATATATATATATATATAATATATATATATATATATATATATATATATATATATATTATAATATATATATATATATATATATATAAATATATATATATATATATATATATATATATATATATATATATATATATATATATATATATATATATATATATATATATATATATAATATATATAAACTATAATATTATGTTTTTCATGAACAACTTATGAATAAATATTCAATGAATATTTGTTTTATATGACTATTTATTACTTATATTTTCCATGCATTGCTCTTACTTCATTTTTTTTCAGGCCAACAATCGTAACTTTATTTTTACTTAATATAACACGACGTATTGAAGAATGAGTCACAATTCAAACCGAGATTAGAATAAAAATTTAGCACTATACTTGATGTTGCAAGATTTCCTGTGCCTATGCTCTCGAAAATTTTTGACAAATGAAATGAAAAATTTTGGGATTTATACTGTGAAAAGTTTTCATTTTATGATCGAAAAACAATCAATTCCTGGATTGGTTTTCGATAGCTTTTTCCTGTTACACAAGTTTTTGATTTTCCAGACATCATCAAATCATCAACAGTTACTGTAAGTAGCTTTGTTGAGATAACTTCGATTCAGATTGAAGTCCATAAACCAAACCATAATAAACTTCATTGGATCTACTCAAAAATTATATTTCAAATGTTTTCTATTACCTACGTATCTATATTTATTTATTATTTTTGTCGTAAACACTTCCAATACCTATTACGTGAAACACGTTCAGCTTTAACTGTAAATGATTAAATTAGTATCTTCCCTGCAATTAGTGTGAATAATAATAGAAACGTATCAGTTTTGCTTCATTAGTTCGCCATTTCAACTGGAAATGATATAATGAATTCTCTTTGTTGGGCCATGTTCATAATTTAGGAGTATTACAAATTATTCATGGTTTAAACTTTTTTGTTTCATTGATGTTTTTAGTATATACGGATGACTTAGTTATTTCAAATTAAACATGAACAGTCAAATTGTAGTGTCTAGACTAGACAATATTTCCTGAAACTGAGAACAAAGAGTTATAATCTGTTTTTCAAAACTATACATCGATTTATTCCAACTAATTTTAATATTGATTGGATCATTAAATTTATATAAATTATGGATATATTTATGTTCATAATAAAAACACTTATTTCTTGAGTTTTCCTTTTACCTATTCATTTGAAAACAATTATTCATTGAATATTTATTCAAAAGTTGTTCATGATAAACATAATATATATATATATATATATATATATATATATATATATATATATATATATACATTATTATTATAGATAGAAAATAACAATACCTACGACCTCTTTGCTCACGTATCGACCTTGCATTCAATTGAAGGTTCCGATAAAGTAAACAGAATTGATGAATTTTGTATTTCACTGAAGGCTTTTCCTTAACAATATTATAATTAAAGTTTTAAAGTTACGTGAACCTGTATGAGGTCGATGTGCATTATGCGATTTTCACCATTTCTGATTATATTCAAGGATGCAAATCTTTAATAAATATGCTCATTTTACACAGATGGCGTTCATTTATTAGCTGGTGTTGCAAGTCAATCGATCAATAATGAATCATCGAACAATTGAGGTAAATGACCGCGAAATATATAAATATGCTAGGTTAGAATTTACCACAGTGCTTTGCATATATTGAACATACCAAAAAAATTCGGTTGCAGTATCACAACAGAGAAAACATTTTATTATTTGTTTCTGAAATAATATCGCATCTGCTCAGAAATTTTGTTGTATAATACATCGATCAAAGTTTTATTTTATTAGTCATTAACTATCAATACCTAATTTATATTGAGCTAATTGTTGAAGGGGCAGTTTCATCATCTATATACTTCATAAGTACGTCAATGAACTCATGCGACCTTCAGAAAATACTGATCCGAAATTATCCAGGAAAAAAATTTTCCTTTCAGTTGAATTTCCTCTTTATTGATAATTGAGTGAAAGAAATAAAAAATTGGTTTCATCAATTTCTCCAATATTCCTTACTTTCTTATGGTTACCATATTTACAACGATCTAAAACTCAGCTACATAACCAAGAAATTGAGTCTTTGGGTTCGGAACCATTCATAGTTTCGTGTTTCCAGGCAAAAGGAATGTTGAAAACTAAACCTTTTTAAAACTATCATACAAAAAGCCACTTCTAAAATGTTAACTATTATATTTCTTCTTTTGTTTTTCAATATAAGTTTCGCAAACGTACTTCTCCGTTCTTGCCACCAGCTAACATCAAGGCGAATTTTATCTTGTTTTTGAAAAAACACGATCTTAAAATCCAAACTACTTGTTGTTATTATTATCTTCAAAAATAATCATTCGTTTACAAAAAATTTTCGGAAAAATTTAAAATTGATTTTCAGGGTGAACATAGGCGATATATTATCCCATTGAAATGAAAAGACTTTCCGTGGCAAACAATTTTGCAACTAAAGTCTACGGAGAGCGATATTGGAAGGCTTCCTCATGAAAAATTGTAGAGTTCAAAGAGATCTATATAACAGTTCAAGACTATATATATCTTATGCTATAAGGTGAACGAAGCCACGGGCACAGCTAGTATTTTATCAGTTTGGGCATTAACGTTAACATAGAGACATATGTCGTTGCTGAGTTTTTCATAGATCTTCTGGAGTTCTTCAACTTTTCTATGGAAAGCATATAAATATATCTATCGCTCAAAGCCACGTTCGTGGAAAATACATTCGCTTGACCGTTTTACGTCAAAACTTCATTTGCAACATTGGTTGCCAGGAAAGGTATCTATTTAGCAGGATACTATATACCGGATATCCACCTTAAAAGTTCATTATAAATACTGGTGAAAGAATTTTTTAAATCGCTTGAGTATTTTTGGAGATTAACTCCTTCATCCGAATTAACAAACTATATATACTAGCTGATCCGGCAAAAGTTGTTCAGCCATAAAAATTATTACTATCTGCCTATAGTGCTCTTCGCGAGAATATAAATCCAAGACCCCCGTGCAACGCCCATTCCTGCCCCCGTTGAACGACGCGCCCGGTCATCAAACCTTGCCGCCATCTAGAAACTCGCGATCGTGCGATAGCGGCTTATTACTACGACACTATTGGGCCGGGCCGAAAGATCTCGATCGGCGGTAACGTGGTCCAATCGAATATTCGACACTGCGATCGCAGCGCTGTCTGCCGGATCCAATATAAAATATTCCAAGATCAACAAAAATTTATAAACAAAAAATTAATTAAATAATTATTTCCCAGTAAACTGAAGTGTGAATCTTAACCATTCTCGAATCCACTGGAAAACACATCAAAAATTTCTTCGAAATCGGTCCAGCCATTTAGATGTTCAGTCATATACATATATATATATATATATTATATATATATATATATATATATATATATATATATATATATATATATATATATATATATAAATATATAAATATCATAAGGAAATATTTGTGGAGTACCAGTTCGGAATTTTTGAATGTAGTTACTCCTTATACTGTTCGATCCATGCCAAAATTATATAATTTCTTCAGAAATTTGAAGTTTAATGAACTTATGGTAGTTTTTGGTTAAATTCTTCAAAACTAACAGAAGCCCCTTAAAAAGGGCATCCAATGATTACCTTCATAAATCACAGATGATCTATATATTAACACTCATTATAAACAGTCATCTCCTTTGTGAAAACTCAAATAAAAGTCCCTTACAAGAAGCGGTTCTCAACCCTTCACGATTCGCGCCCAATTAGAAGTGGATGTGCTTTCCTTTCAGTCTGTGAATCCAAGTTTTTGAATAATATTTTCTTTCGGATAAGCTCGAGCATCCCCTTTACTGGAAAACACTGCTTTAAAGTGTTACTTGTTTAGGTACGTCCAAACTATAAATACAATAATTAAAGTAAGACTGCTAAACTTGTCACAAATATTGTCCTTGAAATACTCCAGTTTATCCAGTATTGCTGAATGTTGATTATGTCACTTTTGTCCTTGGTTTTGAATTGTGTACCAATTTTCCATATGTTAGAAATTTGTAAGCATTTAGGTAGACGCTGAACCACTTAATCTATAATATGTTAAAAATCAATCCATAATTTCGAACTAATTGATATCTACCGTTTTTTCTTGATCAGTATATTTCCGCGAAGTAACGGTTACCATGATTAATAATACAACAAATCATTGTTTCCCGAGAATATAAATAATAAATACAAAAAAATAGGTGAAAGTATCTCTCATAATACAACTATTAGAGTCAATACTTAAGTAAACTGATTTAAGTGTAATTGATATTCGTTATTATATTGATACGGAATGACGTAGTTCATATCGAGCATAGTATCATTACAATATTTGAATGAAATATAGAACCTACTTCATATTTATAAGGCCCTTTTACTATCGTACTATGGAAAAGTCCAACAGCCAGCGTTAAATTTCTATGTTCATCAATTTGGTACGGAGAGAGGTTCAATTTTTTTTAACTCAAGAGATCTACAGTTTAACGCCAGTTCCGAACGGTCAATGGGCTTGTAAACTATGTACATTACCTAACAATTTTTAATCATATATAACCACTTAATTCCGGACATACACAGCACCCAAGAGCAAGGTGGGACTCGAACCCACAATCCTCGGTTTACAAACGGTACAAGGCGGTACACCTTACCGCTGGTCTACCGAGGCCTCCAGGTTCACGTTAATTCTACTGAAAGACGATCAAATTTACAGAACGCATTATTATAAATGGATATGATTGAGTCAAAAATGTTTACACAATGTTTATAATCAGAATAATATAAAGTAAAATAAGTTGGAGCGAATAGTTTTCATTATGATCACTGCATATAATCTTCAGCGCTTCTATTCATATATTTTTCTGTATTAAATATTCTAGGTCATCATTTTCGTTGTGATTTTGTGATGTATAAATTTCTATACATGATAACTAAATGACTATATATATATATATATATATATATATATATATATATATATATATATATATATATATATATATATATATATATATATATATATATATATATTTATTATATATAATATATAACAAATTGGGTAGAAAGCTTAAATCAAGATGGATGCAAATAAATAGTTGTAGAGGAAATTCCATACTAACTTACTTAGTCAGGAAGTTCCGTAATTTCGAAAAGATTAAGAATGGGCTTGTAGTATGATCAATTTGGCTATTCAATAGGAGACCTGAATGTTTATATTTATTAATCTGTAGCGTAGTAATTCTAGGAAATTTAGTTCAATTCCCTTAGGGTCCTTACGCACTAGCGGTTAACCGCATAGGCGGTTGAACCGCTTTTGATCGTAGTGCGTACAATCAAAAGCGGTTGCATATCGAACTGGTAAAAGCGGCTAGCCGCGCGGTTCAACCGTCTAGGTGGTTAACCGCTAGAGCGTAAGGAGCTAAGCTGGATTTATGGTTTGACGGACTGTAAGCGTAGACGCAACGCAATAATATCAACTGTAGAATATATGTAGGTACTCTTGTTTATAAATGAACTTAAACGTATGACGTAAAGTACGTGAAACGGACTGGAACGGAAGAGTTGACGAACATTCATCTTTTTACAGTGCGTTTCTTACGTCCGGCCAATCAAAACAAAGAATTATGTGTGTTGTCAGCCTCACTGTCATATGTCACTTGTCCCGCCTTCAGTTTAGTAAAGTTCTTTGTTTTTTATTCTTGTTTTGTTAATTATTCACAATAGATGAATAATTAGAATATTATAATACAAATTCAAACCAACCCAGGCTACTTATGATTAATATAATTTATAGGTTATGTTGAATGTCATTCATCACCTTAACCTCTTCCCATGCGCAAAAATTCCGTTCCGTCGAATTATAAATTGTAAAAATTTTTACAGTCCGTTTGTTACGTATTCAGTGCGTCTACGTTTACAGTCCGTCAAACTATAAATCCAGCTTTTCTCTCAACGTTTAATATTTCAAAGTTAAAATTAAATGTGTGATTTTCTTGGATTAAATGGTTTTTATAATATGAATCCAACTATTGATTAACAAATCTACGTTTATGTTCTGAAATTCTGGTCTGTAAGCTTCTGAAAGTTCTAGCAATAAAAAAATTATTACAATTACCACAATTAATTTCATTCACTCCTGATTTATTGTTTTAGTGGACTGTTGATTTATTATTCTTTTATATGATTTC
The DNA here is from genome assembly GCA_030704885.1 of Cynegetis impunctata. Lineage (NCBI taxonomy): Eukaryota > Metazoa > Arthropoda > Insecta > Coleoptera > Coccinellidae > Cynegetis > Cynegetis impunctata. Next base: position 71,007 of record JARQZK010003748.1, read on the forward strand.
CTGAGTTATTTCCGGCAAGGAACGAAATGTTGATGTTGTGTGTAGATGTAGATAGAACTTATTTGAGTGTTTTTACGATATGAATTAGGCTGTTATATTTGATATTATCTCTGATAAGGAGGTACACCCCCTTATCAGAGATAATGGCTGATCACATATTTGAAATTCTTGTAGACCAGCGGTAAGGTGAACCGCCTTATACCGTTTGTAAACCGAGGATTGTGGGTTCGAGTCCCACCTCGCTCTTGGGTGTTGTATATGTCCGGAATTTAGTGGTTATTTATGATGAAAAATGTTGGGTAATGTACATAGTTTACAAGCCCATTGGCCGTTCGGAACCGGCGTTAAACTGTAGGTCCCTCGAGTTAAAAAAAAAAAGAAATTCTTCTTATCTACGTATACCATAAACCAATTAGGATTTTCTCGAATGGGGTGTTCAACTTTTTAATTTAGAATAAATTTGACTTTTGTATTATGGGAGCTAAACATATGTGGTATTTTATTAGTTATTTGTGGAATATAAACTAATCGAATATATGTTTTATTATAATTTTGTTGGTGTAATTTTTTTGGATAATTTGTCAAGTTTACGAGTTCTATTCTTAGGATCTTATGATTAAGACAACTTAATCATCGGATCCTAAAAATAGGGGTACCATTCTGTAAGAGCAATGTATGGATATCTTGTAACGTTTGATGTCAGTATGTTGGTGGAGTTAATTCAAGAGCCCTGTCAATATATCCAATAAATTAAATTTTCTTTGCTGCAAAATGATGGTTGCTCTTCAAATTCAATATTCTTCATGGTCCATAACAATACGTGATGATTTCATTATTTCTATGTGTGAACTACCTACTTCTTTCTATATTAGAAATAATAAAAATGTTTTGATGTTTGATTTACAATATCAATTTCTATTGAGTGTTTGGGGTTTAAATTTAATGTTTGTTCCACAACGTTGGATGAAAAAGTTTGGGTGATACTATTGTCATTTGAAAATAATAAAGAATTTGTTTGTGATAAATGTTCAGATATCAGTTTGTTGAGTCTTTCGATATACCTATTTGTTTCTATTAATTTTACTGCAGGTTGTTGTTTTTAATTTCTGCATGTTATAAAAAATTCAGCAAGGTATTGTTTGGAAATATATGTCTCAATGTGGTGTATCACCTAATATTAGCAGACCTGACTGCTAATATAAAACTGTATACCGGGTAAGTAGTAAATAAATGCGGCCACAGCCGCGTGAAATTTAATGAATCTACGGTCGTTTTTCTTTTTTGATATTGAATTTCTTCAAACATTCATAGACTCCTTCTCAAATCAAATAATAAAGAACCTCTTCTGTACATCATGTTAGTAATGGTTTCTGTAGTTTTCCCTACCTACTAATATTAGCAGACCTGTTTCTATATACTACAAATCAGCATTAGCCTTCAGCCATCACACACTTCATTATAATTTTTGTTACAATTGGATGAAACTAGCTCTAATTGATTACTAGAACTGTATAAACGATCTACACAAATTCTGCTAGTTGCGGGTAAGAATACTGGTTCACTGTTCAGTATAATAGCGTTGAGTTTGCGAAACGAGTGGAACAGCCACGCGAGTGTAAAAAAGTCTTCACGCAAGTGTAGCACACTACACTTCTTCTACGACTGTAAGAACAATCAAAATTAAAAGACAAAAATCGATTGAAATAAATTATTAGAGTTGGCGTTTCTAAACCTCATAAAAATTCATTAAGCATAGCTATCTGTGAATTTTTCATCTTTGCTTAAAAGTGTTAGCTTTCATGTCAGTGATGCGTAAAATGCATCCCATAAGAATAGCATTGCACTTTACACACCGGTATCAAAACTTGAACTTCAAGCATTTTCGTCGATGTGTGAATTATTTCTGAAATGGGAGAAGAAAAAAGTTTTTCATTCATAGTGACTGTCGGGTAATAAAAATACTTCAAATAATATTCCGCAGATATATGCTTGAAAAATAGAACATTTAATGAACTATTCATGTAATTATAAATGAACAGTTTACTACCTAATAGTTGAGAGTCATGTGATAAATTTGCTATCCACAAAAGCTATTGAATACAGGAACAGTCACACATACTGATTATCTTTGAGGATTGTAGCTTTGTAACAAGCAGTACCAGGACGAACGCTTCCTATCCTAGATACACCCTACCAAAAAATAATGCATACTCATTATATCTTAAGTTATTATAATTGGCCCCGTTCCAAATTATTTTAGATTGTATTAACATTTCAGAAAACTATTAGTAATGAATTTAAAGGACTAATTTTATAGGATATAAACAAAAACATGAACCAAACATTATTATTTCTTTCGCAATTGGTTTGAAGTCACCCATCTTACTATAAATCATGTTATTTTGAATAACTAAAATACTGAGTGATGACATGACACATACTTGAACTTATAATACAAAAATATTATGGTACTTTCTTTTTACAAGGAAATCAAAACAAATTTTATCAGTAACTCATAGTTAGTATTAATAATGATCAATTATCTGTTCATCATTTCAACGAACTTGCTAATGGTTATTCGAAAAATTAAATAAATTATGATATGTCAGATTTGAAAGAAATCTACTCGAAACAATTTGAAAAAGAAAACATACTTTTTGTTTACATCTTACCTAAAATTTCGAGATATTCAACAAGAGCACGATCAAAACATCTGATATTCTTAACTCAATAATAACCTTAAAATCAACAGCATTTTTTAGTGCAAATTTCAACACCAACACTTGCCTCTTATGTTTTAAATATATATATATATATATATATATATATATATATATATATATATATATATATATATATATATATATATATATGTATGTATAAAATCAGTATAATCTGTTAGATACAAGTTGAGTTTCTAGTTGAACTAAATTAACAACCATACATATGTCAATACATACATAACAAAAACATATGTTATTTTTAACTCAAAAATAACCTTAAAATCAACAGCATTTTTTAGTGCAAATTTCAACACCAACACTTGCCTCTTATGTTTTAAATATATATATATATTTATATATTTATATATATATATATATATATATATATATATATATATATATATATATATATATATATATATATATATGTATGTATGTATCAAATCAGTATAAACTGTTAGATACAAGTTGAGTTTCTAGTTGAACTAAATTAACAACCATACTTATGACAATACATGCATCATAGCAACCACCGAGTATTCGTCCAATACAAGGAAGAAACAGAAAAAAAGTCAGTGTAACATCTCAACAATCCTCAGCAAGCAACCATTTCTTGAAGGATCTCTTTAATCCAAACCAATTTTGTATACTTATACAAATATATATATATATATATATATATATATATATATATATATATATATATATTCATATATATATTATTATATATAAAAATAAAAATATATAAATATATATATATATATATATATATATATATATATATATATATATATATTATATATATATATATATATATCCAAACCAGAAAACCATATGGACGCTCAGTGAGATGTTAACTAGATATATTTTAACTATTATTAATGTATGTTTGTTTTTAGATGTCAATGGTTTGTTATGTACTGAAGAAGGAAAATAAGCCGAAACGTTTATTTATCTAGAATAAATTAATTCTACTACCTAACTAGAAACCCAATCACTTCAAAGATAAACATATAGAAGACTAGGTTACAATAATATATATATATATATATATATATATATATATATATATATATATATATATATATATATATATATATAAATATATATATATATATATATATATATATATATATATATATAATATATATATATATATATATATATATATATATATATATATATATATATAAATTCCTAACGAAAATCACGGTGTTTATGAGATTCCCTGTTCCAATTGTCCTCGTTCCTATATAGGACAAACGAACCGACGAATTCAGGTCCGTGCCAAGGAACATTCACTTTCGGTAAGACACTCAGATATCGCCAACGCCCTTTCCCAACATCACACCCAAACAGGCCACATTATCGATTTCCCCAATACAAGAACTATTGCTCCCGTCCGATCTTTCAAATCCCGAATTATCCGTGAAGCTGTAGAAATAGAAAAACGTCCAAATTGTTTGAACACCAGAGATGACAGTCACAGACTCCCATCAGCATGGAAACCACTTCTCAGTGGTCGCCATGTAACGCCCAATCAGAGTGCATCCCGCACAGATGAGCGTGAGTACCCACCCCCCTCCCCTATAAATACGGCCACGCGACGATCGGCCCGTCAGTTGACTCTGAAGAGTAGGCAGATTGAGACTTCAGAGTTGACAGGAAGCAATACGGTTAGTGGAGTAGGCAGGTTGAGACCACGCAATCGTATTGTTTCCGATTCCTCCTAAATTCGATTCGTGGAGTAGGCAGATTGAGGCCACGAGTCTGAATTATTTCCCTTCTAATTCTCCTGAAGATGGCTTCGCAAAAGGAGCCGAAACGTCGAGATTTTTCAAATCTTTTACGCGGTTCATTCCGTGAACCAAGTTTTTCATATATATATATATATATATATATATATATATATATATATATATATATATATATATACATATTGCTTGATGAGGGACTTGGAATACTAACTGACGGTTAGACACAGAAATTAAGCAAATGAAATGTGTAATTTTATATTTGTTGAAATAATGATATCATAAGTATTCAAGTTTTGTATATAAGTGAATCAGTAGTATCTTAGGTTTAAAGTCGGCGAAAAGAAAATATTAGTCACAAAATTCACATTCAGGATATTACTCAAACAACAAAACGCGAAGCGTTGGGTTGCATGGATAACTGTAAGATATTTTTAACTATTAGGTATCATAATTGATGCTCACACATCAAGCATATCAGTATCGTAGCCATTAAAGGACACCTGCAAAATGCAAGAGATAAGGTTACAATAGCGCAAGGTTATCGGGTACCCTCGAGAAATGCCACACATGGGATGAGTCATAACCTGAGGCGGCACGCGGCCTAATCAATATTAATGTCCAGACTTTATATAGGTAGATCCAACAACATACGAACCCAACAACTATTCAATGTACTGAATTTCCGTCTCTGCGGGGAAAAAGATCAGGTGGATTCCTTTATCATTCTTTGCGGTTCAACGAAGCTGAAAATGGGATGAAACGAAATGTCGAAACGGGCCCCTTGGGTATTGTCAATGGAGATCTAAAGCCAATATTTTTTACTAACAGAACTGCGGCTGTAATTGAGGATTGTGGGTTCGAGTCCCACCTCGCTCTTGGGTGTTGTATATGTCCGGAATTTAGTGGTTATTTATGATGAAAAATGTTGGGTAATGTACATAGTTTACAAGAGAAATATCAATTTGAATTCTCCCTTCAATTTGGATACTTTTTCCTTTCTTGTATGTTTTTCGAAAACTGCATGGATGTGGAGATAAATACCTAAAATAATTGACTTGTGATGAAACTTTATTTCTTGGTCACACTTTATTTGACATTTATTAGTCAATGGCTAAAAGAATTACTGATGAATTGAAATTTTGTTAACATATCACACTTCAATAACTTAATGTTTGGGGCTATCAAGCATTTTTGAATACCTACAGGGTGATACACTTTTGGGGTCGTACTCAATTTAGTCCAGTGAATAGAGGAGTCGGATTACTTACAAACGGTCCGGTAGTTCTTAATTTTTTATATGGTGTCTAGGATGGTTAGTTAGTAGGCATTTGAAATGCAAAATGCACCATTTTTCTCGCTCTGTGGCCGCCGCCATATTGAATGAACCGAATAAAAAAATCGGCACTTTCTTCATATTTTTGGCATTCATCTCGACATCCATGCAGTTTTCGAAACACATACAAGAAAGTAGACGGTATCCAAATTAAAGAGAGAATTGAAATTGATGATTCATTGGAACCCCGACCCTCAAAAGTGTATCACCCTGTAGGTATTCAAAAATGCTTAATAGCCCCAAATATTGGGCTATTGAAGAGAATCGGTGTGCCAAATTTCATTCAATTATTTTGAAAATTGTAGGAAGAAACTTGTCTTTCACAAGATGGTTAAGTCCTGCTACAAAAAACTGACTCACCCTGTATATATAAATATATATATATATATATATATATATATATATATATATAATTATTTATTCGAATTGTTGTTGCCTGTGAACTATTTCTAATCTCTTGTGAATTATTAGAAATAACAGGCTTGTTGAATATTAAAAAAACTCGATTTTATTAAAAAGTTGATGTTCGACATTCGTGGCTTTATCAAAACTTTCTATATATATATATATATATATCCTATCTATATTCGAAAATACTCCAATTAGAATTATTTGCGCATATATAGAACCTCAACTTTTTGATAATTCAAACGTTCTGGAAATTCATTGTTATTAAATGGTTCAATAAATTGAAATATATCAAAGTTTAGTCTGAATAAAATCAGAGGCTTGATCAACAAGAAGCCAAATATTTTGAGTGACATACAAATTTTAAGTTTTGATAAAGCCACGAATGTCGTGGCTAAACGTCAACTTTTTAATAAAATCGAGTTTTTTAAGATTCAACAAGCCTGTTATTGCTAATAATTTTCAAGAGATTATATATATTTATATATATATATATATATATATATATATATATATATAAATATATATATATATATATATATATATATATATATATATATATATATATATATGTATATATATGTATATATATATATATATATATATATATATATATATATATATATATATATATATATATATATATATATATATATATATATATATATATATATATATATATATATATATATATATATATATATATATATATATATATATATGTATATATATATATATATATATATACGAAGATATGTGTTACATATGAAATATTCAACATTCACATTGTTTGATGTATTTTTTAGAAACTATAGCGATCATACAGATTAGATATAATATTAAGTATACTTTATAGACATTGTCTATTTCAGAGAACAAAAATAGATGAATATATTCTATTGCACAACTGAAGTACAATAGGCGACACACCAAGTTCACAATCCCGACTCCAACTTGTTTTATTTGTTGAGCATCTCATTGTTGCGTAATACAATTAGCCATTGTCTGATAAACAAATGCTATAATCTCTTTTACGAAGGCACGTTTGTAACGATTCGACTAGGGCTTCAATGTACTAATATTACTAATATTCAATACCTTGACGTTCCTTGCATACCAATTATCTAACAAGCGTAAGTCTGAATTGAATATGCACCATAGGTGTTTGGAAGGCTTCAATGAAAGTGTATGAATAATAAAACATGTTACAATGCGGCACTTGTGAATGAAATTGCTGTTATATAATTATCTGCTATGAAGGCTATTATAGTACACACAGTAGATTAATATCATCAGTATCTGAAGGGTTATATATGAAAATTATTTACCGTAGAGATGAGTTGATAGAATTGATATTTCAATCGGTGATTTTTTGTTTCGGAAAAAAGCAAAATCCTATCTATATTCGAAAAAACTCCAATTAGAATTATTTGCGCATATATAGAACCTCGACTTTTTGATAATTCAAACGTTTTGGACATTCATTGTTATTAAATGGTTCAATAAATTGAAATATATCAAAGTTTAGTCTAAATAAAATCAGAGGCTTGATCAACAAGAAGCCAAATATTTCGAATGACATACAAATTTTTAACACCCTTACAAGTCAATTTGAATGGGCTATAATAATTGATGAGAAAAATTTTGAAACTGCTTAATAGCAACTTCCTAGCATCAACCAAATTTTCGTAAAAGTTTTCAGCCTTTGCACTTAATTTAGAGTGGCTGTAAAATCGCAATCCTCAAAAACTATTGAAATTTTAATGTAGAAATGCAATAGAAGCAGTAATTTGAAACCCAAAGAGTGCAATTTCCTAACATCAGCCCAATCCTCCATCACTAAGATCGTATTTTTTTTTTTTTTTTAGAAGAGGAGGGACGTGTGCCCTCTCACACGCCCGTCCTCCGTACAATTTGGCTTCGTCAACACTGGACATTTAGCCATCAAATACTAAATGAGGGGAACCACTAAAATCTCAGAACGCATACAAACACCCAAGAACACGGTGGGAATCGAACCCACCAACTCCGTCAACGAAGACGGCATAGCGGCGACCTATACCGCTCAGCCACGGAGCCTCCTCGTATTTTTTTCTTTCTATATACAAATTCTTAAACCCCAAAGTAAATATGAATGGGCTCTGAAGTTGAGCAAATCCTTGAAATCTATGAAAGAACACGGCATCTCTGCATTGAAATATTCAATTGCCACAAACTATCAATGGAGCAGCGCAAAACCTCTAAAACAGAAAAAAATGAAAAAATCTCTACTTCAAAATAGCAGCTATCACATACAAGTTCACACCTTCATATATCAAATCCTCGTATGAAATATTAACGCTCTAACTTAATTTGGTAGGGTTTAGAGGTGCTACTTGAAAATTGTTCTTTAGGTCCATACAATTTTCAGAATGGCGTAGACGGCTGAGTTTCAGATATGTTGTTCATCATTAATTTTCACATGTGTTATCATTGATTTGAGAAATCTTCCACCAATTGACTGAATTTACCGAAATTTTTACTGTTTTGTTATTCCACCGAAAGAATCCCTGATACTTCCTGATAATTTCAGCTACTTATATAAGTGTATATATATATATATATATATATATATATATATATATATATATATATATATATATATATATATATCAATTGCTTTATTGCATCTACAATACAAAAGGTGTCACAAAGAATAATTCAGAAAGTTAAATAAAACAGTATTACCGAAGTTGTGGTTAAGGTAAAAACATGAACATCTACAACAGAACATTACAATGCTAGTGACTAGTAGAAGAAACAAGCAATGCACAATTCAAAAACCACCAATTCATGAGGTAGCCAAAAACTCTTCCAGTCAGCAAAAATTTATCAACCACAGGTACAAGATATTCGACATGACATTGTCAATTTTATTTTTGTTTCTATGAATGAAAATGGCCTCAGTAACATCCTTATCATCCAGCTGCCCATCATACCAAAGGTTATTCTTAATTTTTTACAGAAGATATAAATATATATTACTCAGTTTTTGTGTATCGGTTTTCTTATCAATAGTGGCTTCATATTCTTTAATTTTAATCATCTCATGTATGATTCTTTTATGATATGCCTACATTTTCGAAATCTATTCGGTGATCCTTCTTATAGTCACTTACATTGTAATGCTCTGTTGTAGTTGTTCATGTTTTTATTTTAACCTCAACTTCGGTAATAATAATAATAATAATATATATATATATATATATATATATATATATATATATATATATATATATATATATATATATATATATATATATATCTATATATATATATATATATATATATATATATATATATATATATATATATATATATATATATATATATATATATATATATATATATATATATATATATATATATATATACAAGCAAGTCGCTTTTATTTTAAACAAAGGCACTTCTTGACATACGATCCATATCTGTAACGTAATCGTTAGTCGAGATATGACAGAATCGAATTTTTTTTAAATGGCGACACCCTATTTCTACCATACCAATTGAAAGAGCGTGTCATTATTCTATACGTACAAATTAAAGAAAATTATGGTTGCCTGAAAGTAGTCTTAGCGACCGAGAATGTTTCTTATTAAGTATTGTCAGTTGACAGTTGAAAACTTGCAATCGTACTTTTTTATGTTTTTTATATTTCATTTCGATTTCTCATCTTTTGTTTGGCAGAAGCAGGATGTTTGAACTATTTATTGAGAAGTGACTTTGTTATTTTGTAAAGAAATGGTGAAATTAACTGAACGACACTATCGTGTTTGGAGACAGGATGCTCACCCAACAAGAAGTAGTTGAATTTTTCAATAAAACTCATCCTGGTCGGCGTCCCGTTAACCAAAGCATGGTGAGTAATATAGAGTAATATTTTCGCGATTTACCTAAGTTTGGTCAACTCTCAGAATCAGAAGAAGATCAACTTAATATTTTGTAGGCAATACAAGATAGTCATAACTCAACACTTAACTAAGTGGCTTCTGCTTTCAATATGACAGCGTCCACAATTCAAAAAATTGTGAAGAAAGCAGAGTATTTTCTCTCTAAGGTATGCCCTTCTCAAGAGCTAAATGAAGACGACTATGATCAGCGTATTCAATTCTGCGAGCAAATGCAAGAGCAATGGACAAATGATAATAATTTCGTAAAAAACGTAGTTTTGGAATTCTGGGTCCTTATTTCTTTAACGTAAACCTAACTGGTGCAAGATATTTGGAGTTTCTTCGAGGCGACCTCATTCCTGAACTAATAAATTTCTATCCAAATAAGGAACGTGATCCTCCGAGAATCGAAATTTTCTTTCAACAAGATGATGCACCTCCCCTTGTTCCTGAATCGTTGGATAGGGATAAGGGGACCGATTGAGTAGCCAGCCAAATCACCAGATTTGACAAACCTAGATTACTTTTTGTGGGGGTATTTAAAAAGCAAAGTATATGTTACTAGACCGGTGAATTTAGAAAAGTTAAAAGTAAGAATTTGTCAGGAGATACATCGTATACCTCCTGAAGTTATTGACCATATTCAACAAGAATTCATTAATCATCTTGGTTACTGTCATGTAGCCAACGGTGCACAATTTCAACATTTACATTAGTTTCTATCATTAAATTTAGTTAAATTAAAAATGTTTTTAATTTTATTATGCTACCTACATACGCTAATGTCATCATATTTTTGACGATTTATAAGTAGAATGACACGCTCTTTCAATTGACATGGTAGAAATTGGATATCGCCATTTGAAAAAATTGTCGATTACGTCATATCTCGAATAACGATAACGTCACAAAAATGGGTCGTATGTCAAAAATTTCCTTTGTTTAGAACAAAATCGACGCGTCAGTGGATTTCTTCGAAAAACTCCCAATTTCAGAAATAATGAATTCATTCGTTACTTTTCGAAAGCACTGTATATATATATATATATATATATATATATATATATATATATATATATATATATATATATATATATATATATATATATATATATATATATATATATATATATATATAATATATATATATATATATATATATATATATATATATATATATATATATATATATATATATATATATATATATATATATTATATATAAATATATATATATATATATATATATATATATATATATATATATATATATATATATATATATATATATATATATATATATATATATATCGACAACGAAAAAACTTCAAAATCGTGATCCAGGTGGTATCCTGTACCTGTTAGCTTTCGAGACAGTGCAATAGTCTGTTATTTTTGGGAAAAATACGTCTAAAACCTTCAATTTTTCGAAAGTTTGTTTCATGATAGCATTATACATTTATGAAAGAGAGCATATTATACTGATTCATTTCCAATTGGTATTAAATGGTCTTCGTCTAGTCCAGAGTAAGTGTTCACTATACTCGTAGAATCAAGTCTTGATTCATTATCATTCATTTCATAAAATAATTGTTAAATCATTGGAACCCAATGTTAGCTCTTATCCAATACTGGTATCAAGTTTAAAACCTCAATGAAGATAATGAGCCTTGATGGGAATAGCGGTTTTAAATCATGCAATAGTTTATGCTATGCTGAATTTAGAGAACTCGGAACAAACCAATAACGATGAAAACTTCAATTTATTTTACATCATCAGATGGCATCGAGGAACATTTGTTTGCTCTTGCTGAAAAATATCTCCTATTACATAGGCAAACTGTAACTCACTATTACTGGACAGACTATCGATAAAATATTTTACTGCGCTTTATTGAAGGACGATACAATCAGGATTGTTCAGATTTTAAATCCGTATGGAAATCGTTGTGGGTTCATTTCACTTTGAACTTATATAACTTCGAGACGTTACTTGAAATATTTATAGATCCAGTTGAAACCTTAGTTCTTCACTATAGTCTTACAAACTAGCATATTTGATATTTGATCTACACCACCTTATAGTCTCAATAAAATTTGAATAGATCAATATTGAAAAATGACAAATATTGAAAAAAAAAACAAGTTGGATTTGTTTCGAAATATTAAAGTATGATATTTTTTTATTAAAGTTCTCAATTATCCTGTCATAATTCGCTTCATCTTTGTAATTTTTCAATCCCCTCTAATGAATCTCGTAGAGTCATATTATAAAGTCATAGAATGATGACAAACTTCTGGAGTCCCCTCTCTTTCATAAAGATATTATGTTGTTTTTCATTCAGTTGAAATTTTTCTGGGAAAGGACGAACTGGCTGAAACGCATTTAGGTTATATATAACTGAAAAAATATAAAAGTAATACTAATTAGGGCCTTATGTTGTAACAAACTCGCGAAATCCAAATTTGAGAGCTATCTAGAAATCAAAATTAAAATTGAGTCTTTGAGGCAAAAAACAACTTCCTCAACAAACCAAGTCATTTTATAGGTGATGAAATTTATAGGAAACATTATATTCTGTAATGATAGTGGTTGTAGTAATTTTCAATATACTATAAAATCGGATAACAGCGACATTACTCCAATTATTTTCAGTATTATGCGTAGATATTGAGGATATCCTGTCAGTTCAATATTCATGAACACTTCAACATACATGTGAATAAATTTAATGAGTTTCATGATTTCTTTGAAAATCTTACATTGTTGGAGTTTTTAAATAGGGATACACTATATTTGACTACATTTTTCGAATCCTTCGAAAAAGTGAGACTGTATGCATCATGTATGGTACCTAACATAAGTCGCTAGTGAGGTACTAGGTGTTTTCTCTAAAATTATTGCAGAAAAAAAATGAAAATTTTACATCCGAACGATCTTGTATGAGTGGTTCATACCGAGGTTCATACATATATAAAATCGTTCAATAGCTTAGCAGGTATAATGAATATAAATATCAATGACTCCAGCAATGTCTGAATCTTTTAATTTTATGTAAAACTAATCATTGAATATAATACAGTCAGAACAGAATGGAATAGAATCACATATGGACACATTTGTTGATAAATTTGAGATTCTAAAAAAAAATTATATATACATATACATATATATATATATATATATATATATATATATATACAAATATAATTATATATATATATACAAATATAAATATATATATATATATATATATATATATATATATATATATATATATATATATATATATATATATATATATATATATATATATATATATATATATATATATGCCTATTATAAAGTATAAACTTTAAAATAAAAAACACTTGACTTATGTTTCACTATATAAAAATATTTAGATACTGTATTTAGCAGTAACGAATAGCCGACATGTTTCGAGTTATGAACTCATTATCAAGACTCATTATCTACAGTATCTAAATATTTTTATATAGTGAAACATAAGCCAAGTGTTTTTTATTTTAAAGTTCATACTTTATTCTTTATGATGTTTCACCTAGTGATGTGAGAGAATTCAATCTCAGTTATATATATATATATATATATATATATATATATATATATATATATATATATATATATATATATTTATATATATATATATATATATATATATATATATATATACAGGGTAGCGAGAAAGTCTGGCAACAAGCTATTTTCTCTGAAACTATCAAAGATATAATTTTCAAATTCTGGAGTTATTAACGCGATTGCATTTTGCGTTTTTTAGAGGATCCGTCAAAGTTTAGTGACGTCACCATTCAGTGTACCGCCGCCATCTTGAATTATTTTAAATAGCAACGTAGGTCGAGTGATATATCGTAGAAAAGCTTATTTTTTCCTCTTTTCAAAAATATTGAATAAGTACAACATTACTGAAAAAATACAAGAAACAAGTGTCAAAAACACTTAAAATATTCAATTTTTCAACACATATCATATAACAAAAAAATTAACTAGAATAATAACATATAATCAACAGTTTCTTTATAACAAGTGCTCAAAGTGTTGGCCACCTGTTTCTTGGCAATAATACAATCTGTCTTGGAAGCTTCGAATGGAATTGTTGATAATTTCTGGAGAAATTCCTTGCATTTCAAGACGTATGCGAGCTTTCAAATCGTTTATATTTGTTGGTCTGTACACGCGGTCCTTCACGTATCCCCATAAGAAAAAATCAAGTGAACTCAAGTCGGGAGATCTTGCTGGCCATTCAATTACACCTCTTCGACCAATGCAGCTCTGAGGGAAAGTTATATCCAAACATTGCCTAATAGTCTAAGATCCCGATATAAAACGACCTTCACCGAGATGCTTATTTAATGAAACGTGTTTTATATTTAATTTAATATGTCAATAAATATAATGCATATGGGTTGACTAGCAAATTTCAGTCCAGAGTATATTTAATTAATAATTAAAAAAATATATTTTTTTAAACATTTCACCGGTATGATTATTAGATAAATTCTATACCAATCGAAAGTATGAAGCCCATAGAATATGCAAACGTTAGGTTGCCTATTCTTTTCCGGTCACAACTATCGGGTTGCCAGGTATATCTATACTAGCATACAGGTAAATCTATACTAGCATTTTGCAACGGTCTGTTTATTGAATGAAAATTAAATGAAATTAAAGATTATTTTATTCTGAACACGGTGGTATAGGGTTGCCTGCGAAAAATCAGTCCAGGATTGCGGTTGTCAGATTTTAAAAAGTAAAATATTGCTCCGAGTGAATGTGTGCGACTGAGAGGTCCCAACCAACCATCCCATGCGATAGAAGAGGACACAGCTTAGCAGCTGTTTAAAGTCCGCCTATTTAAAGAAAGAGAATGCGCATGCTATTTGGGCTTCTAAAAGAAAAGGATAGCGATAGACTCGTAGATACTATGCATTATTTTGGAGTAGTTTATTATTTAAATAGAGAAATAGTTATTTGATTTTTTTTAATCAATTAATTATTTATGTGTGTATATTTTTTGTGACACTAATAAGTATATATACATCTTTAGTAAAAAAAAAGGTTATAGTGATACATATATAATACTACCCTGATTAAAAATATTGATTGAAAAAATTGTAAAAATTTACTACATGCAAATTATAAATCTATATACGTAAACAGAGAAATTGAAATCAATTGAAACTATTGAAAAAAATTCAAAACCCATAAAAGTGAAATTTTTTTCAATCAATAATTTTAATCAGGGTAATCTTGCAAATTTTATTTTTATTATTAGAAGACAAAATAAAAAAAACAACAATTGAAAAATTACTTCTATTTGCTGTAAAAAAAAAGCTAACTTTAATACACAGTTTTTAAAAGTTTCACCATTAAAATCAATTATTTCATCATCCGGTTCACACAAAAAACACTTTTTTGCCATTTTTTCCAACAATAAATAGTAGCACGTGTATCTATAGCGACACTCTATTCCAAAATGATGCATGCATAGTATCTACGAGTCTATCGCTATCCTTTTCTTTTCCAAGCCCAAATAGGATGCGCATTCTCTTTCTTTAAATAGGCGGACTTTAAACAGCTGCTAAGCTGTGTCCTCTTCTATCGCATGGGATGGTTGGTTGGGACCTCTCAGTCGCACACATTCACTGGGAGCAATATTTTACTTTTTAAAATCTGAGAACCGCAATCCTGGACTGATTTTTCGCAGGCAACCCTATACCACCGTGTTCAGAATAAAATAATCTTTAATTTCATTTAATTTTCAGTCAATAAACAGACCGTTGCAAAATGCTAGTTTAGATTTACCTGTTTATACCTGGCAACCCGATAGTTGTGACCGGAAAAGAATAGGCAACCTAACGTTTGCATATTCTATGGGCTTCATACTTTCGATTGGTATAGAATTTATCTAATAATCATACCGGTGAAATGTTTAAAAAAATATATTTTTTTAATTATTAATTAAATATACTCTGGACTGAAATTTGCTAGGCAACCCATATGCATTATATTTATTGACATATTAAATTAAATATAAAATACGTTTCATTAAATAAGCATCTCGGTGAAGGTCGTTTTATATCGGGATCTTAAACTATAACGTTTTTATGAAACTGCGCTCGTGCACCATCCTGTTGGAAATATACGTTCATATTTGGAAATAGAGCAGTAATTTCAGGTATAATTTGATTCAGTAGAAGATCAACATATTTTGCACCAGTAAGAGCGCCGTCGATAAAAAATTGACCAATGATATGGTTTTTCACCAAACCAGCCCATACATTAACTTTTTGTGGGTATTGTGTTTGGGCCTCCATACATCCATTGGGGAGTAGAATCTGACCAGTACCGGCAATTATGTCGATTAATAGTAGTCGATTTTTGACAAAATGTAGCTTCATTACTGAATACAAGTGAATCCAAGAAATTATTTTGATCACCAATTTTCTCTAGAACCGTTTCACAAAACTCTAATCTTCGATCAAAATCATCCTCAGCTAAATCTTGGTGGTTTTAAATTTTATATGGATGAAACTTATTTTGATGCAAAATTGTTTGTACCGACTTCCTGCTAATATCATGATTTCTTGCCAATTCATATGTAGATGTTTGATGATTTTGTGGAACATCTACTAGGACGTCTAAAGTCTTATCTTCGTTAGTTGCAGTTTTTGGTCTGCCAGACATTGGGCGATCCTGTACGAATTTATTTTATATTCTGGAAACTGTTGACTAACTTATAGGGGCATGTTGAGGATTTAAATCATTGAACAAATGACTTACTTCTTCATATGTACGTTTTTTATCGCCATATCCAATGAACATCAGTATCTGGATCCTTTCTTTTTCCGATAAGTACACCATTCTTAATTTACTTTTCACAAATACAACTCAAACACTGCATGTATTAAATACCAAGATTAAATCAATTTACTATTCAAAAATATGATTTAAACACTGCTGTTATCAAATAAAAAGACAAAATGAATTCTGACATTTGACAGGTGATTTTTGACATATTTTTTCATTGCTTACTACTGTTTTTTTATTAACCGCACACCAGTGACGAACCAGCAGTCTTTCAAAATATAGAGAAATTAACACACATATCTGCAATGTTATAGGATACTTTCTTAGTAATGTGGTACTTGTTCTATATTTTTGGAAAGAGGAAAAAATAAGGTTTTCTACGATATATCACTCGACCTACGTTGCCATTTAAAAAAATCTAAGATGGCGGCGGTACACTGGACGGTGACATCACCTGACTTTGACAGGTCCTCTAAAAAACGCAGAATATAATCCCGTTAATATTCATGAAATTTGATAACTATAACTCTAATCTTTTCAAAGAAAATCGCTTGTTGCCGGACTTTCTCGCCACCCTGTATATATATATATATATATATATTTATATATATATATATATATATATATATATATATATATATATATATATATATATATATATATATATATATATATATATATATATATATATATATATATATATAATATATATATATATATATTAAAAAAAATTAAATAATAAGAAAACAACTTGTCTAAAAACCACAAAATGAAAATAACTTTTTATTCGACTAGTTTCGCCTGTTACAGCATTATCAAGACTGAATACATGTATTCAGTCTTGATAATGCTGTAACAGGCGAAAACTAGTCGAATAAAAAGTTATTTCATTTTGTGGTTTTTTAGACAAGTTGTTTTCTTATTATTTAATTTTTTTAATATAAATATGAACTACCACAGAGTTGATTCATCGTCCATCGAATTTATTTTATATATATAATATATATATATATATATATATATATATTATATATATATATATATATATATATATATATATATATATATATATATATATATATATATATATATATATATATATATAATATGTATATTATATATATATATATATATATATTACGTGCATATTATATATGTCAAATGATACGTAATAAAATCATGACTGCTGAAGAATGAGAGTTAACGAATATTACAAATGCTTACGATTTTAAAATGAGATGCTAGATGATCTATCATTACAAAGGCTGCCACCCACATACAGCTAGCAATTTGTGGAAGAAGCATAAAAGTGAGACACTGTCGAATGATATTCTTTTCAGCGATATACAGTAGCAAGAAACTATTGAAATTTTGTGATACAAACCCACGTACTAAATATAGTGAAAAATGTTAGCACTCATGATAAAATTATGAAAATCAAATTGAAATAACAAAAAATTTTCAAAAAAAGTTTCCACATGATATGATTCTTGTTCGAAATATTATATTGTTGAATTTATGATGACTTGAAACATAAACATTAGATTAGAAATGATAATGAGCCTTAACATTTTTGAACAAGGAACTATCAAGGGTACTGAATTATAATGAACGGAGTAATATGTACATATGGAAAGTGCAGAATACATAAATGCTTAAGGTTACACTTAACAACAAGTATAATTTAATACTCATATTTTCGTCGTTCTATATTAGACGAATAGAAAGGATGTTATCCTCAGCTATGATACATTTTTTCTATTATTATCTATTACGACTAATTATGTAAATCATACTTTAACCTATAATATCTTTTGCTCACTCAAACCAGAGCCAGATCTTTCAATCAATTTAGGAAGTGCAGTTTAATAAATTGACCAAACCTGTGGGTTGTATCAATGGTTAATCAATGTGGAGTTCCATTAATTCGGTTTTATCGTATAACTAAATTACAGGCGATTGAATAAATCGATGGAAAAAGCTAAACGCTTATAAAGTAGCTGGATAAGATTTGCGCAACCTTCAATTGCAGCCAAATAGTAGCTTGAATATTTCATAAAAAACAATTCTGCCAAAATGTACTTTTCATTTCTCTGGTGGCTACATTTCACTTGGAAATTAAATTTGCGAATGGCATAATTCGGCGACAATGGGATAACATTTTACAATTGTCAGATTTAACGGCCCTACATCAGGTCCATTGCACATTATTATGCCATGTCTGCAGGGCACGGAAACTGAGCGTGGAATATTTTATTTATTCCAGTGGGTCTAGAAATGGTGATTTATATGGCCATTCCAACAATGTGCAAGCAAATTAGCGTAAATTTCCTTGTATTCGCATTTGTTCATAGGCGGTGCCAAGCGGTTTTGTTTTCACAACACGTCGCACTCGTGGTAATAATACAAATTTAGAGTTTTTCCCATAATTTAGTACGAAGGAGTGAAAACGCATGAAAGGGGATAGAAATAAATTTGTTCTCAAATAATGAAATTGAAAATTTGAATGAGTTAAATCTGCTATTCTTTCAGACTAATAAAAGTCTCAGATCAGGATCAGTGTAATATTTCAAGCATTCCAGGAAATGATATAGATTCTAACCCGTTGGTCGTTCGGGATCGACTTCAAACTGTAGATCCCTAATGTGAGAGAGAACATAATTATCACTTAGTAGAACCAAACGTAAACCGTGAAGAACGATTGCAAATTAATACGTATTTGGATTATACGAAGGGTTATAATAATAACGTCTATAATATAGATCGGTCAGTTAAATAATTCATACGTATTTGGATGATACAAGTTATAATAATAACGGCAATAGACTTCTCATTTAACACTTAGTGGAACACTATTCAAAACTATAAATCAACTAAAGTAAAATATATTGAAACAATGGTTGAAAATAACAATTTACACATTTATTATAAGAAATAACGCATGACGCACGTTTCGGTGGAACTTCACCTTCTTCAGATGCTAATGGCAAACTAGTTTGCCATTAGCATGAAATGTTCATTATTTATGCAATGTTTCGAAATTGCAGTGTCGTTCTTACTTTGGTTGATTGATTTTTTATGTTCACTCAATCGGTTATCGATATTTCTACCAGTTTGGCCAATACAAAAGCATCAAAATCAAAATAATTCAATTTAAGTATAGCCACCAGATTATTTAAAGACTGTCTGTCTGTACTTATTATTTATTGACCAATAAGAAACCCAAAATTTTTTCATTTGTACTAAAGTTTTTATATTATATTTAGTGAACCTATATTAGCCAATAATGTGTATCTGAAAATCAGGGATGTAGATGAATAAATACTCTTTTCAATTAACTGGACAGACGAGCAGTCTGGTGTATAAACTAAAATGTAATGATGCATTTTATATTGGTCAAACTGGTAGACAGTTAGGTACCCGGTTGGATGAATATAAAAAATCATTTTTTCAGAGAGAGAAAATTACTGGAATTTCAGCAATAGATTTCATAGATTTGAATAATTCGAAGATATTGCATAAGGGAAAGAGGATCAACCTTTTAGCAGGACTAGAAATTACGTTGGCCAGCTCCAAGAACTTACTCACACAAATACCCAAATAGACCTCAGTATATCTCATTCAATCAGCTACATAAATAGGTTCATTGTTGCATTTTTAGACACAAATGATTATGAGAAAAATTGCCGGAAACATATATATCGAGCGAATATAGCACTTTTAGTGAAATCAAGCCAGCTGTTTTACTCCAGTTGATTATAATAATGTTGTTGTACTTTAACCTCGACTTTTTTTTAAAGACTGACCTTCATATTCAGACTAATTGCTAGATTCACTCTATGTTCTCATATAAATACTTTTGAAAGAGTAAATAATTATAGCTATCTGTAAATGGAAACTCAGTACTAAATATGCATTGCTTTCTATGCCAACGTGTAACACCTTCTTTGTATAGGATTGGCATATATTAAGCAATTTTCAAGTCATTTAGTTTCACAGAAATGGTATTCGAAAATGGTTTCCTCTTCAGTGTAGGTAATAATACAGCTATAACTTTTCACTTTTCCAGTTGAACATAAAGTTGTTGGTCCGTTCATGATTCAAGTTGCTAGCAATATAACCCACTCATTGCTAAATATTCGAATAATTACCATGACATTTTTCTGTTTTACTCATCTACTTTTTCACAGAATAGTCTGAGTACTGAGTGGAATTATTGAAAGTACTAGGTTCTACACTAGGTTTTTGTAGTTTTGAAAATATTCAATTATGACATCAGATTCGATTATTTCAGTGAATTCTGATCCTCAAACATATTATTATGATATATGTCAAAGCTTTGTATTTTCAGAATATGCCATAGGTATAGGAAATTTTCAATTGATTGAAAATGTGTGAGACGTTGGAAGCGACGACTAGAAATAAAGTTAATAACCCAATGTTAAAGGCTAGAACTCTTTTTACTTTCAATTATTCGCAAAATTCTTTCACAATCAAAACCTGTTTAATTTGAAAGAATTGTTTTTTGTAGATATTTTTGGTAAGATTTATTCTTCTTATTTCCTACGTTCGCGCACTTAAAATCATAAAATGTTAAAGAGAGTTGAAGTAAGTCCTTCGAAAAAAATATATTCCCAAGCGAGATGTGACGTTACATGCCTATCCAGTAAATTAGCTTCAGAAAAACCATTTTATAATAACGGCACCCGTTGTGCACTACGCTTGATGAATTCTTAGAATTGATAACCAAAAAATAAACAACTAAATTTCAAAAAGATCCATTCATACATCAACGAACTAAGTAAAATATAAAAGTGGAGACAGAAGATAAGATTGAAAAGTCAAAACACAGAACATTTAATAATCGCAATATAGACCTGGATATAGATTACAAACAAACAGGTTGGCGCTGAATAAATATGTGAAGTGGAAGCAGGGCAGAGAATATTATTTGATGATCAGCATGTGTTGTTCCATCACTTATTTTTTCGTCTATAAGAATAAAAGGTGTATAGAAAAACAAATCTCCTTTTATAAGCAGCTTATTATTATATAGATATACAGATTTATCATTAATTCAATCCATCGATAATTTTCTACATTTCCGTAAACAATATTGACTAACAAATCACAGTTTCTTAGTCGAATATCTGAATCACAATTTCAGCATCGTTTATTAATATATGTATTTTCATTTCATCAAAATTACAAATCATAACATGAGTTAACGAATACCTAACCTTCTTCAAATATTTAATCGATGAACATTCTTATAGGTATATAAATAGGTAGGTACCTAGACATAAGGTTTAGCTACTTTCATAGCTATATATCAACGTACTTAAAACCCATACATTTTTCTAATTATGAAAAACTAATCTTTTCAAACACTTATATAAAATTTGTTTTCAGGTTATTTTATGACAACATAATAAAAGCAAAGTACATTAGTTTAGTCTAGAGGTACTGAACTAATTTTATTTTCCCGAGGGCAATGTTTATCACATGAATTGAATTAGTGCTTATTTTATTTCTAGGTTCAAAGAATATTTTCAATCATAACTAAAATAGAACATTGGTTCCAATATTATTGAAAACAAAAGAATCGCCAGTACTCGCAACTCTTCAGATATTCAAATATTAGGTAAAAAGGTAGGTAGCTGAAATTTTATTTGAAATTTGAGAAAACCATATTGCAAGATTGGGACATGAATACCTATTTATTAATATCCATGAAATTTAGTTTCGCAGTGTTTTAAACTTTCGAATAAATTTAATTGTGCGCAAAGTCATAAATTGATAACATTTCTATTTCAGCTAATCGTGGAAATTGGCTTCCGATAAGAAAACCGAAATGGCTCATTAAATTGCGAGGTAGTATGCGCTCAATGCGCTTAAGGTATTTAACAACGTCATTGGTATTCGAAACTGGATTAAAACTTACTCTAATGAATGGTGTCCTCGGCAAATCCGGTGAATTGTTGTTCACAGCATCCTCACTCATTGTCGCATGATCAACAACACATGCCAAAGAAAAAAAAACTAAATCACAGCGTAAACTTAAACACACACGAAATATATCGCGCGGAAAGACGCACAGATAATATTATTGTATTTATCGCGAAATACTAAATATCGTTCTATGAATTCGAAATCGGTCGATGAAAATTGAATAATCGCGGCCTCCAAGTTCGATTCTTCGCTATAGAGTAGCGCCTGCTTCGCGTCAGTGATTGCGTCCTAACAATGCACGGTTTTTCTCCCTTTACAGGTAGATAGGTTAGGTCGCACTGGATTATTGAATGTTTAGTTGGATGTGAGTGCGCAACGTTGTCAACTACGACTTGTAAACAAAACGTGCGTTCGAGTGTCGCAAGGCAACGTGATAACAATTCGGTCTGGTTGATGTCATAGAAATTGATCAAGACTGATAGGTTCTTTTGAAGGTGTTCAAAAATGGATGTCTGAAGCGGTAGTTGAGTGAGAGTTAGCATTAAGTTCTACGGATAGTGCCCAATATGTGGAAAGATATTTCCCATATCTGGAAACACTTGAGATAATGTATGATTTGTATACATTTTAGGACGCCGACAGTATTCGGCTCGAGTGACTATAGTTTACCCATGAAAGCGGATATATGGACAGTCTGTGATATCTTAAAAATAAACAACTGTCAGAAGAAATTGATTAAAAACGTTTTTTTAATAATTCTAAGAAAACTCATGTCTCTCTGTTCCCATATCAAGAATTTAAACAAAAATATAATTCGGTCTTGAGTATGCCAAATACTTAAGGAAGACTTTTGAAAAACGATGTTAATATGGAATATCAAAAACTAATTAAATTCGCATATTTAATATTGTGAATTCAGTTTTATTTTAAAGTATTATCAGATTATTTAGAAAGATGCATCTAAACTAACAACTATATCATTTAATAGAAATTTAAAAAACCCTTAACTTAACTTCGAAATTTGTTATGAATTCAATTGCCAACAAAGAGTTTATCCAGTTAGTAGAAACACAGTGATGATTTAGATATTTTAATGTAAATGGTCATTTCTTTATATATCTGAATGTTATTGTGTATCTAGTCTTCGAGTACCTAGTCTAGAAATTATAATTTTGTATTATTCATATTTATATCATATATTGTATATAAAACAAGAAACTACACATACCCGTGAGTAGTAAAGCTGTGTCACTAAGATTTTATTTCTTCTGAATTTTTGTTCATTTTAAATATAAAATTTTAAACCATTGGGGACGACTGAAGAGATGCATAAAGCTATAACATCTACAGAAACGAATGAAATTTCTACATAAAAATTACGAAGATATAAAGACACATTTGGAATTTCCAACTGAATGCTCTTCAACGTCATTCAAGTTAAAATTTTTCTTCTAAATGAACTGTTAGAATGGCTATCTAGATTCTAAATGCTCCAAAATCCTCAAAAACACTTCAATTTTCTAAAATTGCTGAGGTAAAATAAATCCATTAAAGCAACCAGTGAGCTCTTCTTTAACATCAAATAAATTCACGTAGGTACCAAATTTTCCCCCTCTAACTCAATCAGCAGATGTTGTGGAGGAGCGCAAAAACCACGAACAAATATGAAATTTCTACATTAAAATTATGTCGAATCAGGAATATAATTTAAACTGCCGTAGAGCAGTTTTCTAACAAAATGACTCAATAAACGTGAGAAATATCAACCATCCGACTCAAGCTAAATGACCTGTGAACGTGCAGTTTCTCAGATTTATGCACCCTCCAAAAAGCTGTAAGAGGCTAAATTCTTATATAAAAGAATAAACATGCGCACAAATACGATCTTTTTGACGGGGCGCTGGTGGTCACGTTTTTCTTTGGTGTCTGTATTTAGTCGTGTTTTATGACATATAATACATACTTTTTTTTTTTTTTTAACTCGAGGGACCTACAGTTTAACGCCGGTTCCGAACGGCCAATGGGCGTGTAAACGATGTACATTACCCAACAATTAATCTTTATAATTAGAACCACTATATTCCGGACATACACAACACCCAAGAGCAAGGTGGGACTCGAACCCACATCCTCGACTTACAAGCGGTACGCCTTACCGCTGGTCTACCGAGGCCTCTTAATACATACTACTGCAGTGTATCGAAGGAAAGCAGTCAGGTGCGGCAGTATTTTTTTTTCATCCAGGAAATTTTTACGTAGATATATTTTTGCTTTTTCACGGTCTTGAAGAATTGCCGAATTCTACAGCTTCTGCAGATTGAGTTAGAGGGTTGAAGTTTGGTACGTACATTGAGTTTATGTTAACTTAAGATCATTTTATGAATTCAACTGTTTTTCTCAAAAGCGCTGCATCTCGATCTGTTTCGCAGATGAGCGAATTTTTTTCACGATAAAGGGTTGAAATTCGGTATATGGATTGAGTTGATGTTGACGTATGCTTTTCTTAGTTGGTTTCAACTTTTTTCGTCAACCACGATGCACTTCGAGATTTTTTTTTTAATGAAATGAATTATTTTCTACTTTCTATTTCGGTCTGCTTTTTAAGCATGATTTTTTCGAAATATATTTCAATTCAATAGAATATCATCTCGCCTCGATTTTTTTTTTCGCACGAGAAGTGCATCGAAAATACGACTTTCTTGATGGAGCTCCGCTGCTCCCGAGTATTTTTTGTTTCTAAAAAGAGCTTGGGATACATAACTAATTAAATGCTTCTTGACTTCTTTACCGAACTAATAACCAGCCAACGGAAAGTTCGAAATTCGCATTGATATGCACAAAGATTAAACGAACCCTAGGTAATGAAAACTATGTGTCAGCCCCAAAAGTCATACCATGAATAAAATAAGCTTGAGAGATCTACATCAAAAAACGTGTTCTATTACCAGAATACAAAAAAAACTTAAATTTTCTATGATACTACTTGATTCACCAACGAGATAAATTATCTATCCTATGATGAGAATAATAAAATAGAAAAATAGGTACATAGTTTATTTTCCTGTTATCGACGACATAAATATCTTCCTGTTTTCTTCCTGAGGGCTTTAGAACTTTTATTGGAGTTTGGTTTTACGACTGGCTTTCTATTACGGAAGGATGGCGGAACCTAGAGTTATTGTGTTGTTCGTTTAGGCTATCACGATTTTGGTCTTTTTAATATCATCTGTATTACCGAAAAGCCGAAGAGCTTTCAATTTGTCCGTTTAATCATCAATAAAATAGATCAACTCCAGGTCTTTCGTCAAAATGAAGGTAAATCAATAAACGAACTTTGTTGAAAATGTTTATCTGTAGGACAAGTATATATAGTACAGATTTTGTGAACAAATTACAATACGAATAAAATAATAAGGCATTGTGACTAAATGTAAAGTCAATATTCCAGGCTTAACCTCGAGTTTATTTGATAATTTTTCAAATATTAATATGTTTTCGAAGATTATCAAAACAGATTTAATTGGAATTACCAAATCATGAACGCTTATGAATGCTCTGTTCGATTAGTGTTTAACTTTCATAGAAAACTATTCCCTCGCCCATCCAGTTGTTCGCTATGCCGGTCAACTTGAACTTGTACGATAACTTCAAGTAGGTAGTAGTAACAAAAGTGCCTAAGCATTATATCTCCGTCACTGAAAACTTCAAAATGTCATGAAATTTCTTCATAAAAATGAATGTGATGAAACATATTCCTAACATTAGCTGAATTCACAAACATATTTGGAAAGACTGTAGACACACGCAATGCCCGAAAACCGGCAAAAACGCATATGTCTACCTGAAAATTGGACAAAACTTTAAATTCACTGAAATATACTTTTTCAATACTCACTGTAATGTCATATAAACTCTCAACTATCTAGAGTCTAGAGAGTCTGTGCAGGAACAAATGCCTTAGAGGGCTGAATTTCTAAATTTGAGCCTGCTAATAGTTTTCACCATATTTACCCAAATTTTGATTATTCTACTCATTCTTCAAAATAACCACACACACCATGTTTTATCTCATTCACATGATCTGGAACAGGTTGCTGGAGGTGTCAAAATGATATATATATATATATATATATATATATATATATATATATATATATATATATATATATATATATATATATATATATATATATATATATATATATATATATATATATATAAATATATATATTTATATATATATATTGATATATTTTTATGTATGTCCTATAATGACCTGAAAATTCAAGAAATGCCGAATATTATCGAAACCGATTTCATTTCAATTACCAAATCATGAACGCTTATACATGCTCTGCTTGATTAATTAATTTTCATGGAAAACTATTTCTTCATTCATCCAGTTGTTTACTATGTCGATTGACTCTTCAATTTCTGCACTTAGTGCTGTTTCGGTGTACGATCGCACAAGTACCCCCCCGTCCGAAGACCGATTCCTATGTCACCCCGACCGAGCACTTGTACATTTATACTTTTCATTTATCATTATGTATGTATCTCTCAGGTAGAATTCGACAAGTCAGTTTCATCGTATTGTAAAAATTCTTCCACAAAACTTCATAATGTGTATATTAAGTCCACCATTTATTGTATGACTCCACTAATTTGTGACAAAATATTTGACAGTATGACGAAGTAGAATCATGCGTTTTAATATCAATAAATCCACAACAATCGAATAGGTTATTCTAGGTTTCAAAAAAGTCCAATTACATTCTATACTTGACCAACATTCATTTCGCGTATGACAGTTAAAAAATAGCTTACGAATGTAAATTTTTTCAGTCTTAAATCCAAGTTGCGAAATTCTAGTTTGTAGATTTTGATAACGAATCTTCATCTGAGCTATCTTTACCTGGTTTTTGAATGCAAGTGCCAAACCATTGCAAACTTCTATTATAAATATCTTATTTTTTTTTTCTTATTATAGTGAGGCCTCCACTCTAGTGGGGTCTCCTAATGAGCTCGTTCTATTAGAACATACGCTCAGCAACAATGTAAATTAATATACAAATAATTATATAATAAATTAATGAAGCTCCTCTGTAACTCAGGAGCTACTAAAGGTGATTCCACGTCAAGGAGGTCCGATTGAAGTGTATATTAAGTTATATTCTCAAATTGGTCTTCTTTAGGAAATCGTAGACCATCAGATATATGTTCATGTTATTACTAGCAATTATCGTATACCAATTTATGGGGCCTGATTTCAGGCATCTATAAATTCCAGTGAATAACTCTCTTCTATTATCTTCATATAAGGGACATAGCATGAAGATGTGTTCCAGTGTTTCTTCTTCTCCACATTGGCATAGGGGATTTTGTCTCAAGCCTATACGAAACATGTGTTTACCGAAAAGGCCGTGGGATGTGCGTAAACGATTGAGGGTAACTATAAAATGCCTGTGTATTTCACAATTATGATACCAAGGTGTTAAAGATGGAGTGTTATTCATTAAATTTTTGTAGTATAATCCTTTTGGATCTTTTCTGAAAGATTCAGTCCACTCCTGGCTGATATGCTTCTTCAGAAGTTTATATACCTCGTACAATGGGATTGAGAAGTGACTGGTCTCCATGGATTGTAAGGTTGCTCTTTTTGCCAAACTGTCTGCGATCTCGTTGCCCCTAATTCCTTTGTGTGATCTTACCCATAAGAATGTAATTTTTTTATTCAATTTTTGAGCGTTGGAAAGTTGTTTCATTGCTTCGATTAGGATGTGTGAATTGGCTGAAGAAAATTTAAAATTGGCAACCTTCTGTAAGACGCTACGACAGTCTGAAATAATCACAAAGTTTTGATCTTGTACGCTATTCGCGTATTTAATAGCTTCGATGAGTGCAATTTTTTCGCAGGTGTAAGTGGAAAAGATGTCTGGCAGTTTCAGGATAATCTCGTAGGGAGTTTTCGGGTCATAAATCGCACACCCTGCTTGCCCATTCATGACAGAGCCATCCGTATATATTTTGCGGTGATTCTTGAAATTTTCATTGATATAGGTGAAAAAATAATGTTGAATTTCTGGTTCGTCGAATTGGTTAAAAGGTGGATCTAAGATTGTTTTGAAAGTAGGAAAGAGAGACCAATAGTCGGTGAAGAAATTAGGGAGAACAGAACTCGTGAAGATAGGGCTCCATGAATTTTCCATTTCGATCATGAAATCGACCAATGGAAAGCACTTTCTATTTTTCCAATAAGTTGTAGTTAAATTCAGGATACTAAGATTATAGAGGTCACTATATATATCACTATTCTTGCTACGGAGTTGAAGAATGAATTTGATTCCTAATGATTTCGATCTGAGGTTAAGAGGCATTTCCCCTGATTCCGATAGAAGAGCACAGATTAGAGTGGATTTCATTAAACCTGAACACTGTCGAATACATTTGTATTGAAATCTGTCTAGTTGTTTAAGTGTTGTGTTTGGTGCTTTACGGTAGAAATAGGACCCATAATCCAAAATGGATCTTATGAAGGCTTTATAGAATAAGAGGGAAATGGATGGATGTGCACCCCAGGTCGTTCTACTGACTGCTCTTAAAACGTTTAATCCTTTTTCTCCTTTAACTATGAGATTCTGAATATGTGCTTTGAATTTCAGTTGATTGTCTAATAGGATTCCCAAAAATTTGACTTCATTTTGGACAGGAATGATTATGGGGCCGATTATATAAGACTTTCCGGGGTGGCTAATTTCCTTTTGGAGAAGAACATCGCAACGGATTTCGATGGTGATATTGATAGGTTCTTAGCTTCTAGGTACTTCATAAGATTCACTAAACCATTTGAAATTTTTTTGTACGCATCTGTCGTATTGCTAGCTGCTGTATAAATACAAATGTCATCTGCGTACTGGGATATACCTATACCATCCGGAAGAACATGCTCAAGATTCAAAGTGTACAAAATATATAATATAGGAGAGAGAATGTCACCTTGCGGGAGGCCTACTGATGTAGAGAAGGGTCTGGATTTAAATCCGTTCAATCTTAAGCGTATGTTTCTATTTACAATTAATTTCAATATGATGGAAGTAATTTTGGGTGGTATCAATATTGACGTCATATCCTCGTACAACAAATCTAAAAGAACATTGTTATATGCCCCAACAATATCCAAGAATACTGCCACCACCACTTGGTTATCAGATAAATATAGGGAGATTTTAGAGAAAAATTTAGCCAGATTATCCTGTGTAGATAAGCCTCTTCTGAAGCCGAATTGACTAGAAGGTAATTTCCTGTGGTGTTCTAGCCACCATTCCAACCTGTTTTTAATAAGTCTTTGGAAAGTTTTAAGCATACATGAACTGAGAGAAATTGGTCGGTAAGATGTGGGGAGGAAAGATATTCAATAATTTTTTTTCGTGCAATCGCACGCGAAGCGAGTACTTCGCGTACGCACCACAGTCCGCGAAATTTAATTTCGCGGCCGTTACCCATAGCAACGGCCGCCAAACCAAACGTCACTTATACCAAAAAGTAACAACAACTATGCTATTTCAAAAGAGACATCATGTATCTCAATGCATTTTGCGTTCTGTCAAGAACTGTCAAAATATTTTGTATATATTCGAACATGGTCTTTCTTCCATAGCAACGCTGTGACTTGTTAATTACTGTTGATTTTAAAGCACTGATATTTTTATTTGCAATTGTCTCGTTTAATAATTTTGTCGATTGCACGAAAAATAGTGTGTATGCCATGGCCGCGAAACTTTTTAGCTACCTCAAGATTATCCTGCCTCGGCCGCAAGCGGCCTCGGCGATAATTTCTCTTTCGGTACGCTAAAAAGGTATTTCGCGGCCTAGGTATACAAATAACTATTTTGGCCTCTAATGATAAATAGTTGATCATAGGATAGTGTATGTTATCTTCACCTGGGGAGGAGTTATTTGCAGATCTGGTTACAGTTAAGAATTCCTCTATCGAAAAGGTTGTAATGGAAAGTTTTGGGGGTTGTAAGTGTCTTGAGAGAAATAATTGAAAGAAGGACTCACAAAAGGAGGGGCGAGAGTATTCAAGAAACCCTCACACCATTTATCAGATTTGACTGTATGTAGTTTGTCACAATTCGAGTTTTTCAAACTTTTTACTTTATTCCAGACTGTTTTTATTGGGGTTGATCGATTCAAGCCATCGCAAAACTGTTTCCAACTATTTCTACGATGTAAGTTGATAGTTTTTTTAACCAGTGCGTCACTTTTTTGATAAGAGATATAATTCTTCAAGATAGGATCTCTTTTGAAAGCGTGTAATGCATTTAATCTGCTCCGGACTGCTTGGGAACAGTTCTCATTCCACCATGGCTTGGACTTTGAATTATTGCTCATGGATTTTCCATATGACCTATTTATTTCTATTGAATCTGTAGCGGCTTCGTTAATTATTTGGACAAATTCTTGATAAGTGAGTTTACTTCTATCAATAAGATGTAGTTTATCATCCACAATATATGTATAGTTCCGCCAATTGGCTCGATTTAAGTTCCATTTCTTAGAGCCAATGTGTTGAATATTTTCTATATTCAGACCACCAGAACTGATAACGATAGGATAATGATTGGATCCGAGGAGGTCGTCTATCCTCTCGTAATCCAGGAGCATAGAGACACCCGGCGAAGCTAAGGTGATATCTACTGATGTATTATTCTTATTCCATCCAGACATGAATGTAGGTTGTCCGTCGTTCAATATAGTTAGGTTATTGTTTTCAATTGATTCCAAGAGATGTTGACCTTTAATGTCGTTGAAATTATTACCCCAGCTGATGTGGTGAGCGTTGAAATCGCCACATATAATAGCTGGGTTTGGGAGATTCGCAAAGAATTTATCCCAGGATCTCGTTGCAGTGTTCAACCGAGGGTTGACATAAACGGAAACTATAGTAAGGACTTGATTACGGGATGTGTTGATTTGAGCACCAACCGCCATGACATCAATAGGGATATTTTCTATTATCAGTTCATTATATACAATTTTATCTTTAATAAGTATTCCGACTCCGCCTTTTCCATCTTCCCTATCTTTTCTTATCACGGTGAAGTTGTTGAATTTATAAGAAACTTCAGGTTTGAACCAAGTTTCAGAAATTGCAGCGATGTTTATATGGTTTTGTTCCATGAAATTTGTGCATGATTGTCTGTTAGCAACTGAAGATCTAGCGTTCCACTGTAAAATTTTGAGACCATCAGTATAGTTTGAGAAATTTTTTATGCAAGTGTTAGTTATTTTGGGTAGGTGGAAGGTTACTATAAGAATCCGATGAGTTTTTGAGGAATCCGGTACCAAATTTTTCATTGACAAAGTTCGACACTGCAGTAGTGTTTCCAATATCAATTTTGTTTTTAATTACTTCATTTACTAGAAGCATAATAATTTCTACCAAATCAACTTGTTTGGTAGTAATGGGGTTGATTTCTTCATATGGGGATGTTCTGTTAAAGAATGTACCATTTGATCTTGAGGTATTAGGAATTGTAATTATTTCTTTATGTAGTCTAACTAATTCTTCATTCATATTTGGTTGAGATTGAGCCATTCCTCGCTTTTTAGGCAACATCGAAATAGTACTTGTTGGAATTATTGAATGAATAGGATAGTATATTGTACAACGAGCATGGGATGACATGCATTTCCTACGAGTATGACGTTTGCAGCACGAGCCGCAGGTGAGTGCTGCAAATCATACGAGTAGGAAATGGTCATTCCGTGCGAGTTTTACACTATACTTTTTCTACCAATGTTACTGTTACATAAAATAGGATAAGTAATATTTTTAATTTTAAGATTTTAAAAAATGTCAATCTGACGTTCCACAAAAAAACACGCGGCGTCGGTTAACGCCACCTTTGTAAAAATACCCGTGCACAATGTGAACTTTGTAGTTCACTCACCATGGTGACAGAAGCACAATGAAAATGGGTATAAAACAATGCACTATGTTCCGCAATTACTTTTGGACAAAGAATGATGGTTTTTATTGACATTCGTAGAAAAAATACTTTTTAGTTGTACAATTATAAACTAGAAAAATTCTATCGCAGCGAGCTGCATTAGAAAAGCTGGGTTTCATAATGTATCTAGTTAGAAAAATCTATTCATTCAATTATGATTTTTGTTCCGAATCAAAAAAAAATTACGCCCTCTATCATGTGAACATATTTATTTTTTCCTCCGGGGGATCAACCCCGCAAACAAATTTGAACCAAAACCAATCCCATTCAAGGTACCATATGAAACTACCTATTTACAAACTTTCAACCCTATTGCTTCAAGATTGCGCCCTTTATCGTGTAAATAACGATAAAATACATAAGCACATACATACATACATATGAACATATATATATATATATATATATATATATATATATAAATATATATATATATATATATATATATATGTGTGTGTGTGTGTGTAGAGGCCTCGGTAGACCAGCGGTAAGGTGAACCGCCTTATACCGTTTGTAAACCAAGGATTGTGGGTTCGAGCCCCACCTCGCTCTTGGGTGTTGTTTATGTCCGGAATTTAGTGGTTATTTATGATTAAAAATTGTTGGGTAATTTACATAGTTTACAAGCCCATTGGCCGTTCGGAACCGGCGTTAAACTGTAGGTCCCTCGAGTTAAAAAAAAAAAATGTGTGTGTGTGTGTGGGTGTGTGTGTGTGTGTGGGTGTGTGTGTGTGTGTGTGTAGAGATATATAAACCTGAGTTTTTGGTGCCAACCATCATAAAACGAAGGAAAAACTATCTTGGTTCAACTTTGCTAATCGCACCTATTTTACTAAAGCAGGTTTTCAAAGTGAAAACCTGCTAATAAATACCAAAGTACTGGTGTCTTCTCAGAAATATATGATAACTAAATTTTCTTTCTCCGATATTTTGGACTAGGAATAACGAGACCAACGTTGTTGAAATCCGTTCAGTCGTTCAGGAGTTACAGCTATTTATTCAAAAAAACATTGAATCATACTCCCACAGATCTTTTCAATAGATACGTCAAAAACTGTTAGACAAAAATTACTCGAATGAAGCTTACCTTGAAAACACATATATTTTTGTGGTATATTTACTAGGTGTATTTCAGAGAAAAATCACCTTAAAAGTTTTAGATGGGAGTTACGTCCCCTGCCTATAATTTATATTGGAAACCTGAAAATAATTTCCAAGGCTTTCTCTTGGCCACTTTAGTTAGAATATTTTTTAACGCATGTCTCTAAGACCAATAGTTCACGAGATACAACACTGCATTCTTATCTGGCCACCCGGTACATAGAAAGTGTTCGGATTGGCAGATTATGATATAACTGACAATGAATTGAAGAAATTCTCCGATCTTGTCCGACTATTTGTTCCTAATAGCAATTGTTCTAGTTAGTTTCATAGATCAAGTACTTCCAAATAATGTATAAATATTCAGTCATGTTTTGAAAGGTCACACATTTATTCAAAGGATAACAGTATAAGTAAATGTATGTATGTCTCAAGGATATTGCTGTCAACGTTTGAAAATTCGGTGGTAGTGTTGTAGTAATAACTTCTATAAAAAAATCAGCAGCAGAGCTCCAGCACTAATGTCTTATTTTTCGCACGAAATGCATCGCCCCGAGATGTGATTCTAACAGATTGAATTATATTTTGCAAAATCACACCTAAATAGCAGAGAATAATTCATTTCATTGAAAAAATTTGAAATCAACGAAGGAACGTACCTCAACATCGCACGTACCAAATTTAAACCGCGTAGTGATGGCGAAACAGATCGAGATGCATTTCGAACGGAATAGTCACCACGAAATGCAGCGCGGTTGAGAAAATGTGTTGAAAACCACAAAGGATCGTATTGCAACATGAAATATCTACCTACGTAAAAAATGCAGCGGTTGGAGAAATTTACCCAAATTTCGATTTTATTATAGCTGCTAGCGATGTCATTATTTACCGGGATTATATGTACATACTAAATGGCTGAGAATCAGCTATATATATATATCTCATCATATTTTTCATCCCCCTAAATGTTAAAAATGGTCCACCCCTTCATTTAATTTTTTAATTTTTCAGACAAAATTTTTTGTTCTATTTTTTTTATGATACAGCATTCAAAAATACATACAACCCTAAATTTTCACCCTTCTACGATCAACCCCTATTTTTTATTTGTTAAATTCCTCCGAAATGTCTCGACCGATTCTCATGAAATTTTGTGTGTATATCGGGTAGGTCTGAGAATCAGCTAACAATTATTTTTCATCCCCCTAAATGTTATTTTTCAGACAAAATTTTCTGTTCTATTTTTTCATGGTACAGCATTCACAAATACATACAATCCCAAATTTTCAGCTTTCTACCATCAACTCCTATTTTTTATTTGTTAAACTCCTCCGAAATGGCTTGACCGATTCTCATGAAATTTTGTGTGCATATCGGGTAGGTCTGAGAATCGGCCAACATCTATTTTTCATACGTTCTTTCATGATACATCATTCAAAAATACATACAACTCTAAATTTTCACTTCTCTACGATCAACCCCTATTTTTTATTTGTTAATTAAAAACTTCAATTTTTTTGGCAACTATTAGGGATTTTTTTCACAAAAAATAATGATGGTTTCTGAATCAGAATTTTTGAAAACACACCCATACCGATTTTCATCGTCATAAAATACAGGGTGTTCGAAAAAACGGATTATTATATTTTTTCAATATGTTTTAAAAAAATGTACTATTATGGTATTTTTGGAAAAACGAGTGACAAAATATAATTAAGGATTGCTTTGAACATGTCTGTATCAATTTTTAACATATATATATATATATATATATATATATATATATATATATATATATATACATATAATCAGACATATCCAAAACTTCAAAAATCGTGGAACAAATTTGAAAGCCGTTTCGACCACTCTTCATTCAGGGCAGATTGAGTCCTTAACCCAATCTGCCCGATGATGGTCTAGTGACCGAAATTGCAATCGCAGAGTTATATTTTTCAAAATATTTTTATGATAATACTCTCCATTCATTTTGGCACATTCTTGTTCAGGAAAATACGAATGGAAAGTTTATACATCTTCAGATGTAAAATAGAAAAATTTTCCTTCTACCAGATATAACTAGTCCGAAGTGTTTTCTCCATCTAGCGAAAATGTTTGTTGTTTAGGAAGCGAATATTATATTGATTCTCTTCCGGCTTCTTCATGCTCAACTGAAGTTTGACAAGTTGAATCTATAGATGAAATTATTCTCACTCGAATACTATGAAATATTGTAATATTTCTCAAAGTATGACAATTGTAACTTTTCAGAATAGATAAAACTAATTCTTTCAAAAAGTAATAATGACTTGAAAATGATACAGTGGAATTCAAGACCATCAGTCCAGGACAATTTTGAAATATATACTCGAAAATTATATAAATAAATATAGACGTAACTAGTTACAATTTTTTTCGTAAATTCTGAGCCGATAAAGACACTACAATAATCTAAAATTCTATCCCTATTATCTAAAAATCCTAAAATCCAAAAATCAACGCCTATAACACAAGATGTTCGAAGTATAGCTAAATTTAGGTGGAAGTTCAATTTATATCTCCGTACACAATGATTAATAAGCCTCAATAGCGCCTATTTTTCAATTTCATTGAGCCATATTGAATAGTCTGTGGAGATTCCAGCTTTCACCATTCCGCCTGAAGTTATGTAATTGATAGCCAGGCTGGCACTTCATTCCGCTTCTCCACTGAATATAAATATTTTTCTTATTCTGAATGATGAATCGCCTAGAAAATTAACCTCATTTAAAAAAAATCAATTCATTGGTTTATATTAGATTGACATCAAGCTTTATCTTTCCGTCATTGGTTTGTAGATTAAATAACACTAGAATCAAATCACTTTATAATTAGTTTCGACTCAAATATGAATGTTCGGGAATCAGTTTTCAAATGAGGTTCTCAGTTGTTTATTATAAATAAAGTTAGTAGGAGCGATTCATCAGAAATATGTACAGAATATACTTCAGAGAATTATGGTTTCACAAATCTCAATTAAGCTATGTAAACAAAGTATTTCACACAGTTTCTTCATCAGATTGAGTTATAGTCAAATTTAAGTTCTAATAAACGTGTTCTCAGTTCTTAATATGAATTTCCATCAAGTGAAGGCTACTTCGATTCAAAAAGTATATCTTTATTCATGTGAATAAAAAATTCTATAGATAGTGGATGAATGATGAATGTTTGAATAGCGTTGAATGAAAAAAAACCTATAATTATGTCACTCATTCCATATTTGACAATTCTCGATGTCTCAAAACTGAATAAGACATAATTAAGAATGAAATGATGCACAATAGAAAGTTTTTCAATATTTCTGTTCATCTCTCATTTTCAATAACTCTTTACCGAAGTTTCTCTAAACCAACAATAAATATTGTTCGATTTGGAGAAAGTGGTTTAAAATGCTGAGATAGTTTTTTTTTGTAATTCCACGATGCAATCCTATTTCAATATCCTCCAAATTGAAAATAATTTATATTAACTGTGAAATTTCATTTTTTTTATCGGCTAAGGTACAATTATCAATGGAAGGGAAATATCTTAGCATAGTTTTTGAATATCTCAGGAATATATATCAAAAAGTACAAATCCTAGTAGAGTCATTGAATATTATATTTTTACCTAATAATTAATTTTCGAAATACATGGAGAAATATGTAATATGAATAGCACTAAAAGCTGGCATTAAATATGGAAAAAAATTCGCTGTTTGATATCGGGATTTGGAAAATTACATTACATAAAGTGAACAAGGAAAATTCTTTAATAATTTAAAAAATTATCAGACAACTTTCCAAGGAAGCTGGTTATACGTATTCAGCAACGCAAAATCTGCATTCACAATCGAACGGTGAATTATACAAATTGTCAAGTCACCCCGACTCAAAATCTGCATACAGCTGTTTCGATCTTATTAGATCTCATCAGTGCAGCTTATTTGACTCGGAGTGAATTAACAAATTTCTAATTGTTCCCCAATACAAATCGTGGTCAGTAACACTGGCTGGATAACAATCCAAACAATCTTTGGTGGGATGGCGCTCTGGATCTGCTATCCAGTGTTGAATATTTGGTGTCATATTTTTTCGACATGAAGATCTGATTAGATCTAACGGTCTAATTGACAGGTCCTGACAGTTTGAGGCATAGCCCAGAAGAAATATTTTTTTTCCATATGTAATTTATAAATAAAGATATATATATATATATATATATATATATATATATATATATATATATATATATATATATATATATATATATATATATATATATATATATATATATATATATATATATATATATATATATATATATATATATATATATATATATATATATATATATATATATATATATATAACCTCTTGATAATTATTAGCAATAACAGGCTGGTTGAATCTTAAAAAACTCGATTTTATTAAAAAGTTGACGTTTCACTACGACATTCGTAGTTTTTCAAAACTTTTGAAAAATTGAAATTTCTTTGACATTTATTGATTTGAAACAATTTGAAAAGACAAAGACTACTTTGTCAATCAATTAGATGGCAAGGGAAACCTTTCAATAAAATCGAGTTTTTTAAGATTCAACCAGCCTGTTATTGCTAATAATTATCAAGAGATTAAAAATAGATCACAGGCAACAACAATTCGAATAAATAATTATTTATATATATATATATATATATATATATATATATACAGGGTGGCTCAACCCATTCGCCTCGGTGTTTCTATGAGAAATGAAAAGAGTGGGGAAAAAAAGTTTAGCACAGTCATATTATGTAGGTTCATGAGAATCATATCCCAAAATTATTCTGAAATATACAGGGTGGTCCAAAAAAAGATACATATCAAAGTTTAATTTTTTCTTATGGAACGCCCTATATTTTTTTATAT
>JARQZK010003748.1:112500-155000 GCA_030704885.1 Cynegetis impunctata
CTATAACTACTTATGGAAACACTCAAGTGCGATAATTTTAAAAATAATCAAAGTATATTGTTAAGAAACTCATCAAAAATACTTACTTTTGGTGGAGGAAACAAAATAGGTCTCCTTGTAAGCATATTTAGAACTCAGAGTGCAACGTAACAACAGGGAATAGACCAGAAGGCTTCTGCTCTTGCACCCCTCAACGATTTTTTTTCGGCAATACTCGCGTTGTTTTAACCGTACCCTGTTACAACAATACCCGATCAACCCTATATATTTATGATGTTAATCGATTTTTTTAATAAGGATAATAAAGTATTCGATATATTCATCAAACTTATCGAATAATTATCAAATGCGATCATGCGTATTACTTCAGTTTTCCTAATTTCTTTCGATGTTTTAGTTCACTTATATTCGATTCTATATGAATACAGTTTTGCTCTTCACCAGAAGATGCATGAGTACACCTACACAGAATAGCGAAAATGCATAAATGTATTGTAGACTCTTGTCATAAAACATGTTTTCATGACCTAATTATATTGTTATTCCATGTAGGCCAATACATTAAAGATAAATTTAACGGTATTACTAATTGTTACAGTTCTTACATATTATAACACTGTGTTATTTGTGTTTAAGCTTATTGCAACTGACACAAAGTAGTGTATTCAAAATGCTAATTTTGCTAGAACAATCAGAGCATCCCTTTTTCTTGTTGAGAATGGTCTTGGACCGATTCCCCAACTAAAGTTATGAAAGTACTGATATCTCTTTTTATGGCTTTGGTGATTTTTGCATTTTCAGTTCTTCTTTTCATAATAGGTAAACCTAGTTCACTTGCTAAACTTTCTATAATATATCCTGTTGCTTCTTCCTGCAGCAAAGTTTGTATTCACAATAATGGTTATTTTCATTTCAATAAACGATATAATCAAATAGTTATTTTTCATAAATTATAGAACTACAGAGGTACAACAATTCATTTCCAACTATGACGAAAAATTTAAATCCTACTGATGTAAAGATTTTTCATATCAAAATATTAACCAATACACGTGTTTTGAGAATAAGAAATGGGTAGTTATGATTTCATTCATTTCCAACTAAAACGTAATTTGTCATAACACAATAATCCTATTTCTCAAAATATTTCACAATGAAAATGAGGTAAGCATTATTACAAGAAAAATGTTATCGCAACCATAAACTTCACTCTATTCATGTACACCAAATTTATGACTTCGTTATTACGTATTGTTTTCTGTTTAAATTGTACTCTATTTCACATTAAGTTCAATATATCATTATCAAGAAATTCATCAAATGTATGACAGAAATTCACAAAGTTTATTCAATATTAAGGATTTACATGCAACCTTGAAAATATGCAAATGATTTCAGAAAACCTAATATATTTTGCTCTTAAGTGAATGAACCATTTAATTATTGAAATGTTCATTAAAGTATTCTTGAATTTATTCAATATGTGGAGTATTTACTTTTCCCTCATTTATAATAATACAATAATAAGACCATTTATTATTGTATTATTATTCGTCCTTCGAGATATGTCATATTGATATTCATTGATTTTCAGTCGCATTTCCCTAAAAATAATAAACTATTGCAGCGTATCGAAAGTCAACAGTCAGGTGCGAGCGTAGTTTCATTGATCGGTTTTAGACTTCCTAGACAACAATTTTTGAATTTTTTTTATGACTGATTTATATATATATATATATATATATATATATATATATATATATATATATATATATATATATATATAGAAAACAGAATTCTTCGTGTTATCGAAACACGTTCGTGGCAATAAAAAATATTATATATATATATATAATATATATTTTGAGGTTGCAGTCAGAATAATTGTTGGGCTAGGTTAAAGAATACTCTTTGTCATAGCTTTGTCGAGCTTTCGGAAATGGTTATTTCCTTTATCAAGACATCTATAATAAAAGAACAAGTTTTGATTTACTACAGCATTCACAAAAAAGTTAAAAATTACTTACTAACTTGAGGTTATATAAATTTTGAAAACACGTAAAAAAGGAACAGAAAAGTTAATGGATACAATCTTGAAACTTCGTCACACATGTAAACATCCATTTCAAGAATTATAAATCTTATTTTCAACAATCAGTACTTTCCCATCTTGCTACCTACAGGAAACCAGACTAACAAAATGGTCGAAGTCACCCTGAGCACGCGGAACTAAACCACAGAACAAATAGGTGATCTTCTTTTGATAATCGACAATCGTCGATATATCAAATATACGGGACACGGTCCAAATTAAATTTAAAGAAACTAAAAATTATTTATCCGAAAGAGCATGGTGTGAAAATTTTGAAAAGAGTTTTTTTATAATTTTTTTACAACTAAACAATAACTGCAAACACTTTTTTAAATAGTTCAATGAAATAATGTTACTACCTCTAAAAAGCTAACAAATGGGCTAAATCTTCTCTAATTTTGAAAGATTTGTCACAAGTTCAAATTGACAAATTTACTTGTAGTCTAGACAAAATCTGATTTATAGAACTGCAGTAATATAAAATGAAAACATCCCACTGCATACTTCGGCTACTATGCAACCATAGCGAAACAGACGAACCCAGGCTGGCAAATATTAAACCACTAATGTGGAGTGTACACCCTTGATAAATTTAAACAAAACAAACTAAAGAAACGATAAAACAACCGATGGTGCGCTCAGGAAACAAACAAAAAACATTATCGACTCTACAAATCAAAAGTTAAAAAATATTTTATAAATTTTGAAAAATATACCTAGCACCACGATGAACCTATGGTCCGGAAAAACAACTCTGTTCCAACTTAATAATGTAATTATACATGATACTGAGGTTGTTGAGATCAGTTTTCTTATTAATGCTATTTTTGTCATTATTAATATAGAACATTTCTTTGAAAACTCTTTTGTGATAGTTATTTTCAGTGCAGAG
The DNA here is from genome assembly GCA_030704885.1 of Cynegetis impunctata. NCBI lineage: Eukaryota > Metazoa > Arthropoda > Insecta > Coleoptera > Coccinellidae > Cynegetis > Cynegetis impunctata. Next base: position 115,485 of record JARQZK010003748.1, read on the forward strand.
AATCTTCACATTGTCATAGTCCATAATATGACTATTCCTGACCACATGCTCAGCAAGGGCACACGACGTGAGACGTAATGCGTCCCGACAAATTCCTCGATGTTTGTCCAATATATGACCCCTCACATGACCGACAAGGTATGCTATACACTAAATTATACTGTTCCAAAATTTTAAATTTAGTTTTAGTATTAGTAAAAATTTTTTTATTCGTCAACAGCATACGCTGAGCAATCTTAGATTTGTCACCCCTGAAAACATTAATAAGCTTTGAAGTTAAATTTTCTATATAAGGTAAAGAACTGAAAAAAATTCGATGAGCATCATCTGAAGAGTCCACAGCACCACCACCTCGATCAACATCATTAGCAACATTATGGTCAACCTCATGGGCAATATCAACCAATTCACCATGTCTACCTCCAACATTTAGGGAAGAGCTAAACACTAATTTATTAACTATGGTCTTTGGATATGAATTCTCGAGTAAGATATCCCTCAACTCATTTAAGCATTGGGTGGAAAAACATGGATGTTACAACCTAATTACCCTGGTCTTCATCGCCAGCACAAGGTTAATTTTCATCTTCATGGGATGGTGAGAACAGTAATTTAGCAACCTATTGCTCGAACATGGTTTACGATACCATTTTGTCTGTAAGGTATTGTTACAATTCCGGAAAATTTTCATATCAAGGAACGCAATGGAATTATCACTGTCTTCACCCTCCGCTGTGAACTGTATGTTCTCATCAAAACTGTTGAACACATTGAGAGCCTCATCAACCCTACCGGACGGAACAGAAAAAACAAAATCAGGTCATCCACGTATCGTTTAATGAACGGAATGCTGAATGGTATCTTACTTCTACATTCAGTGACCAGATCATCTAAAACGAAATTAACCAACACTGGGGAAATAGTTGAACCCATCGGTGTGCCAAAAATCTGTTTGAAAAACGTATCGTCAAAAACAAAAATATTTGAATCAAAAATAAACTCCAAAACTGACCTAAAAGTTACAAAATCGAGAGAGAAATGCTGTGAAATCGACTCCCAATGATTACTCAAACTTGTCATAATTACTGACAGAGGCAAATTCGTGAATAATGATGCTACGTCAAAACTAACCAAAACATAACCTTCAGGAAGTTGGTAATCGTTAATAAAACTGCTAAACGTCATTGAGTCTCTAACGTAGTACTCATTGTCCGTATCATAAGCATTAGTGAGGTTTGTAGACATCCATTTGGCTAATTTACTATTAGGGGAATCAATCGATGACACAATAGGTCTCACAGAGAGAGTAGGTTTATGAATCTTTGGAAGTGAATAAAACGGTAGAGCAACCGAGTTATAAATCATCAGTGACTTAGCCAACACACCATCAATCATTCCAAGTCTCTTCATGTTCGACACAATTTTATTTGCTTTTTGTTGCAAAGTGCAAACAGGACTGCCTCTCAATCTTTTATAATACTTTCCCTCACTCAGCAACTCTAAACTCGTTGACATGTAATCCTCCTTGTACATGAGTACCGTAACATTACCCTTGTCACTTCTCACAACGAAAATATCCGGGTGTTGTTTCAGAAACCCCCTACACCTATCCAAAACTTGTCTTAAAAAATGGACGTTATTACAATTTTTATGTAAGAAGTTGGTTATTATGTTAGTAAATGGGAGCCCTATGAGTATTCTGAACATTCTTATCCACATTGATGGACAAATACTAAATTTGGGACCAAGAGCCAGTAATCGCTTTACTTCTGAAGGAAGTTCAATATCAGTCAGGTTCTTAATCCACCTATCCCGTACCTTAATATTTAGAAATTCATCAGTTCTTAAATTATCAAGTTTTCTTAAATTCCTCTGTTTCACTTTATGGAAACAATTATTGAACTTTATCGTCATCCCTCTATCATATTCACCGAAAACATGCAATGGAATTATGGAAGTTAACTCTAATTTAATATTCTTAAGTTCGCCCTCTAAGCTTTGCAAATCACTGAATGTAACCTTAATTTCTAAATTTAAGATATTCTTCCTCAACCTGTGATTGAAGTTCTGAACTGCATGTCCGGTTCTCCCCCCTCTGTGTTGCAGCAAAGTGGTTACGTTTCCTCTTCCATTATTCACATGTGCTGGGAAAATGTGTAGCCCTCTGCATTTTAAAAGAAAAACTCTTCTGTTCCTCATCGACGCTAATTTCGTATTGATGTTGGCCCACTTCTTCAGAAGAACAACTGTCCGCTGTCCAAACTGTTCTCTCATATTGTCGAAAAACCCCATATCTGTAATTATATATAGATGGGTAGTCTTGACTGGCTAGTTGAGGAAAAATGTATTTATATATTTTGAGGTTGCAGTCAGAATAATTGTTGGGCTAGGTTAAAGAATACCCTTTGTCATATGGTCGAGCTTTCGGAAGTTATTTCCTTTATCAAGACATCTATAATAAAAGAATAAGTTTTGATTTACAACAGCATTCACGAAAAAGTTAAAAATTACTTACTAACTTGAGGTTATATAAATTTTGAAAGCTCGGCCATATGACGAAGAGTATTCTTTAACCTAGCCCAACAATTATTCTGACTGCAACCTCAAAACATATAAATACATTTTTCCTCAACTAGCCAGTCAAGACTACCCACCTATATATATATATATATATATATATATATATATATATATATATATATATATATATATATATATATATATATATATATATATTGGCCGTTTATATTATCATCTCCAGCGGAACCCATTGAACCAAATGGTATCCGGCAAGACTAAACTATAAAGATTTGGGTAAATTTTTCCAACTACCGTCATTTTAAAATAGATATTTTCAATTTTTAAAGGTTTCTGAAACTTTGCTCCTTGCAATAGAGTCATGGCTCAAAAAAGTCCTGTTGAAAAACTGGCAGTTTCTTTTTTGTATATCTTATTTATTAATTTGAAACAATTAACATTGTTTCATTACTTAATAATAATTATAAAAAAATGTTACCATAATTAATACCATTTGAAAAAAATTAGTTCAGTAATTTTATTCAAGCCATTACATTATCATCGAGTCCACACATTTCGTTCGCTTCTAAAATATAACGAGATGCATGATGAGAGGGATGATTAGAGAGTTCTGATTGAGAATTTTGAGGAGACGTTAAGGTTGGTGAGTAGCGAGAGGATTGATTGGAGAGTTCTGCTTCATAATTTTTAGGGGAAGTCAAGGTTGAAGAGTCTTGGGACAGGTGAGAGGACTGATTGGACAGTTCTGAACTTGTCTACAATATCTTGCTGAACTTTTTCCTTTTTATGCTCACTTTTTACATAGATTGATGTCCCAAATATATTGAAAACAACTGATATGTTCGATTAGGTGGTCGTCCTTTTTCTTAGATTTTGAATTTGTTCACATATAATTTTATAAAAAATACAGTCGGTCTTATCACGCTCGACGTACAACGGTGGTGTGGAAACTTAAATGCCGGCGTATTGCGTGTTGCGCTGGACGTATTACAACGCACGCGGCGCACAAAACACGCTGGCTAGGGAAGCCCGTCTTTTGAATCGAACCTCGACGTGTTTCGCTATCAGGTACGGGATGCACTTCGGTAATTTTTGTTTTTTCTATAATATAAATTATTTTCTAATTTCTACTTCGGTATGCTTTTGAAGTGGTATTTTTCATATTATAATTTATTCGTTCGAATCGCATCTCGACGCGATGCACTTCTCGGGAAAATTATGACTTTAGTGAGGGAGCTCTGCTGCTCCCGTTTTTTTTTTGTTCACTTTGATTCACCAAACTATGCAAGGAGTAAGATTTCTAACGATATTGATATAAGTATTAGTTGTACAGGGTGGCCAGATAAGAATGCAAAGTGCTGTATCTCGTAAATATTTGTGGTAGAGACTTACGGTAAAAAATTTTACTACTAAAGTCGCGAAAACAAAATCCTGGAAATTATTTTTATGTTTCCAAGATGGCCGCCAGGGGGCATATAGGCCATATTAAACTTTTGAAGTGATTTTTCTCTGAAATTCACCTAGTGAATGCTCACAAAAACATATATTTTTTTCAAAATAAGCTGTATTCGAGTAATTTTTTTTACACTTCTTGTCGTACATATCTATCGAAATGAAGTGGAGGGGGTGATTCAAAGTTTTTTTGAATAAACAGCTGTAACTTCTAAACTACTGAATGGATTTTAACAAAGTTGGTCTCGTTTGGAAAAGCATTTATTGGATCGTCAAATCCATCTTATCTGTTATTTGTCAAATTTTCAATGATGGCGCTTGAGCGCGTTTTTGAATATAATAATAGAAAATTGCTAATTTCTTTGAAAATTTAAATGCAATAATATAAATTTTTTCCAATAAAAATTAAGTGTAATGATACCAAAATAGGCGAGTGAAAAATGCATCTCGGTATCTCATTCCAAGCCTAAGATATCGAAAAATGAAAATTAAGTCATCATAAAATTCTGAAAAGACGCTATTACACCTGTATTTATTCTAATTTATTTGTCTTCTTTCGAAAATCGATGATTAAATGTCATAATTTTATGATTCTTAAATGAAAGTATTCTTTGTTCAAGAAGTTTTTGAAAAAACGTGTAGGAGCATAGTAAGCAATATAATGAAAGTTATTTTGAAATTGAACTAATGCCTCCGTAAATGTCCGAATTAACTTCCATCACACTCAATGCATTTTTCTAGCCGCTCATTCGTGAACATCACAGCAGCTTGAATTTCTGCTACTGGCAGGCTACGAATGGCCTCTTCTATTCGTACTTTCATGTCAACCCTCGTTGTTGGAGGAATTTGGTACACATGTCTTTTATCAGACGCGATAGATAAAAGTTTAAACAGGTTAGGTCAAAGGATCTGGGTGACCAAGGAAATAGGCTTCCTCGTCCAATCCACCTCTGGTGATATACATAATCTAAATGTTCTCGCGCATTTCTTGAAAAATGTGCTGGGCAGCCATCAAGTTGCAGAAACATATTTTGCCGTAATTGCAACTTCTTCTAACAAAATAGGCAAACTAGAATATCAAGAAATACGATACCATTTAGCGGTTTATCAAAGAAATAGGAACCTATGTAACTTCCGCATGGGGTGGCGCACCACACATGGAGACTTCAATGGCCTTGATATTGGACCACGCTCAACCATTTGGGAATTGTGGAACATATTCTAAAATAGTATTTCAGCGAAATTAAAACTTGCCTATGATCCCTTAATATGTTTGAATAGTAGAACGTGATATACCCAAAGCTACACACGAGTACGGTCTTAGATCGCAGCGCGACAGTACAGCAGCAAAGAAGGATTTATGCGCCTTCATACTCACAAAACGAAATGCGCATGCAGTGCTGCCGGACTTCCGTAACTTTTCTGAACTAGTAAAATATTCAAATTTAATATTTACATTCATTAGGTTATGGTTATGCAGGTTATGATGTTTATGAAAAGGAAAACAACATACAGATTAGTCAGGAGGAAAAAATTATGTTTTCACAATTTAGATATTAGTAGAACTGATTAAATGGATGGAACTGATAAAATGGATAATTTTTTTTATGGTTTGTGGAAAGTATAAGTCAATGTTGGGTGAATTCTGGAAATTATATAAACATAAACAAAAAAGGGAATTCTGTTATTGTATATGAAAATATCATATAGAACAGTATGGTGAAAAAAAAGTAGATGTTATGAGAACCGATGGAATGGATAGTAAAAATGTTAATCAACTCAAAAGTAGTGGCAACTATAAGTCAATATTGGGTATTCAGATTGAAAAACATTATGTATTGTGAAAGTGAATCGATAAATGAAAGTAGTGTAAACTACACCAAACTTGAATATATCAAACGTCTTTGTAAAATTCATATGCATCATTCAGTACGGTATTTATATTCATATTACAACGTGGCAACACCGACCTTGCTGCTGTACTGTCGTGTGGCGATGTAATCCGGCCCCCCTACAGACATTGCTCTTGTACTAACCTTGGAATTCAATTCTACGTATGCTAAAACATTAACAACTAGCTGACCCGGCAAACGTTGTTCTGCCATATAAATTATTTTCATCCATCTACTTATCTAACTATTTATCTATCTAGATAGTAATCTATCTTTCTATCTATCTATCAATCTATCTGACCCGGCAAACGTTGCTTAAATTATGAAAATTGCTATGAAAAAATATGTGTTGTTGATAGAAAGGTGAAAATTTAAAGTTATATGTATTTTTTACTGCAACATCATAAAAAATAGAAAATAATTTTGTCCAAAAAATTTATAAAAATGTTTGTGTTGAACCACCCTAATCATTTTATTATATTATTATAGGGGTAAAAATATATTACGACCTATTCTCAGACCGACTATTGTTATTTTCGATTGACATCTTGCAACCCTATTGCGGATCTATGGATAAAATAAAAAAAATGAAAATTGCGATGGAATGATATGGGTTGATGGTAGAAGGGTAAAAACTTGAGAGTAATATGAATTTTTTTATTCTAGGTCATGACGAAGTTAAAATAAAAATCTTGCCAGAAAAATTGAAGTTATATAATTTATAATTAACAAATAAAAAATAGGAGTTGACCGTAGAGGGTTGTATGTATTTTTGAATGCTGTAACATAAAAGAAATAGAACAGAAAAATAGATGTCCGATTCTCAGACCTAACTAATATGCACACAAAATTTCATGAGAATCGGTCTAGCCATTTTGGAGGAGTTTAACGAATAAAATATAGGGGTTTGATCGTAGAGGGGTGAAAATTTAGCGTTGTATGTATTTTTGAATTTATATATCATAAAAAAATAAAACAGAAAATTATTGAAAAATAAATAGGTATAAAAATCAAGGGGTGGACCACCCCTAGGTGGACCCTCAAAATTCAGAGGGATGAAAAGTAGATTTTGTCCGATTCCCAGATCTAACTGAGATGAACACAAAATTTCATGAGAATCGGTCGAGCCATTTCGAAGGAATTTAACAAATAAAAAATAGGGGTTGATCGTAGAGGGGTGAAAAAAAAGTATCCTATGCCCGTCTCCTGGCTCGAAGCTACCTCCTCACCAAATTTCAGCCATATCTGTAGAGCCGTTCTTGAGTTATAAATAGTGTAACTAACACGACTTTCTTTTATATATATATATATATATATATATATATATATATATATATATATATATATATATATATATATATATATATATATATATATATATATATATATATATATATATATATATATATATATAATTAGATATCGTCTTCTGATATTCAAGCCGCATGTCTTAGCAATTTAGGTCGAAAGCTGCCAGTATTACGCAAATTTCGTACTAAACGCGCAAAAATTCCTTCATCGCGTAGGTACACGCTGATTTGGATATCGAGCTCTGTATACTCTTTGTGCCAATGCCGCATTTTGAAGACATTCAAAATATACCGCAATCATATCAACAGCTTCCTCGTTTGTGAAAGGCATTTTAATAATTTTCAGTCCTTACTTTTATGTTCCACAAAAACTCTTTACACTGTCACTATAAGAATTATTTCAATACTTGTTGACAAGTTGATTTTAGGCATTTGTTTTTCATCTATATTTTCTTCATATTGTGACTACCTTGCACTTGCATATTATTTTCATTGCTTACTATGCTCCTACACATATATATATATATAATTAGATATCGTCTTCTGATATTCAAGCCGCATGTCTTAGCAATTTAGGTCGAAAGCTGCCAGTATTACGCAAATTTCGTACTAAACGCGCAAAAATTCCTTCATCGCGTAGGTACACGCTGATTTGGATATCGAGCTCTGTATACTCTTTGTGCCATTGCCGCATTTTGAAGACATTCAAAATATACCGCAATCATATCAACAGCTTCCTCGTTTGTGAAAGGCATTTTAATAATTTTCAGTCCTTACTTTTATGTTCCACAAAAACTCTTTACACTGTCACTATAAGAATTATTTCAATACTTGTTGACAAGTTGATTTTAGGCATTTGTTTTTCATCTATATTTTCTTCATATTGTGACTACCTTGCACTTGCATATTATTTTCATTGCTTACTATGCTCCTACACGTTTTTAAAAGATATTTTGAACTAAGAATACTATTTATTATTTAAGAATCATAAAATTATGATATTTTATCATTGATTTTTGAAAATCGAAAAATAAATTAGAATAAATATTCAGAATTTTATGATGACTAAATTTTCCTTCTTCGATATCTTAGGCTTGGAATAAAATACCGAGATGTGGTTTTCACTTGCCTATTTTGGTATCATCACATACCATTCATTTTTATTGGAAAAATTCATATTATTGCATTTAATTTTTCAAATAAATTAGCAATTTTCTATTATCATATTAAAAAACGCGCTCAAGGGCCATCACTGAAAATTTGACATCTGACAGATAAGATGGATTTGACGATCCAATGAATGCTTTTCCAAACGAGACCAACTTTGTCAGAATCCATTCAGTAGTTTAGAAGTTGCAGCTGTTTATTCAAGAAAACATTGAATCACTCCATACCACTTTATTTCAATAAATACGTCAAAAAGTTAAGAACAAAAATTACTCGAATAGAGCTCACTTTGAAAAAGTATATGTTTTTGTGATACATTTACTAGGTGAATTTCAGAGAAAAATGCCATATGGCGGTGACGCCCCCTGGCGGCCATCTTGGAAACATAAAAATAATATCCACTGTTTTTTTTGGCCACTTTAGTGATAAAATTTTTTATTAATTTTAAGTCTCTACGACGAATAGTTTACGAGATACAGCACTTCACATTCTCATCTGGTCACCCGATACATTCATAGTGCCCCTGCAAAATTATGAAAACAAGCTTGCATTATAATATTATGACTTCTTAAATTGGCTGAATAAAATTTTCACTACTCCAGTTTCGTTATTTTATCATAATAAACTTGATATATTTTTTTGTGAAGTGCATCGTCTATTGGTGGCGAAGCATTTTACGAGCAGAAATTGCCAATCTCACACACATAGCGTTCACTCTAAAAATGCACGAAAATCTCCGAAACTACTCTTTAAAGATACAACAAAAACGAAAAAATATTTTTAAAATAACCCCTGTCCACTCTTTACTTCTTCCAAGTACGAGCACCCTACGTAAAAATATACCACACTCATACAAACCCCCATAGCTACAGCGCCTATACAACGAAATCTATATTGGCCATTCATTCTCAATTCCCCATTTCAGATGAAGCTAACATAATGCACATAAAAATAGGCTGTAGATTTGGAGGCCAAAACTGAAAACTGGGAACATTTTGAAAAAACTGTAAATCTACAGTTGAAACTGTAGGGTTGGCTACACTGTCTGCAGGTCAAGATGCGATTCGAAATAGTCTCTGTGAAATGCTGGGCGGTTGATGAAAAAAGTTGAAATCTACAAAGCATCGTATTTCAACAAGATCTCAATCCACCTACCAAATTTCAGCTCTCTTACTAAATCCACTGTGGAGTTGAGCAAATTTTGAAAAACCACGAATGCACAAGAACCATCTACGTAAAAATTGCGGTGGATGGAAAAATTAACCCAAATTTGACAGTTTCGTTCTATATATATATTCATATCAGAGATATGGAAGATTAAAACAGTTGAAAAACTACTCCCGAACCTGACTGTTGACTTTCGATACGCTGTATAAACATATAAGCATTATTGTACAACAATAATTATGGGGTTTTCAACTCTCGAAGTATCTCTTCTGCACTTTCTAGGAACGGCAATGCACAAATATGATAAAACTAACCATCCCCATGAAAACTGTACCCATCCATCCACTTTGATAGTGAAACGGTCACAGGAACAAAATTAACTAGCTCATTTTAATCTCTAAAATGAAACAATGAATCAAGCTATTCTGTAAAAAAAGTATCGAAAATATCTACATTTGGTTAACAAAACACAATAGACCTTTCTGTAAGCGTATCTAACCGGCGGAGTTTGACGTAACACTGGGAAACGTGTCGCAACTTAAATGTTTGTTTCCTTCTTGTACCCCTCAAGGAATTTCCTATAGTTTTAGTCATTTTCTAGTTGTATCAAGCGTACCCTATTACAACCGTATTCGGTCAACACTACTCAACTAAAAGAGTAGACGTTGATAAAAACGGAAACATAAATAAATGAAACGAATTGTTGAACTAATACTGTATCAAAAAATTAAATAACCGCAAAATCTAATTCTTTTCAAGTATTTATACCTCAGGATATACCTTCACTATACCAATATTTCAGATACAATACTCATCAAAATTTGAAATTCCAAATGTTAAGTAAATTAGAAAAAATATAACCCTATTCAATTGAAATATCGTCTGAAATGATGATTATACAAAATATATAAAAAGTACATGAAAAATCTATCCAAATTCAATAACAATTATCATTTGTGCATTATAGAACAGAGAGCATAATATTTATACACATATTTCGAGCAAAACTTAGGATGTCTTTAAGTCATAATAAAACAACTTATTCTTGAATAGTTTATTGAAATGAATATCATAAAAATTACATGAAAAATTATGATATGAAATACAATTTTTATAACAATTATGGAAACGTTGCATGAAAAGAGTATTTTATCCTCAAACTCTTCTGAATATTCTCAAGTTTGATTGAAATTTATAAAAAAACACTGAAAAGTTGTAATTATAATAGATATCACCAACGAAACGATGAATAACGTAGGAGTCAAGCTTGCAATTGACTACTCATCATTATGGGTGATGACCTCTGTCATCAACATAAGCCTGCTTAATTCAACATGACAATTTAACGAAAAAATTAAACACTACAAGGTATAAATATTGCCGCACTTGAATGAAATCCTACTTTTAAGAGTTTTAACATTAATATAGCTAGTTTGGCGTAACAAGATGAAAAATTAGATTTTGTCTTTCTCCAGTTGTAGAGAGTTATGTTGCGGTTCGTTAGTGAGCGCTGAGAGCAGTTTTCTAATTCCCTTCAAATTTATACAATCGATTATACATAATTTTCTCTGATAATTACACATAATTTTCTATTAAACAATATGATACTAATGATCCAAGAATTTTTGGATTGTTGTTAGTACATTAAAATAATTCGAAATTACCAAATAAAAGCAATTTGATAATGTTTATAGTGATAAGTAATCAATCCGAAGATATTCTTGAGCCTTCTAAATAAATTACCGATTGACTGAATATCATAAACTTCTCAACTTATGCATTCGGATTTGTATTAGTTTTTTCAGATATTTTTCGCTTGAGATTACAATTTTCAGTTATCAAACATTTTCTGAATAGTCTCAAGGAAGAGGTGTTAACAGAATCAATACTGCATCAATTCTCCTCGTTTTAAAAGTTATTTCACTGATGAAAGATAATATTCAGCTCTGAACTGTATTTAAAACCCAAACCTCCTGATTTTATCTTTCCGAAATTTGCTTATAAGATATTAATGAACTGGAAGTCTTGAGATAAAAACATTTTTCACTAAGCGTATTTCAGAGAACAAAAGGTTTCAAATATTTTGTCTAATGGATCAATTTTGTTCCTCTCTCAAGCATCAGAAAATTCTATAGATGCTAAACGCAACTTGTGTTGGAGGTGAGATAATTCACTTTCCTAAAAAAACACTTCTTCATTTTGGAAATATAGCAGTACAATATGATCAACTTATATTGAAATATAGAAATCAATGAAACTCCCGAATTTTGCAAATAATACTCTCTTACCAGAAAAAAGTTATAGATCGTCAAAATCGAATTGTTTACTATATGTTGAATTATTTTGAACATTAGACTATTGAAGATTTATAATGATCATGCACTTGAGAACAATCATTCACTATATTCTATCAAAAAATAATGTTTATGAACAATTCTACTAGATGATTTGCGGTAAAGTGATTCAAAGCTTTTTATTGAATGAAGCAATAAATTGAAAGCAATAAACTGAAAGTGTTCCAAATAGAGATATGATAACAGAGAGAGAACAGAGAAAGGTTATGAAAATACCTGAAACGAATGATGAATATGGTAGTCAAAGAAACTGAAGTAAAGCCGACTATATGGCGTATTGAATTTTCGAGGAAAACATAATTTTCAACTGTTCTAAGAAATATTTGTTGTTGGTCTCACGTTATACTAGCTTCCAAAAGCAATGGTTGGCTGCAAGGGACAGATCAGTGTAGTTTGTTGAGTAGGCCATTGTGAATTTGACAGTTGAAGTAAGGTGATTAGTTTAGTTTCAAACCCGTTAAATTCACATTTTTGTGAAGTTATTTCTTCCAGTTTTCACAAGATCTCACATATTACATCATATAACAGCGACGTTTCGATCAAACGCGACTAAATTCATTATAAAATGAGTAGGTACCAAACTCATGTTTTCAATCAAAACCACCTAACTTATATTCTCACCGTCTAGGCTAAGGGTGGCGAACTTAAGGTAATCATGCTGCGGGAAACAACATTTTTCAGCACATATTACCGATTTTCAAATTGTATTTTCATTCCACAATAAAAAATTCAAGATTGCAAAAATTTACGGCAAATATCATAGAATACTAAATATGAAACGGCGGAAATAAAATTTCCATAGAAGCCATGTGATAGTGACAGGATTGGAATTTCATATTTAAACACCTCGGATTGGGTGTTTCGACTATACCGAAAAAGATAAAATGAAAGTAAAACATAATCACTGAACCCAAGAAATGCTTAAAAAATATAATACTTATCCCCAAAAAGTTACATCAATGCCATTGGCTGTAGCAAAGTGAGGTATTCTGAAGCTGTCACAATTATGCAAACATGTGACATTTTAGATTCTCTTCGGCAAAAAATTTCTTTAAAGGTTGTTAACATGATGACATTGAAATTGGAGGAGGGGTGAATTTTTTTCATCAACTTAATGCATTTCAAACCAGTCAGTCCCTTTGGCTTCAGGAAATATAACAAACGTATTGTAAGTTCCTAATTTTGAGGATGAGTGGATGAAGCCACCGATTTAAGAATATTTAAGGAAATCATTAGCAATAATAATATATGAAAATAATTCTGTGTAGATAGTAGATAGAAGTGCAAAACATCGGCCCTCCAAAGAACGCTTTTCTCTACACGAAAGCATTTGTTCATATATATTCATAATTATTACTGTTTTCCTTTTTAATTCGTTTTAAAATGATAAATCTGACTCGCAATTTTCTGGAGCATATTTTTTCATGAAGAATAATTCATTACCTCATTTTTTTATACATGAGTTATTAATTCATTTTTGTATTTCTGTTGTAAGTAGGATCAAGCGAAAAGATAGAACCAATAAATTGAGAAGAACTTGGAATTCCCTTCAATTCAAAAATTGAATTGAAAAATGTAGTAATCTAGAAACAATACAATATTGAAAGCAAGCCTAGCAATAGATAAATGAAAAACATCTTAAGTGTAATATATAGCTCTGAAACGTTTAGTTTTTCGAGCATCCTATGAGAACTTTGAAAATGAATCAAGAAGGTTTCGAAACTATAACCTCGAGTGGTTATAGTTACTTTCATAGCAGAAGATTTCATGAATGAAAAGTATTCAATTGTAATAAAAACCCTAATTTGTAAAAATGTGAATACTGATAAAGTAATCAACAACAAATATTAGTATAAGTAAATATATATATATATATATATATATATATATATATATATATATATATATATATATATATATATATATATATATAATTATAAAATCAAAACAGCTGATCACTGCAATCCTTTGCATCGACCATATTAGTACTTCACTCTTGAAGGTAGAATGAAGATTATTCAAGATTTCGATCGTAACTTCAGCAAGCTTAGATCGTACAGACGAATTATACGAAAGATTTCTGTTTTTTAGATGAATGGATATATATTAAATTATAATTCACCACGAACTATTGCACGAAAACTTATTCAAACACCTATCTATTATAATTCCGTACCTTCATTTATAAGTATCTCTTTCTTTTTATGATGATAGAAAACTATCATTGAGTAACAAATATTACAACGTTATGTAAAGATTGAAAGATTATTACAAGATTATTGGACGAATAGGTTCAAAATCAGACCGAAAGCTGATAGGACGGCTACTGCGGTATAATTCTCTATATAGTACTAGTCTATAAACATTCATATGTACTTTGATATATAAATTGATATGATTTTCAGTAGAATCAATAATGAAGTTCCGAAAATTATTAAGTTCATTATGCCATCAGACCAGTTACAGTATTTTACTGAAGTAACATATATTTCCTGTAGAACTACTAATTTGAGAGAATATTTTGGATTTCGATCTTCTATCTCTCGTTTTCTACTTCTGGTTGAACGCATGTTGGTATAGTGTTCGACCATTTTCCATTCTTCAGACACTTCAACATCGATGCACCTTTTATGACTAAGTTATCTTCGCAAGTAAAGGTTATGTTTTCACCTATTTTGTAGAAAAACTTGACGGCTGACATTTTGCCACTTATTGTAGTGCCAGGATAAGAACATGCTTGTACACCTTGAATATAAAATATTTTATTAATTTTCATGTTTCAATGCAATATTTTAAAATATTTCATATCACTTTTTGCAATATATTTTTTCAACACATTTGTTAATTATATATATATATATATATATATATATATATATATATATATATATATATATATATATATATATATATATATATAGGATGTTCTGCACATGAACCATCAAAATTTTTTGGGGTATATTTGGGGTCATTTGCTCACATTCCACGTTTGGACTTTTTTCTCAATTCACTCAAAATCCCGCCTTTAAACCCTCATAAGTTTTTTCATTAATGCCTGTAAAAGCATTTTTTCAAACAAGTAATTTCTTATAAATGCCTGTTTGAATAATCAATAGTTTGCATTACCACTAATAATAATAAGCGTATGGCATTATTGCCGGGGAGCCTACACATTATGTGCGAAATTCCGGCGCCAGTTGCCTCTTTAACCCTGTTTTAGGTGATTAGTACCGAGGCGTACTAACCCAGGGGGACCGACGGCTTAACGTGTCCTCCGAAACACGGTAGCGATGGTATAGAAAATTTGTTGGTTTGTCGTGGGAGTCGAACCCACGTCCTCTCGATTGCTAGTCGAGAGCGATGCCACCTGAGCCATCACCGCTTACCACTGACAGTACCAAAGGCACATATGAGGATTTTTATTCCACAAAATTAGTGATTTTGTGAAAATAAATCAACTTCAAAATTCAATGTTGAAAAAGTAACAACAATTGAGAGCTTCGCTCTCTTTTAAAAACATATTTACCAAATGATCTTTCTAACGGTATGCTACACATTGATAAAAAAAAAATTTCTGCTTCATATTTCGGATATTCCATCAGAAGGACGAAAATCATTCGAACTTTGTGAGGAAAACAATTTTATATTTATGATCGTTTATTTGAGCAGAATTTAAACAATAATTTAATATCTAAGTGTTCTCTAGTAATAAATTTTGTTCGGACTGTTCCTCCCATGCTCCTAATGCACGCCCGACACCTCTTTCTTATACTCGAACCGTCACGGTAGATAGTTTTTTTTTTATCTCGAGGGACCTACAGTTTAACGCCGGTTCCGAACGGCCAATGGGCTTATAAACGAAGTACATTACCCAACAATTTATTTTTATAAATAGAACCACTAAATTCCTGACATACACAACACCCAAGAGCAAGGTGGGACTCGAACCCACATCCTCGGCTTACAAGCGGTATACCTTACCGCTGGTCTACCGAGGCCTCCGGTAGATAGTTATTTGTTGAAGCAGAAATATTTCTCTTTTTTGTTTGAACAAAATGTGATTCTATGATCGTTTATTTGAACAAAAGTTAAACTGATTCCGAGGTTGAGCGTCAAACGGTGCACACGCTTAACCTCTGAATCCCATGATTTAGAGGTTAAATCAAACACGTGTGTGATAATTTATGTCAGTAGTGAAATTGTGAAATTAAATGTGAAATGAGTAATTATTAGTGAATAGTTGCAGAATGCAGCTATTGTCCAGACGCTTGTTACGAGCATCTCTACCGTAACACTTGAGCCTGACCACATGGCCTAAGTTGCCGGGTCATAGAAATTTGATTAGAAGAAGAAGAAAAAGTTAAACTATTAATAATCATTCAATACCTTCTGCTCCAATAAAAAACCAGCGACCGTAACATTTTAAGCAAGAAAGAGGTGTCGGGCGTGCATTAGCAACAAGGGAGAACAGTTCGAACAAAATATGTAACAATAAAACAGTTAGATATTAAATTATTGTTCGTAGTTTAACTTTTGCTCAAATGAACGACCATAAAAATTAAATTGTTTTCTTCACAAAGTCCGAACGATTTCCGTCCTTCTGAAGGAATATCCGCAATTTGAAGCAGAAATGTTTTTTTTAATCAATATATAGCATACCGTTAGGAAGATCATTGAGTAGAGAAGTTTTTAAAAGGAAGTGAAGCTCTCCATTGTTTTCACTTTTTTCAACATGTGTAGAGGGTGCTTGTACAGGCATTAATAAAAATTATACGAGGGTTTAAAGGTTGAATTTTGGGTAGTTTGAGTAAAAAATGAAAAAAATTATATCTCCTCAACCGTGAGTCTTAGAACCCAGTGTCCAAAGGTAAAAAAAAGATCCTCACAATATCCCAATACATTTCGGTGGTTTATTTGCCGAGCACCTTGTATATACATATATATACATATATATATATATATATATATATATATATATATATATATATATATATATATATATATATAGATATATATATATATATATATATATATATATATATAGATATATATAGATATATATAGATATATATATATATATATATATATATATATATATATATATATATATATATATATATATATATATATATATATAGAGATATAGATTTATAGATATATAAATATTGATAAAAATATATATATAGATATATATATATAATATATATATATATATATAGATATATATATATATATATATATATATAATATATATATATATATATATATATATATATATATATATATATATATATATATATATATATATATATATATATATAATTATATATATATAGCAGTGGTGGCTCGTGAGGTTTTGGTTTGAGGAGGCTACAAGAGGTGTTAAAAATACACCATAGGCGAAAATTTTTAGAATTTCAAGGTCAACCGCCTTATAATTTAAAGAAAATCAAAGTAAAACAAGCACCCTAAGCTATTAATTTGTTTTCACTTTCGAGTGTCTACATTGAGACCTACAACTCCTATTTACAATATTCACAAAAACTCTTCTCAGCCAATTAATCAATTCATCTATTCATCAAATTTTTTTTTCTTTCACAAAATAGGTACCTACCTACCTACTTAACGAATTTGTTAACAGCTGGTGAGAGCAAATAAAAAGTTATTATATATTTTTGAAGATTAGCGGGATTCTGCGACCTTTAACGTTAGCTAAGTTAGTTAAAATGATCTATAATATCCTCATAAAATTTTTTGTCTTTCGTCCAAAGTCTTACCAATTCCTTTTCAATAGACAACAAACTAATATTTTTCAAACGATTCTGGCTCATTGAATTTCGTGAATAAGTTTTAATTCTCTTAATAGTGGAAAACGAGCGCTCTACGGAAGCCGATGTCACCGGGATAGAAACAATTAGACATAAGATTTTATAAACTTGGGGTAAATCTTGAATCAAATCATTATCAAAAAAGTATTTAATAGTCCCCACATGATTTTCATTTTGCCCCAAAATTTCATTGTCATTATAAACAACACACAGTTCACTTTTTATGGCCACCTTATCAAAAAAAGTGTATTTTTGACATAAATTTTCCAAAAGGTTATCTGGAAAATTAGCCGAAAATCCGGTTAACAAATTTTTATTGAGTAAGTCGAAGAAATGCAGTTCTTTCAAATCAGAGAACCTTATTTCTATTTGACCCCTAATAGTATCCAGAATTTCATAAAATATTTGCTTATAGTGAAGCTCCATATCTGCGTAACTGAATTTCTTTCGTTTTGGGCCAAATTGAGTCGTATCATCAGTAGTTTGAAATACAGAAAATAGTTTTTTAAAATAAACTTCTGCACGAAATTCTGAAATTTTTTCCAAAAGAAACTTGAGCCGATTTCGTGAATAAATTACATGTGAAAACTTGTGCTGTAAGATTTGAAAAACTATTTCTGTTTGTTCAAAAATTAATTTAAAGATGTTTAAAAAATATATAAATTCCTTATCTTGTAAGTAAGATATTAAGTCGCGTGCTGTATTTAAAATTACTTTATCGGTGAAAAATTCCTCACTTTCAACTAGGTATAGAATTAAATCCTCAAATCGTAAGCGCCCCCAAACAGAGACATTTTCACTAGTAAAAAGTAAACACTGCCAACAAAATAATTTATTTTTTACCTGTGATCCGGTTAGGCAAGGATGTCTCTCATAATTCCGTGAATTAAAACCGCGGTTTTGTTTTCTGTTACGCTGCACCAAATTGTTTAATTCAGGGGTAGGTCGCAATGTTTTTATCAAAACTTTATCCTCATAACTTAGTGCACTAAAGTTATGGGATAACAAATATTCCACTAAGTCACCATTGAAATTTTTGAAATTAACTTCAGTAACCAAACTCATTTTAAAACAATACGCGAGCTATATAAGTAAACACGCCGGCCATTAGACAATACGATCACACTACGATTTCCAACGAATTCACTCGATGTCACGCGAAATTCTATAGTTGTGATTGGTCGACATTGTATAAGACTGGGTCTCGATCGGTGTTGCCATTTACATGTGTTTTGCTTTTCTATTGCAATGAAGTATTCATTCGGAGTATTTGCACCGTTGTTTGCTTTTCTGTGGCAGGCATAATGAACATTGAGAATATACCTTTCTATGCCTCCGCAGCGTTGCCACAAATCTTGAAATGAATTAAATGCAGTAAATGTAAATACCTTCTATCGTAATTAATAAATTATATTATATAATGTAGGTTGAAAGGAAGGTAGGTGCATAAAATAATATGATTTTGATTAATATGAATATGCTGAATGCTGACTATTCAATATAATATTTTAGTGATACACGGAATAGGCTTAGCCTCCTTAGCCTCCTTTGACTAGCCGCCCCTGATATATAGATATATAGATATATATATATATATATATATATATATATATATATATATATATATATATATATATATATATATATATATATATATATATATATCTATATATATATATATATATATATATATATATATATATATATATATATATATATATATATATATATATATATATATATATATATATATATATATATATATATATATATATATATATAATTTTATATATATATAAATATATCTAATATATATATATATATATATATATATATATATATATATATATATATATATATATATATATATTTATATATATATATATATATATATATAAATATATATATATAAAAATTTATATATATATAATTTATTTATTTATATATATATATATATATATATATACATATGTACGTTGTCTTGATAATGAGCTCATGTTCTGAAACATACTGATTGTTTGTAAAATATTTATGAAGTATTTGAAACATAATTATCCTAAACATCAATAGATATATCATCGATAGCAAACATTTCAGTTGACATAGACCTAGCTAGTTAGCTATGTACTCAGGTACGCTGGCTAATATTCGGAAGGTCCCGGGTTGAAAACCCGGGGTCGACTGGTCTGCCACGAGTTTTTCTCAAAGGTTTCCTCGGTTTACACTTATACATACAAGTATATCTTCTGATTTGGCTGAAGAAGTTCATCCCCAAAACTCAAAGCCCGCCCCCCTCACACATATGTATGTTGACATAGAAACTTCAATACTTTGATGAGAAAAATTCTGTTGAGAGCAGTGCATTTGAATTGAAAATCTAGATTTAACTATAACTCATTTTGTGTTAACAGTTATTATTGATAATAATTAAATAAAAAACAGAAGAAATACATGCACTCAAACTGAGAAGATATATTAAACTATAACTGAGTTTGTTAACAGTTCCGACTGAGACACTCTAGAGATAAAATAAATTTTTATGAATTTTGAAAATGAAAACACCCAAGGATTAAAGAATATTTCGCAGATGAAAGTAGGTATTTATTTATTCAGAATATTCAAAATCAGTTTTAAGTGATAAGTTCTGCTTTATTTGTTATTCATTTACTGTAAGCAAAAGTTCTTTGATGTTTATGATATATTTTATGTAACTAAACTGAAAATTATGTTTTCATGTTGTTAGAATATTATTATTAATATTTATTCAAAGAAATAAAAAATACTACATTACATGAGTAATACAATAATTACCTAATTTACAAAACATGAATATATGTTACATGTCCATAAACTGAATAAATGACGCAAATAAAAATACCTCGAAGAAGTTTAAAAGACATCCCAAGTGATCGAGATGCCAGGTAACCGCCTTGTTTGAGGATTGATACCACAGTCCTTTCACATCAAAAAATCGTCAAACAGTTCATCATGTCAAAGGGGTCAACAAGTTCTCAGTTGATTGTTCTAAGTAAGGGTTAGTTTATAAGTATATGATAAAACTATCCATATTCAAAATTTTTCTCACAAACTGTCTGGAGAGACTAAGTATCCAGGACTTTAATAATTTTTTATAACGATTATTGCTGCTACTGAATTTTATATGAACTGGAAGGACGTTATATACTCTTGGTGCCAAAAAGGTATGTGATTTCTGAAAGATCGTCTTGTTGGCCTTCGGTGTAAAGATCAATTGACCCCTCAGCCTCGTTTGATGACCATGATTATTAAAACTCACACCGTGAAGATTTCTTCCCTGATGTATTGCAAGGACCACAAAGAAAAGCTGTCTGAGATCCATTATTCCGGACCGCTGGAAGAGTTCGTCAGATGGAAATCTCGATGTTTTGCTGTATATAATTTTTAGAATCCATTTTTGGGACACTTCCAATTTTTTCAAATAATTATCCTCATATCCTCATCAGCATAGGATACCAAATCTCCAACAATAGGAAGAGAAAAAATTGCATTGATATAAATGATAAACATAATTGGTCCGAGAATAGTACCTTGAGAAACACCGCACTGCACAGACAGGAAGTCACTGAAAGAATTTTGTATTTTGACACACTGTTTTCTGTCCATAAGGTAACTTGTGAACCACTTCAAAGTATGCCCTGCAAATCCGTAATTTCCCATTATTTGTATAAGCTCACGATGGTCGCCTGTATCAAATGCCTTCGGTAAATCTATGAAGATACATAAACAAGGTTTAGATTTGTCCAAGGATGAATAGATCTTAGATGTAAGATAGGCTATGGCATCCTGAGTTGATCGTCCTGTGCGAAAACCGAACTGACCGTCGTAAAAAACTTTACATTTCTCAAGGAATTTGTATATTCTACAGTGGACAATTCGTTCAAAAATCTTTGATATATTCGATGATAGTGAAATTGGACGGTAATTATTCATATCGTTTTTGTCTCCGCACTTGAACAATGGTACAATGACTAATGTCTTTAGAGAAGAAGGAAAGGTACCTGTAGACATTGACATATTTATTATGAAAACGAGAGGAGTTGCAATGTTTGATGATATATTCTTGAGAGTTGTGGTTGTAATGCCGTCAATTCCAGGTGCTTTATTCGCTTTTAGTGATCGAATAGCTTCAGTCACTTCAGGCGAATTGGTGCAGTCAAATATACAATTAAAAGGATTCTTTGTACTCACATTTAGGTATTTTTTTCGACCATCTAGAATTATCTTGACAAGCAATGATGGGTTGCCCTTCCATCATGAATTCTGGATTACAATTTACTTGAACTACGTCTCCAGCTTTATAAGGACCTGTTCCTTGGATGAAGCCATTTTCAGGTGGTTTCGGAGGATCACACTGAACTTCTGAAATAGTAAATAGATGATTTTTTCATAATAAATCAGTAGGTCTGGAATTATTCCAATGCAAACGTTAACGAAATTATAGCAGCAATAATACAAATTTTAAAAAAACGGTTAAACATTTAAAGGTAAGATTGACAATGTGTAATACATTTGACGCATTTTATGTATGTAAAAGTTATCTTTCTAGAATAAACTGTTATGAAGAAAATCGTATAAGTCATTGTTTGGTTTCAAGAAACACATAATTATAGAATAAGATATTTTTCAAATTTACAATTATGTCATTTTCCATCAAATAATCCATCAATAGGAGTACGTGTTTCTTCAGATTTCGGTAACTTTACACCAATAAAAATATGAGAAGAACTATCACTTTGCATTAATTTCAGGACATCTAAGAAGCATTACGATGAATCAGGAACCTAAGTTTATAAGATAATATTCATAAAATTTACACCAAATTGAACATATATTCAATAATAAGACACAGATAAAAACTGACCTTCACAAGTAGGAAAAGGGGTAGCCCAATCCCCAGAAGATTGACAGACAGTTTCTATGGGGCCCTTCAGGGAGAAACCTGATTCACAAGAGAAAACCGCTCGACCTCCAACTTCTCTGGAAACAACCAAAACCTTCAAATGGGTTGATAAGACTTCTCCAACTTCACCACACTCAACACCTGTGAGTATAAAATAGTTTGATTCAGTTTGAGTGCTTTCTGAATTCTGAGAATAAAATTTCAATTTAAGTGCTATTTTGAAGCATAATTATGCACAAGAAAACTAACTGATTCCTTTTCTTTCTACCATGCCGTAAACTTTTATACCGGCATCTATAAATACAGATATGAAATATTTATGAATTTAACGAAAAAAATTCATTGAAATATGCATATAGATGATCCCATAAACCACATGCTAACATGTTAGCAGAGAATTATCAGTTAGGATTGAATGAGTTAAAATAATGATATTGTGTGTCATTACACTAAACTGCATATCATTATTAATGTCATGGAAAAAATTTTCTCCACGATCATCACAGAATTCGTCAATTCTGATATCAAATTTGATTACAGAATGCTGGAATTCTCTCTCTTGAGATTGAAGAAATATTCTGCAACACCTCTGCCCCCATGCAATTTAAATGTATTTGCTTTCTCTCCCTTGTGATAGAATAATATTCTCACACTGGCTAGCAATAATGACATTAGCCTTGACGCAGTTGATTGTCATCGTAGTGGCAAATTTGAGTAAGTGTCAA
Source organism: Cynegetis impunctata (assembly GCA_030704885.1). Classification (NCBI taxonomy): domain Eukaryota; kingdom Metazoa; phylum Arthropoda; class Insecta; order Coleoptera; family Coccinellidae; genus Cynegetis; species Cynegetis impunctata. The sequence continues at coordinate 138,857 of JARQZK010003748.1, forward strand.
AATTATTGCTGTCACGTTTTCATTCGAAAATATAATAAGTATTATGAATTTATGCAGTGGTTCAGAATCAGAGTGTGAAAATACACCACTACACTGGTCATTGTTATCGGAGGACGTCGGCTACTGTGTTAGTGGACACATGAGCAGATATGGAAACACTAAAAAGGCATGGGAGGTGGAAGTCTTCTCAAGTGCCAGAAGGATACATAAAAAATTCGGTGCAAAATCGAATAAATAAAGCAAATAAGTTAGTCTCATCAATTACTGGATCTAATACACCGCTAATCATGCCTTCCACTTCAAATTATGTGACTGATAGTTCATCTTCTACAAACCACGCAATTGTTGAAAATTCTTCCAATAATGCACCAGTTTTCATTTCGAGAACTGTACAAATATAACAATTAATACAAAGTTGAATGTTTCTTGAATTATTGAGTGTTTACCTGATATAATTGTGATTGAGTTCTGTAATATAAATTATCTTTTGTTCGTTTTCATATAAAAATATATATTTAAAATTTTCGATCGTGGAGAAAGTATAGTCTGCTAATCGGTTAGAATGAAAATTCGTGATGCTCGTGGTTCCTCACGCTCGCCTTTGGCTCGCGCTCGGAACCTTTCCACTCGAATCGAATTTTCATTCTAACCTTGTTACAGAATATACTATTCCTTTTGAACTTGTCAAGATGCTGTGGGATTTTTAAATTATATTTTCTTAGAGTATAATAGACTATTACACTGTATCTGCAGTCAACAGTGAAGTGCGGAAGGAGGTTCCGTATGCATTTTAGACCTCCTGGACCACCATACAAATTTGGCTGAATTCAGTTAAAATTTTGGCATTTTCAAATTTTGGACAAGGTGGCGGGGAGTTGCATGAGGACTACCATCAAACAGCTGGAAGAAGATGTGGACATCAATTATTGTCTAAATATATCAGAAATTCAACCTCCTTGGAAGGTAGATGGAGCAGAAAAAAGTATTTTCTGGGTTTTTGCACCCCAAAATCCCGTCCAAATTGAGTTAGAGTGTTGAAAACGTGTACGTAGATTCACCTGACGCTGAGGAAGTGCCTCTTTGCGGTATAAACTTTTATCACTATTTGCCGTTATAATTTCTATGTAGGGATTTCTTGATTTTGTGTGGTGTTTGGGGTCTTACACACGTTCGTAGCTCTTCCAGAATAAGTTACAAGGTGAAACTTCGTGATTCAAGTTCATGTTGGTGTAGTGCTTTCAACTATTTCTCTTAACTGCCACCATTTTTATTCAGTTAATGTTTTATCGTGATTTTTTAAGTTTTATACAGCTCCACAATTTCTGCTGATTAAGTAAGAGTATCTAAATTTGGTACGTTGATTAGGTATATAATAGGGAAGTGTACAATGTGGATATGAATGGAGTTCTTTCATTGTCGCGTTCTTCATGTTGAAACTTAAAGCGTTTTTGAGTATCTACTAGGTATCCAGTACTCTAAATCCAGTATCCAGTACTCCAAATCCAGGTAGAAAGCTAAAAATGCGATTTAAATTGGAAAAGTGATTTCAAATGTTTTAAAAACTAGCGTAATTTTATGTAGAAATTTCTTGCGTGTTTTCATGTATTCAAGATTTATGTATCTCCTCAGACCCTCCAAACTACTTAGGAGATTAAAACGTAAGAAAGAACAAATGTTGGACCCTAGTGAAATCTGCTGTTCACGCGTTTTTTCCTCTCAAGGGATATACACTTTAACGCCGGTTCCGAGCGGCACGTGGAATTGAGTTTATGTTATTACCCAACATATCTATACAAATTTTTGAACCACTAAATCTGATGGGACAAGAGCAATGTCGGACTCAAACCCAAGATCCTCGGTATACAAACGATAAACTGTACCGCTGGGCTACTGAGGCCTTTCACTGATATGTGCAAATAGCCAAGTGTTTATATATAAAAAAAATATTTGTTGTTATCATAGTAGTTAATCGACTTAAAATTTCATTTTGAATTTCATTGAATAGGTAACTAATAGACTACATTCAACTGATTTATGAATTCCTTTAATTTGACCAATGAATACCGAATATATAACCCAGTCATTCATGACTTAAGAACTTTTTTTGTAGTAATTTTTTTAATTGTAGAATACGGTCGGCATTTTAAATTAAACTGTTAGCAATTTTTCCAGAATGAACCGTGCGAACAAAATATCTCAAAATTGTCTTATTGGGCAATATGTGCAAAACTAAAGGATCGACTGTATGTGTAGGAATAAGATTACTGCGAGATACTCATTAACACAAAGGGTTCCCTTTTTCTTAGTAATGGTACTTTTCTATATAATTATCGACCTTAATGAAAATTCTTGAGTAAATGGAAGTGGATATGTATTAAAAGTCCAAATCGAAAAAATATAACATAATCTGAAAAGGAATTAAAATTTTATCAAATTTTTCGAAAATTTATTCAGTCTAACCTAAACGATTAAATGTTTTATAAAAATCGTTTAGTATGTAAAATGAAAATTTATTACAATTCGGAATAATGTTTGTATGAATATCTTAAACGAATATTCTGGTTGAAGTGGAAAATATTTTATCCTTTATTTTCAGAGAAAATATTGTTTGAGTATTTTTTATACCAAAATAGATAGTCCTACTGATTATTTGACTTTCTACTGAACTTTACTACAGTTGATATAACCAATATCAAAACAAGAAAAAGCTGTGGATCGAGGTAAAACACACTTGAGCTATTTTGCGATAAATAACAAAATGTCTAAGTCTGAATATTGTTGCTGAGCTTATGAAATATACGGTTTTTGCAAAACTGTATATTTGCAATATTCAATTCAAACTATCGATTTTAGAGGTTTGAGTGTTATAAGTTCAAGACAGGTTAAATAAATTATTCTGGACTGGAAATTTTATTAATCGAATTTTGATGATGCATCATATAAATTACAAATTATAAATCTAGTTGTATCTAAAATATGCGAAAGAATTCAAGCATCCAACTATTTCGATAGAGCTTCAATTATTTTCTGTTCAATCCTTCCACTTCGTAAATATATTACTTTTCCGAAATTAAGCCATTAGCACCAACTAATTTGAAGAGAACGTTTAATCTAATAAGTAATTATGAGCTCAGTAAGTAAACCAATTATGCGATGCATAGTAATAAGAAGGCCCAAAACTATGTAGTTAACGGTTTTCAGGACTCTATAAGAAAGTATAGTATTAGAAACTGCCTCAAGTAACTTTGACATATTTTCCAACTTTCCTGTAGAATTCAATGCAAAATCTAATATGAAAAAGTAAAATGTAATGCGTTATCAATCAGTATAGTGAACTCATCCGTTCAACCCGAAAGAAACAATTGAACGAACGAATTTATTATCTAGGCAAACATTATTACACAGGCTAGTATTTAAAGTTTCTTCTCTGCTGATAGTGTGGCTGTATTATATTTATTATATCATTATATTACGTTGATAAAACTTACTTTCACAAACAGGAAATGGAGCACTCCAATTACCGGAAGGCAGACAGATGACATCTGGCGCTCCAATGAGAGAATTTCCGTTTATGCAAGAAAACTTCAAGTGAGTATTCATTTTTGTGCTCTGAGTATTCACTGTGAGACCTCTTCGTTGTGGTACCACTGGACAATGGATAGCTAAAACACAAAGCACTATTAAACAATCACACAATTGAATATATCCCGGAAATTAGATGATTCTCACTAAAGACCACGTGCGAATTTAATACTCAAATGAAATACAAGAACAATTACTACGAAAATCAAAAAAAAACCAATAAACCTCCTAATGGAGCTAGCTTAATGAGTCTAGATTGCAACGACATTTCCATCCATACTTAACCGGTGAACGTTAGAAACATTATTTCACTTGAGTATTAACTTCATACGTCCTCTTCAGACACGATTTTATTAGTTTCATATTATCAGTTATTATATGTCAAGAGAATAGAAAATAATCGAATATACTTCCGTCGAAGTATATTCCGAGATGTATTTTGCGAAGCATCACAAGAGCGCAGCACTAGTGATGTTTCAAGAAAGTACGTCGACTGAAGAGGCCAGTATAACGATCGTTTTCGTTTAATCGAGTTGGTGTTCGTTACGATTATGTAACAAATAAACAACACTGCCAGAACTAGAACCAAAGCGTTGCATATTGAAGAATTATTATTTAATTTTTTATTTGAACATTATCGTGTCTCAGCTACTAGGCTATTGGTACAGGTACAGTATTAAGTCTAACTATATAAGGTGCAAAAGTTGTGTGGTTTTGGATTTTGAAAATGATAAAACATTAGAAGGATTTGAATTTAATGAGAGGTTTTAGGCGATACTGTTTTTCAAGTGAAATTCTTGACAAGCTGCATGAAATTCGTGGCATTTTATGATATACATTACATTACACTTGCTGCAGAGTGGTTGAGTTTGATTGCTTGATGTACCACCATGGGTGAGGCGAGTATGTCCTATTCTTAGTAATCTAATAACAGTTTTCTTCCTTCTGTTCATCCGTGGCAAGCTATAGGATTCTATAACAATCTATTTTGATGACAGTTTAATGTTAGAAAGGCTCCATAGCTTCTGTCTTTTGTTTTTCATTAGTCTTTTGAACTTATTTTTCAGATCACCTGTAGTTCTGGGATGGTATCTAATCTGAGTGATTCCTTTGCCATCTTGTCAGCCAGCTCATTTCCTGTTATCCCTAAATGTGAGTGGATCCATATGAAAGTGATGGCATTTCCTTGGGCCGATAAACGTTCACTTTCCGTATGTATGTTTTGGACAAGGGGATTTCTAGTGAAGGATATCTTCAATAGATTGGATCGACGAGAGGGAGTCTGTGCATATTGCAATATTTGAGTTAAACGCACTTATTGGCTCCAGTGCAGAAAGGATAGCGAATAATTCACATGTGTGATTGCACATTCCGTATGTATGTTTTGGACAAAGGGATTTGTAGTGAAATATATATTCAATATATTGGATCGACGAGAGAGAGAGAGTCTGTGCATATTGCAATATTTGAGTTAGACGCACTTATTGGCTCTAGTGCAGAAAGGATAGCGAATAATTCACTTGTGTGAATGCAACATTGTTTTGAAAGTCGGGGTCGGGTCTCGTCCAAAGTACATATCGAGCATCCAACGATAAAGTCTTCCTTTGAGGCATCTATATGAAGGATTATGTCGTTATCTTTGGAATTTATTATGCTAAGAAATGTCTGTTTCAGGAATAATGGGGGAGTAGAAGATTTATGATTTATGAAAATTGATCAGAAATGTGTTAATTGTGATGGGTCTTCTGGTCCAAGGTGGTAAAGAGCGTTGGCCGATAGGTTTGGTTTCATGAAATATAGAAGAATTGCTGACAATATTCCGCAACAGTTGTGAGATTGAAAAATTAAACAAAGTTCACTCAACTTGATTGTTAATTTTTTTTTCTGAGAAAGTCACATTTTGACCAGAGGTGAAACACCAAAAAGGTTACACAACGTCGTTAAGGGTATATTCACATATCAACACCCTGTAACTATGCAAAATTCACGGATTGTATTATCTTATTCACACATGAGTTATATAATCATTCTAACACTGAATTGGGATTATGGAGCGTTTGCTGTTCGCGTGGTATGCTAATATATCGAGACATTCTTCGATGTCCTTATGATTCTTCTTACCCGCAAAATGGTGGACACCTATTCGATGCCGGAGATTTCCATGTGACTGGGTAGGTTCGTGCTTGATGTCTCCGGCGCTGTGGTTTGTTTTCTTGTCATAGTGACGTAAAACAGGTGCGAGACAGTGTTATGGCATCCTGTCTGGCTATACCCTGTCATAATATTCAGCGGGCTGTACGAAGTGTACAATAATTGCGCTGTGGTAAGTTCTAGAAAACGTATTTGTCTTTGAGCACTTAATGTGGTAAACTTCTACTTTAATGTAGTTATAGTTAATATGATGTATAATGATAGCATCTCAGGTTTCTAAAGGTAGTCTAGTACAATATTTTAATCGTTTTCCATTATTTTCTTCGAATTTTCCTAATTTTCTGTGTAGTTTTAGAAATATGTTTCACTTGGCTCATTCCTTTCTGGATATTCTTCAAAATATGATTGATTTATTTTTCTTGCCTTCGGATTATTGACATAATAAACTTGTATCATATCGCTTTGTCCTTCTTTCGTAAATAGTACTATTTTCAAGCGAATTTTTAAACATACTTCAATGTTTTTCAAAAATTGCACTGAAACAGGGCGAACAATACATAACAGATACCGCCACACGACAAAAGATTTTCTTTTACTTTATCGATGCGAAGGCATCTTGATATTCAATACCACTTTCAAATATTTACAAATTTCTAGGCACATTTTTCATCAGAAAGAACTGATGTTATACATTTTTTAAATTCTCTGTCATATAAAGCTAAAACTAAAAATTGCTGTCATAAGAAAAAATAAAATTGATGATGTTTCACACGAGCCGAAACGTTGTATTCCAAATTTTGAGCCAGCAACTTGTATTTTTTCGAAGAGTTTTTCAAGGGCGAGTTGCTAGACGTATAAATCCTCAACTTTGCCGAAACTATCCAACTAACTCTTGCCGTTTCGGAGATTCCCATGGGTACCCTCGAATTATGAACGCCCTGTATATAGCTAGCATATTGAGTGAATTAAACTTTTTTTCTAACAATTATATTTCTCATGTCTCCAATTCTTATATTTTTCATGTCTATCAAAGTGGCTGGTTGAAAATAAATCACAACATGAATTAACCTGAATGCAGAACGCAGAAATATTTAGTATCGGATTACGAAACTGATTCTATGAATTACTGTAACGTAACAGATTAGCATTTTGACGCAAACCTCCACATTATGTCTCCTTGAAGCTATTTAGTATGAATACTTGACTGTAACCTGGCGACATTTTCATACCTTTGACATCAACTTCAATTGAGTGAGAATGTCTTGCAGGAGTAACACAAGTATATGTTCCCGAATCATCCTTAGATGCATGAAGAATAGACAATCTGTATTCCAACTGCGAATCTCTTCCTGGATCTGTACTCCATCCCTCGGGATATCTCCTAGAAAAATTGAAACTCAGTAACCACATTTTTACTTTGTTTTCATCAATAGGTGGGTATAACAAACCGATGTTCATGACTGATGGTCCAGTTTGGGGCTCCAAATCTTCGCATCCAAAGACATTCCATATGCAAAATTGTGCCGGGATAGACAATAAGTTTTCCTTCATTAGACTGAGCTATTGGACCTAACTGATGCCGAAATAGAATAGTCGGTGGTTTTCCCATAGAGTAGTCATTTTCTTGGTTCAAACCATAACAATGAGGTTTCACACCATCCCATTCGCCACCCATGCATGTCCTTTTATTACTTCCTGAAGGTAAAACAAGGCATTCAAGCTATATTCGTGAGAACATATCATAACTAGCTGTGTGTTCAGCTTTGTATGAATAAAATTACCTATCATCCTATACTTTCCAATATCCACACATCTAGATATAAGAACAGCTCCAGCAGGAAATTCTATAACGTCTTCACGTATCTGTTGATCATTGAAGAAATAGATAACATTGTCATCTTCTTTTTGAAATCTGCAAGTATCGTTTCCTTTAGGAGGAGTTTGATGAGCTGCCAAATCTTCTGCTTCTAGAAACAATTAATAATTAATTTTGAAGATCCATGTTTCAATTATAGTTTATACATACCACAGTTAAGCGATCTACCAATCCAACTCCCATCTTCACAAACTATCTTCCATGTTGTTTTTTCTCCCATTATACTTTCGATGCAATCAAACGTTACTTCTGTGCTATCTTGAAAATTGTTTTCATCTTCAACTATAGGTTCTCCGTTCCTATATATGAGTGAGCCCCTTACTCTGAAATAACAGTTCCTTCAGTTTCGATGAACAGGGATCATTAGATACTTACTTTGCTGGTGGACCACATGACTTTGCATTACTACGTCCAAAACCGATGACTGTGATATCTCCACCTTTTATTATATCAGTTCCTCCAAGGTAGTGAGGTGAGTCAATCTTTCCCACTTCAACAGAATTTGTTCCAGGAAGATGACATGATGGAGGCCTAGGACGCAGCTTCCCGAGAATGCATTCTATCGGTTGATTTGTCGATTTCACGTAGTTTGCATCACATTGAAAATTTACGTTAGATCCATTTGCTATAGTAAGTCCGGCTCTATATCCAGACAAATATTGACCGTGTGAAATTGCAGGGAGATGACACGGAACTGAAACAGAATCTGTTCGGAGTGGAAGTGTTTGAAAGATAAGAGTTTAGTTAAAATAATAAAAGGTAAATTAAATAATAATGTCATTTAAAAACATGAAGACAATTATATTCATACTGTGAAAAATGAGGTAGCAATCCAATCAAGTCGAAAAGCCGCGAAAATATACTGTTTCTACGACCATAACACAATACTGCTAATTTCTTACTATTTTTATTTAAACAATAAGTTTGTAACCAACCCCCTTTTGAAATGATATTTATGCCCTGGCTAGCAGGGAGATTGGTTAACATATGAAGGTTCTAGGTTTTTCTCAGTAATAATAACACGAGTAAAAAGTAGGTATTCACTGTCTTCCTCTACATAAAGTGAGACTTATCTTTTTTGTTTGTTTTTCTTATTTAATTTTCAATTGACTTGTGATTTTCTACTTGGGGTGGATTGTACTCTTGATTTCTTGGTAGCTCCAGATAAGGTAAAGTGGTTTTTCTTTTGAACTCCAGGCAACGTAAATTTTAGTTCCTGACAACGTGTCTTTTAACTCCAGACCAAGTGATTTCAAACCCAGACCAAGTGGATTTCGGCTCTAACCAAGTGGCGTCTATCAGACGCCACAGATACTTAATAAATTTTAATAAAATTTATCAAACTTTCAACTTATATTGAATACAATTCTAGTATCTAGCGATGTTATTAGTTCGATCACCAGCTGCTAAAAGAACGAGCGATTGTTAATCCGACACTTCCTAGATAATCTCCTTCCACGCAACTCATTAATCATAGAGCAAAGGAAAGTGAAGCGTGAAAGCACGGTACCTAAATGAACAATTCAGTACAAAATGCAGTGGCTACAGTCACTCGTTGAATTGACCCGTTACAAGTTACCTACATTATATAAGTATCTTCAATTGCATTCCCTTACCTGATAACATTTTTTTAATTTCGCAAACAGCGCTGCAGTGCAAATGACCTTGACTACTCTGTCATTAGTCAACAATAATTTAACAATGTATCCTAACTAGTAAATTCAAATAGTTCAAATATAAAACAGTTCCAATATAACACAGATCAAATAGCTTAAAAGTATAGACCGGTCGAACATATCCTCTTGTAAAACAGTTTATAGACGTTCAGATTTTTCTGTAGTAAAATGAAACCTTGATTGATTGGTACCATATTAAAGTCATTGTGTTATAATTATACATTTGATCAAACCTCCCATGGAATGTCAAAATTCAAGCAACGAATAGTGACAGCTCTGTTTATTTTATAAGCAGCGAAAGTGACTCAGAATTTATTCCCCTAGAAATTATTGAAGCTACAAAACAGTCATATGTCAATTTAATCGAAAAATATCAAAAAAAGAATATGTGAAAGCCTACAAATCCTTCTCAGATTGACAAAGGGAAAAGGCTACCGCGTCAAATTCGGAAAGCATATTTCAATGAATAATCTCAAACATTTAAGTCATCAACTTTATGGGCGCAATATTCCATTAAGGACTATGCTGAATATTAACAGAACTTTATTCAATGGAAAATATTCAAAACTTTCTTTTAGAGAAAATCAGATAGCTAAAATAATTTCGCTATTATGTTAAAGTCACAGAAACAATATAGAGTATAACTTGCACAAAATGCTCATTTCCCACTCATATGATGAACCTACTACTCGTGGAAAAACTAGCATTTCATGATACTTATACAATATACTATTTATCTCTTAAATCCAGTGAGTTCGAATTTCAGCAAGATGGCCACATTACTTGTCTAAGAAAAATGTTTCTGTTAATAAATGTATTCCTTTTCAGAAGAATAATTATAACCTTGTAGGTATATGTTTTTCAATGTATTATATTTTAACTATTTCGGTACATTTCTTAATTATATTACTCTCTTGTTTTGCACCAGAATATTTGTGTTGATATTCAACGTCCTACTGTATATTAATTTTAGAAGTTGAATATTTTTTCATTTGATTTACTGAATATTTACTATATTTTCGCAGCCTCTTAAATTGTTTCTAGAATGCAGTACAATAATATATACTTGTTTTAAGGACATATTTCACAGCTTTCTCACCTGGAGTACATTCGGGATAACCTGTCACCGTCCAGTCACCGTACCAACATTTCATATTCTGAGATCCTTGTACGTTGTATCCATCGATGCAGCTGAATTCGACAACCATTCCATTTGGTATTTCGATACTATCATTCAGTGGTGTGTTGACAGGTAGAGATAAATTGGCGTTGTCGTCAGTTTTCGACAGTATAAATTCTCCATGAGCAATTTCAGGAATAACACAGGGAACTGTATGAAAAAATCAATAGAAGAAGGCATTGAATACTTCAGATAAGTCAGATATAACATAATCTGTGTTATGAATCCTTTCTCATGCTTAAAATTATGTGAAGATACAAAAAGTAATTCGCGATTTAATGATTCTTGCTGACATTCACTATGATTTTCGTGCTTACACTTCGAAAGTACAGAAAACACATTGTATTTATTGAATATATATATATATATATATATATATATATATATATATATATATATATATATATATATATATATATATATATATATATATATATACTTATATGTATATATTGGTTCAGTTAAACAATTTTACGATTACATATTTTAATATCTCCATTTACGTTTCGGTCTTTTACTTTGACCTTTATCAAAATGAGTGGATCAGTATGTCATCATTTTTAAAATAGAAGGAGAATTGACAACAAAACATATCGCAAATAACAAAACAGGCTTAACTTTCCACAATTGAAAACTTTTTACATGTATTATGGTATTCTATTCACAAATTATAAATAATACGCAAAGCAAAACATGAGAATGAAACACGATAACAAATTTTTGGAAAATGTTCTCCTCTTTACAAAGACACGTCAGGTTTCGCTTCCAGTTAGAAAGTGAAACACCTGTTATAATTTGAACTTCGAAATTTCGAACGGAAACCTCTGTTTTTTTATTGCAGATTCGTATTCTACGTCAAATAATACAAAAGTTGTGTGATAACGATTTTTTACGATTCGTTACTGGTGGCTCTGTAATCGAATTTGAATTTCCGTCTGAACGATCTTAATTTATCGGTTCTATTAATCATTCAAATGAGATTCTGACGTTAAGGTCATTCAGACGGAAAATTCAAACTCGATTACAGAGCCATCTTTGACAAATAGTAAGAAATTGTCTGTACAAAACTTTTGTATTTTTTGCCGTAGAATACGAATCTGCAAAAATAAGGGTTCCCATTTAAAACTTCAAAGTTCACCCTTGCCCCCCAAAATGGTGAAGAATATGAAATTGGTTTCAGAATAAGTGGACTTCCCCCTCAAAACCATCAACTTTTTATCCGAAACATTTTTCCGTAAGATGTTTGCAATTCGAGTCGAATAGTCTTCGCGAATTGCTCTTCTCTTGAGGAGAAGAGTTTGAAACCCAAATTTAAATTTCAACCAACTAACTCAATCTGCAAAATGTACCCGAATTTTGATAGTTTCCTTCTGCCTCAAAACTACCCCAAATACCAAATTTCAGCTCATTTGGTTCCATAGGAGCTGCTGGAGATGACAGTATGTACCGAAAAAAAATTGATGTATATATATATATATATATATATATATATTTATATATATATATATATATATATATATATAAATATATATATATATATATATATAATATTATATATATATATATATATATATATATATATATATATATATATATATATATATATATATATATATATCCTTCCCGTACACCGGTGAAAAAAAATTTCGCCAGTAGACAGATCGGGTCTCTCAGACCCTAACTCAATATATTTTTTTTATAAAAAATTTCTTTTTTCTAGTTTCATTTATGTTTTATTTTGAGGTATTGAAGAGTGTTCTTCAACTTAAATAATAAGAAAGCCAATATTCTCATTATTTTATATTTATAATAATTCAAATTGAAATTTATTCTTTTTTTAACATTAGTATCAAGAACAATAAAAAAATGATAAAAAAAATGCCTGAACAAACAATGTCCATGTTAGGATTCTTTTAACAAGAGGGCATATAAACTTTATCAACTAAAATAAGACAACTAATTCAACAACAGGAATAAAAAAGTTTATATGGAATATCTACTACTTTTGCTCACTAGGTACATTCTGAACAAAAAATCGCTACGTGCTCTAAACATAAGAAATTATTACATTCTTTACAGTAATATTTTGTTTTACGATCTTCACAATATTTCGTATTCTAAAATTTCTACGAATTCGGGATCTAAAATTTCAACGAATTCGGGATCTAAAATTTCTACGAAGTCGGGATCGGCAATCATCATCGGTATCTACTTCGACATCGGTTTTAACTTCCTCGAACAATTTACCAAGTCTATTGACTTCAAGTTCATAAGGATCCATGATAAAACAAAAATAACTCGAATATTCACCGAATACTTACACCAACGCACGGTCGGGTCTGACAAGACGTTTCTCGTGATCTATCATGCCCTAATAATAAACTTGACTGAAAACAATACTCGTTAGGGAAAGAGCCTACCGAAAGGTACAGCGGGGCTCCTCGCCCAATTCAATGACATCAGAAAATAGCGCCATAAAAACGAAACGCCCGGTCTGTCAGACCCAACCCATGCACTGAAAGGATATATATATATATATATATATATATATATATATATATATATATATATATATATATATATATATATATATATATATATATATATATCTTTGGGTTTCTTGTTCTTGAGTTTTCAGTGCTTATTGAAATATAGATTAAAGTATTTGTATCCAAAATTTTCCGTTTACTTCTTAGACATACACGTGTTTCGGTCTGGTTTGACCTTTTTCAATGTCCTTAACTTTGTGCTATCTTATATATAATTATGATATTTAATAAATTTTAATATTATATTTCAGGTTGATTGAACCGAACAGGTTAACAGGTTATCTCATTTATTATGATTTTGGTGGTCTGTCAACAAATACTTTCATCTATAGTTCAATAAGCACTAAAAACTCAAGAACAAGAGACCCAAAGATAGTATTATACAGTGCAAGAAAACCTAACTCAAATATATATATATATATATATATATATATATATATATATATATATATATATATATATATATATATATATATATATAGGGTGGACCACGACGAACTGCATCGATCGATATCTCAGAAAGTGAATGTAGGAAAAATTTGAAATTTTGGAAACTTGCTAGATGTCTTGGGGCCTATACAGCTAAAATATTTTCATCTATTGGGCACTTCCGGTTTTACCGGAAATAGACCCTAAGTCGCTTATTTTAAATAGGATACCCAATACATTATTAATTTCTGGAGTTCACTTAAGATTCTAAGCAGATTCTATATATCATGTTCTAGACCTAAGTCTAAACGATTTCGACATATTCAGGTTTTTATGTCAAAAACGACGATTGCAAGCCCTAATATAATTATCAATTGTTCCTATAAGGAAGCCTTTTTACTTACTTTGGGTTAGATTCCTTGTTGAAAAGACCTACTTTACTAGATTTTGTATAATATTTGGATAACCAATTATACAGAGTGTTCAAAAAATAAGATCTAAAATGAGATTGAGAAATCTGACAAAAATCAATTTTTTCAAATGGAAACCCCTATTTTTTGATATTTTGTAGTATTTAGCATTCAAAAAGAAGGTGACTTTGTACGAGGTTATCTATACCTAAAATTTGAAGTTTTTGAAATATTGCCAATTTAATATTTTTATATGGCGAAATTGCATTAAATCGTTAAACCATTAGATCTAGGATATCCACGATCGTATTTGACATTTCAAATCATCGTAATGGCACCCCGGTTATATTATACAAACGAAGATTATTTAAACTTATTTATTATTTATGGACAATGTGATAAATGAAGTTATTTCAAGAACATGTGATACATTTGTGACACCATATCCTCAAAAACAGAAACACATGAATTTTGATATCTCAACATCTTGCGGAATTTTGAAGTTGACTATTTAGACAACTTGCCCCTGGCTGAACTTCGAAACTTTTTCTACCAACATGATGGGGCAACTCCACATAATGCCCATTTGGTCAATAATTATCTGGAACACTTATTTTACGATCGATGGATAGCCAACAATGGACCAAATCTTTGGCCACCTCGCTCCCCGGACCTATCAGTACTCGATTTTTATTTATGGGGAACAGTGAAAAATAACGTGTATAAAACATCAGTGACCACCATGTAAGACTGCGTGAGACGTGTTAGAACAGCATTTGAAGACCTGGACCCCCAGTCAATAAGAAGAGTTACCCATGAACAATTGCTGCGTAGATGCGAAAAATGTTTAGAAGTTCAAGGACACCAATTCGAAAATTTACTTAAATAATTTTTTTAACATTTCTACATATTTCCAATTTCGATATCAATATTTTCATTTTCAATAACAAGTTTATTTCTGTATACTATTCATTTGCGGATCCAAAGTTATTCAAGCTTTCTATAATTCTTCTAATAGTATTTGGTGATGGTTTTTGTTTTTGAGGATATCGTGTCACAAATGTATCAGATGTTCAAAATAGAATTTTCATGTGACCGAAGTAGTATGAATTCAAAGAATTCCATTCTTCTTGGAAAATAGGTTTCATTTAAATGCTGCACTAATGAAGATGTGGATAGCATAGGGATGATATTTATGTTTCCGTAAAATTCTTAGAACTGACGATTTAGATAAGCCTTGAAGATTTTGTTGTATATGCTTCAAAATATCCCAAAATTGCTATTTCAATATTTTCATTATAAACAACTGGTTTTTTTTTGTACACTTTTGCTTGTACGGATAAAAAGTTCTTGAAGCTTTCTATAATTGGTTTTACAGTATTTGCTGATGGTCTTTGTTTATCGGGTCGCAAATGTATCACATGTTCTTGGAATAACTTTATTACATTGTCGATAAATAATGAATAAGTTTAAATAATCTTCGTTTGTATAATATAACCGGTGTGCCATTACGATGATTTGAAATGTCAAATACGATCGTGGCTATCCTAGATCTAATTGTTTAACGATTAAATGCAAAATCGCCATATAAAAATATTAAATTTGCAATATTTCGAAAACTTCAACTTTTAGGTATAGATAATTAATTAAATGCTAAATACTACAAAATAAGAAAAATGGGGGGTTTCCATTTGAAAAAATTGATTTTTGTCAGTTTTCTCAATCACATTTTAGATCTTATTTTTTGAACACTCTGCATGATTGGTTATCTAAATATCATACAAGATCTAGTAAAGTTGGTCTTTTTCAACAAGGAATCTAACCCAAAGTAAGTGAAAAAGGCTTCCTTATAGGAACAATTGATAATTATATTAGGGCTTGCAATCTGTCGAAAACGGTTAGGTCTAAAACATGATACATAGAATCTGCTTAGAATCTTAAGTAAAATCCAAAAATGTAATAATATATTGGATATCCTATTTTGAAAAAACGACTTAGGGTATACTTCCGGTACAACCGGAAGTGCATAATAGATGAAAATATTTTAGCTGTATAGGCCCCCAAGACATCTAGCAAGTTTCCAAAATTTCAAATTTTTCCTACATTCAGTTTCTGAGATATCGATCGATGCATTTCGTCGTGGTCCAGGGTTCAAATCCCTGGGACAACTGGTCTGCCATGAGATTTTCTCAGAAGTTTCCTCATGGCATGAAGTAAGTCACTGCTTGCAAAATTACAAGGCGAATGATGTGCCAGTATTATCCTCTGAACCCTACCCACACTTCCTATGT
>JARQZK010003748.1:160000-191648 GCA_030704885.1 Cynegetis impunctata
GAGACTCAGGCTACATCGGTGTTGCCATTTACATGTGTTTTGCTTTTCTACTGCAATGAAGTATTCATAGGCAGTATTCGCACCGTTGTTTGCTTTTCTGTGGCAGGCATAATGAACGTTGAGAATATACCTTTTTAAGCCTCCGCAGCGTTGCCACAAATCTTGAAATGAATGAAATGCAGTAAATGTAAATACCTTTATATAATGTAGGTTGAAAGGAAGGTAGGTGCATAAAATAATATGATTTTGATTAATATGAATATGCTGAATGCATTATTAGCCGCCTTTGAATAGCCGACCCTGATATATATATATATATATATATATATATATATATATATATATATATATATATATATATATATATATATATATATATATATATATTATATATATATATATATATATATATATATATATATATATATATATATATATATATATATATATATATATATAGTATTATATATATATATATATATATATATATATATATATATATATATATATATATATATATATATATATATATATATATATATATAATATATATATATATATATATATATATATATATATATATATATATGTATATATATATATATATATATATATATATATATATATATATATATATATATATATATATATATATATATATATATATGTATCTATATATATATATATATATATATATATATATATATATATATATATATATTATATATATATATATATATATATATATATATATATATATATATATATATATATATATATATATATATATATATATTAAATATAGATTGTTCAAATTGGATACGTTATGAAAACCTGCTTTTCTAATGCAGCTCGCTGCGCTAGAGTTTTTTTTTTAATTTCAAGTATTTACTTATATCCACATTATTATTAATGCTGAGATTCGTTCTTAGCATTGAATGTTGAGTCCACAGAGGAGAATTTTTCAGTTTCATTTAATTCAGCAAAATATGGAAAAAAAACATTTTCGAAAAACGAATTTGCTTTTCCACGATCTTTCATTCCAAGAAGATAACGTAATCCCGGTGATAGAGCTTCTTTAAAGTTTGTGGTAACAAATCTAAAGTTGTTACCTTGGCAGCTATAATGCTTGTAGGTGTTAATTACACATCACTTTCACTTTCCATCATATTAAAATTATTAAAAACTAAAACACTATTCACGTATTACAAAACACATAATATATGTCTGTATGTATAATGATAATGACATTTCGATTTGTTTTGAATAAAATTTCACAGCTATTGCATCATAAGGGAAAGGAACACCAAATAGTTCATATTGCACGCGTTGCTATGCACAGTTGCTAAAAAACGGTGCTGTATGAAATGTCACCTGAAATGTACATTCTTCAAGTTCCAGTAGTTGAATCAAAATTATGATTTATCATTGCAGTCTTACAAAAATGCAATTTATTGGATAAGGCAAATTTTGCTTATAGACTTATAACGAATTATCAGTACTTAACTGTACGAAAGCATAATTTTCCCATCAGACTAAAGTATATATTTTGTTAAATAAACAGAAATGAAAATGCTTTTCGTCTATTTCCACACAATGTATTTAAAATATAGTTACAACCGGTTTCGACTATCACGTCATTGTCAAGTATATATATCAAGCGATAGTCGAAACCGGTTGTAACTATAACTATATTTTTTTTTTTTTTAACTCGAGGGACCTACAGTTTATCGCCGGTTCCGAACGGCCAATGGGCTTGTGAACGATGCACATTACCCAACAATTTATCTGATATATAGAACCACTAAATTCTGGACATACACAACACCCAAGAGCAAGGTGGGACTCGAACCCACAATCCTCGGTTTACAAACGGTATAAGGCGGTTCACCTTACCGCTGGTCTACCGAGGCCTCTAACCTATATTTTAAATACATTGTGTGGAAATATACGAAAAGCATTTTTATTTCTGTTTATTTGAAATGAATTTCCATGAAATAAATAGTTCATCAATATCGCTAATTATAATTTGTTATTAAATTTTAAAAAACTCAAAATAAAAAACCCGTGAGCAGCAGAGCTCCTTATCTGAGGCCGTTTTTCATCTCATTTTGGTTTTTTTTTTACATAGAAATTCTTAACCACCTAAAGTAATTTATAGGGGCCGAAGAAATAACGAATGAAAGATTGAAAACTTACAAAAATGCAAGAAAATTAACAATCGAGTACCGAAACTAATTTGATGTAAAATTTTGAAATTAATGAAACATATAGATTTGGAAATTAATGATATTACTATTTCCTTGGTATGAATGATATAAAACTAATTTTATCTACTTTCGGTGTGAAAATTAGATAAAACTAGTTACATTTCATTTATTAGTTTTGAATCAAGTGGTTCATACGTAGATTTCACAACATGGCTTAAACCTTTAAAACAATATACATTTGTGAATTAATGCCTGGACTTTACAACAAAACAAAGTTTGATTTACGTTACGCAACATCCATCGAATCAAATTAATGTTTTTTTTTATCTCAAGGGACCTACATTTTAACGCTGGTTCCGAACGGCCAATAAGCTTGTTAACGATGTACATTACTCAACAATTTATCTTATACCTATAAAGAACCACTAAATACCGGACATACACAACACCCAATAGCAAGGTGGGACTCGAACCCACAACCTCGGTTTACAAGCGGTACACCTTACCGCTGGTCTGCCGAGGCCTCCAAATTAATGTTGAATGTTTAAAAAAACTATGTAGGATTTAAACACTCACGAATTGAACATTCCGGTTTCATCGGTTTCCATTTCCCTTTGAAACATTTGACAGTTTTGTTCATCGGCAAATTTAATTTATATCCTTTTCCACACGCCATCCTAACTACTGTCCCAGGACTGAAAGATACGTTAGGTTCTCTACCATGCTTAATAATTTCGAGGTTGACATATGGTTCCACAGATAATGGACTACATGGTCCTTTTGTTTTCGGTTTCGTGGGTTTTATTATCGGAATTTCTTCCTCTTCTTCGTAAATGTCTGGTACATTCATTTTACCTCGTCGCCTGAGGTTCAGACTGGAAGATGAACCACGATGACCCCCACCTTCGATAAAAAATTATCATAGATCAATGATAAGAATATACACAAATTAATAAGTTCTTGAAAAAGAATACCTACTACAAAGGAAACATTTTTGATTTTCATAAACATGACTTAAAACTTAGGAAAGCAATAGTTTATAGAAAGAATTTACACATTTATTAAATAAAATAACGCATGACGCACGTTTCGGTGAAAATTTACCTTCTTCAAATGCTAAATGCAAACTAAATAATATGTTTCTCCGTTATATCGAATACAAGAAATGAATAGTTGACAAATTGCGTAGAAAGGGTAAATAGAAGGATGGTTACAAATAATTAGTAGATAAGGAAAACCCCATTCTAAAATGCTATTCAGCTAGTTCGGTAATTTTGAAAAGATTCAGAAGGGGGGTTGTAGTATGATCAGTTTGGCTATTCAATAGGAGACCTTAATATTTGTATTTATTTATCTGTAATCATTTTAGAAAATTAAGTTCAATTCCCTTACTTACAGCATTTTATATTCTAAAGTCAAAATTGAATGTGTGAGTTTCTCGGATTTAATGGGTTGCATAATGTGAATCCGACCTCTGATTAACAAAGCAATGTTTATGTTCTGAAATTCTGGTCAGAAAGCTTCTGAAAACTACCAATATAAAACACTCAATGTATAAACTCCTGATTCATTGTTTTTGTGAAATTTTGATTTATTATTTTTTATATGATTTCCTAAGTTATATCCGGTACGGTAAGCAATGTTGACGTTGTGCTTAAATAAAAAAAAGTGATTTGAGTTTTTTACTTGAAGTTCCGATAAAAGTGAGGTTGTTATATTTGATATTATTTTCGGTAAGGGGGTACACCTAGCTAATCGTATTTTTGAAAAACTTTTTATCTTTCATATTATCTATTATTTTGGGGACATAATTAATATTCACGGCAATTTGATCAATTATACTTTTCTCGATGTTGAAATTAATTTATGAAATCGAAATATTTACTAAACGATGTACCATACTATTGAAAGCTGTCATTTTTTGTTGGAATGGATGTATAGTAGGGAAGTATTATTATGACGTTATCTATAGTTTTAGTATGACGTTATCAGAAGGTGATGGTTCGTGAAAACTTGAAAAATTATGTTCGTTATCCATTTTTGTTATTTTCATAACAACACCATCACACACTGATTCCAACACAAAATAGCAGCTTCCAATAGTATTATACATCATTTAGTAAATATTCTCTTGTCAAACATCAATTTTAATATCGAGAAAACTATAATTAAACAAATTGCCGCGAATAATAATTATAAACTCATAGTAATAGGCAATATGAAAGATTAAAAGTAATTCAAAAATGCGATTAGCCCGGTGCACCATCTTACCAAAAATAATGTCAAATATAACCGCCTCACTTTCATGGGAAATTCGAGCAAAAACCTTGAATCACTTTTATCTAAGCACAATATCAATATTGCTAACTGTACCGGAAATAAATTAGGAAATCTTATAAAAAATAATAAATCTTATTTACAAAATTTCAGAAAAACAATAAATCAGAAGTTTATGAAATTAATCGCGGTGATTATGATAAGTTTCACAATGGTAGAACTTTCAGAAGCTTTCAGACCAGAATTTCAGAAAACAAACGTAGCTTTGTGAATCAAAAGTCGGATTCACATTATGCAAACCATTCAATCCAAGAAAATCAAACACTCGATTTTGACTTTTGAATGCTAGAAGTAAGGGAATTGAACTTAATTTTCCAGAATCATTACAGATAAATAAATACAAACATTCAGAAGCGGGACTCTGTGTCCTATAGAATTCTATTAATCGCCTTTTTTCTATACCACTGGTACTCCGTGCGCACGTAAAATAGCTTTCTATCGACGAAAGCGATCGACTTCTGGCGAGGTGTATAGACGTGTCGTATTCTATTTTGGCAACAAATTAGCCTGTCCAACAGTATCGTTGTTCTGTCATTTTTGAGTTTGTTTTGCTTATCTATTATAAATAATTGTTAGTAAAGTGGTAAATAATTATTAAAAATTATAAATATGCACATTTGACAATTATTGCTGGATGTGTATGACGAAAAGCCACAATTAATAACCAATAAGTTCAGTAGAGTAGCGGGAAAAGACAAGAGAAATACACTGTGGCAAACGGTTCCTCAAAAACTAAACAGTTCAAGTTTTGGTAAAAAATCGGTAGAAGGATAGAGAAAAAAGAGTAATACTGTTGTATTATTACCCAGATCACACGAAAATATTTATATTATCTTATATTTTACTTATGGGGAACTTTGTAAGTTGTACTAAATAAATACCTATTATCATCAGCTATCGAATAAACTTTTATTATATTGTTTTTGAATTATAAATAAAAATAATGTATGTCTGAAATACTGATAAAATTAATAACTAGTGAAAGATATGTTTGATCGTCGCATATTCATATAAAAGTTGTTGAATGGTGACGATAGCTATTTATTAAACTATAGAGCTAGCTGAGTAATATGAACTAATTGTTATGATTACCAAAATAATAAACAAAACTGTTGGAGGACCAAAATTTTTTTTTGTCAGATTTAGAGAAAAGACTGCTAACAATTAGGGGAAAAATTCTGTTGCAGGAGACGAGACTGTACATGGAAAATAATGTTCGTAATAATTTCAAGTCTTTTTTTCAGACGAGACAGCGAGACATTCGTCAATTATAATTATGAAAATTAAAGTTATGAAGTTGTTTGAACTCGCCTTTAGACATAATTTGAAGCAAAGAAATCAACAAAATCACAAAAATAGAAATGACAAACATAAAATTGACGTTTATCAAATGAAAATATCAGTATTGCCACATTTAAAATAACAAATTACTCTAGAAATTCCAGAAATACCCGAAGAGAAGGCGATTGTAACACGATTATCGCTTTCTACAGTAGAATTCTATTATAGACAGCGACAGGTAGAATACTATAGTGCACGGAGTCCCACTGTAGGTCTCCTGTTGAATAGCCAAATCGATCATATAAGCCCCCTTCTGAATCTTTTCAAAATTACCGTACTACCTGACTAGTAGTTTAGAATGGGGTTTTCCTATTCAACTAATTATTTGTAACCATCCTTCTATTTACACTTTCTACACAATTTATCATCTATTTAGTTCTTGTATTTGATATAACGGAGAAACATATTTAGTTTGCATTTAGCTTCTGAAGAAGGTGAAGTTTCACCGAAACGTGCGTCTTGCGTTATTTTATTCAATAAATGTGTAAACTGTTTTAATAAACCTTTGTTTTAATATGGTTATTAATTTATATCATGTATCGGCCCAATCAATCCAAAATATAAAACTTAGCACTATTGCATTCAATTCAATATCAAATTTATATCCCAAAAAATATATGATGTTCCTTCTATTTTTCATTTAGTTTTTGAATAAAATGTGTATTCAGGAAATCAATACTAGAACTTTTCTATTTCAGTATTCTCTGTATATTCTTCTGCTACAAATGGTAGCTAAAATTGAATGCACAAAATGAAATATATAGCATTGAAAATGTGCAGTATTTTCAGTCGTAGGTATTTTCCCCAAAAATAAAAGTATATTGCAGCTAGGGTTTCTGCTTGAAAATTTTCGGGGCAAAAATTCACCAGAAATTTGTCTTTAGTTCAAATGGGAATTAAACTTAATGCTTCGAGAAGTCCAGAAATTTCTTTGTTGATTATTTTGCGGGTTACTGGTTTAGTTTTGTATGCTCAAATTTTCAAGAATTGGATTGAAGGACAATTATGATTGGTTTGGTCGAAATACTGTGATGTAATTAACAAAATAGTTTATGAATATAAAAAGCATTTTTAATTTAAGTTGTTAGCAAAATGTTTGTTTTATTAGGTGAATAAGATTTCTTTGTTATCTGAATGTATACTTGTTATTTTGTTGATTTAATTTCACTAATTATTTCTTATTAATTAAATACTGTTGTATATTTTGGAACTGGTAGGGAACCAATAATTATAAAAAAGTTAAGTACTTCCCAACTCTTTACTTTACAAATAGACCAGCCGAGTATAGCTTGTTCAATTCATTGTCATCAGTCTAATTTGTAATAAAGCAACCATTCGATAGCATCATGTTTTATTGAAAATTTCAAAATTTTTCGAGAAATCGTGGTCGAAAATTCTCGTGTCTTGAGAAATAAAAAAAGAAGTGGAGAAAACAGAAACTCTAATTGCAGCGTACCGAAAGTAGAGTAAGGTGCCTGTATATATATATATATATATATATATATATATATATATATATATATATATATATATTTATATATTATTTTTATATATTAATTAATATATATATATTTATAAATTTATATATTATTATAAATATATATATATATATATAATTAAATATATATATACTTATATATATATATATATATATATATATATAAATATATATATATATATATATATATATATATATATATATTAGTTATTTATGTACCAAGTGTCTTATATAGATACCTACGCCCGTAGGGTAACATTGGGTCCGAGGGTCAAAGTAACGCACTTGGTGCATACAGGCAACCGTATCTAAGGTAAAATCAACATATATATATATATAAATATATATATATATATATATATATATATATATATATAATTATTTATTTGAATTGTTGTTGCCTGTGATCTATTTTTAATCTCTTGATAATTATTAGCAATAACAGGCTGGTTGAATCTTAAAAAACTCGATTTTATTAAAAAGTTGATGTTTCACTACGACATTCGAAAAAATTGAAATTTCTTTGACATTTATTGATTTGAAAAAACCTGAATAGACAAAGACGACTTTATTTATTATGTGCTAATCAGTCCAATATAAACATTCAAAATTGTTATCATCAGAAGGTAAGGGAAACTACAGAAACCTTTACCCACGTAATGTTCGAAAAAAATAATAATAGGTTACTATTTATCTAACAACAAAGAAATTAGTCGCGGGAAAATATTGAAAAAGTAGAGCAGAATTATCTCCCATACCGGAGAGTTCAAACAATAAACCACAAATATGTGATTGTCTTCCATAACAGAGGATTTTATTTGTTATACTATTTTCATCTCCAAATTTTCAATCCAATACTTAGCTACGCCGTTCTGATGAGGACCAAAGAGTCCGAAACACGTGTCAATGGCTGCTTCCATATAAGCGTTCTATACCGATAATTCTGCTCTACTTTTTCAATATTTTCCCGCGATCAATTTCTTCGTTGTTAGATAAATAGTAACCTATTATTATTTTTTTCGAACATTACGTGGGTAAAGGTTTCTGTAGTTTCCCTTACCTTCTGATGATAACAATTTTGAATGTTTATATTGGACTGATTAGTACATAATAAATAAAGTCGTCTTTGTCTATTCAGGTTTTTTCAAATCAATAAATGTCAAAGAAATTTCAATTTTTTCGAATGTCGTAGTGAAACATCAAC
The DNA here is from genome assembly GCA_030704885.1 of Cynegetis impunctata. NCBI lineage: Eukaryota > Metazoa > Arthropoda > Insecta > Coleoptera > Coccinellidae > Cynegetis > Cynegetis impunctata. The sequence goes on from JARQZK010003748.1 coordinate 168,591, forward strand.
TTTTCAATAAAATCGAGTTTTTTAAGATTCAACCAGCCTGTTATTGCTAATAATTATCAAGAGATTATATATATATATATATATATATATATATTATATATATATATATATATATATATATATATATATATATATATATATATATATATATACTGATGTTTTATTGGTGGTTGAATTCGTGTTATTTCGATCTTGGAATTTCATAATGATCATATGTGGGTTAGTCCTTATGAGTATAAGTAGGTATTAGCGCAATGTCATGATTCAACCATTTAAGCGCGATAGTGATTATCTATGCGTATACTCAGACATAGAGCATGCTAAAGTATACAGTAAGTACAGAAGGGAGATCGACTAGCATAGATATTCACTATCGCCCTCATAGGCGAATCATGACATTGCGCTAATACTCATAAGAACACTTAATTTGTGTCTGGCAGGATGTTTGGCCCTGACGATCGGTCCTGCTGCTTGCAGAAGGTATTGAAATAGTTCCTTGAATATAAAAATCAGGACTAAGAAAATAAGAAAAGTAAGTTGAGTTTTTTTTCCATCTTTAGCACATGTAGCAAGTATCCATACACTGGAAGTACATACGAACGCTAGTTGATCCCACACATATTATTGCTGAGAAAATTTGCATGAGGTGTGTGAATAATCTTAATTATTATGAGGCTAGTCATTTATCTCTCATCGTTACTTCCATAATTTGTAAATTCTACCTTAAACTTAGTTGAAGTCTTATTCGTACTGAAATTGAAACCTTGTAGTGGCTTATTGAAAAGCCAACTGCCTCCTATAAAACATTTCAAACAATGCCGAAGATTATAATAATGTGATACTTCATATGTTACATACTAAAATATTGACAGGAAATGTTTAAGTAACTATTCCATCATTCAATTATTCTTCTACTAGTATACTATATTTCGTATTTCTGACCAACAGAAATACGATTCGGCATAAAACATTATTCACTTACCTAAAGCCCTACTGCCTGAACCTCCTTTCAACCCTCTTCTCCTTCTCGTCCTCGCGGAATGCAAACGTAAAGCCGTTTGAATCCTCTCCGCCAAACTCAACCTATTACTCGTTTTTTCCGCATGATAGGAACTGGAAAAGGAGGAATCCAATCCTCTTTTAATTCTACCTCCAACTTGATGCATCCGTAACGCTATCCGGATCCTGTCTGAAAGGACTGAGGGATTTTCTGGAACTTCTGCAGGATATTGGTCGTCCGTCTTCACCTTCAAGTTCTCCGACCACCCTCCCTCTGTATGAAGCGGAATGTTCGACTCGAATAAATCTTTCAGATATTCCAGCAAAGCATTATGATTGTATCGATTTTTGTATTTATTGTTTATATATTTGTTATTTTGTAAAAGTTCAAGTTTATTTCCCTTCGTTAAGATGGCGCGTCGGCGGCGTCTATTCCATCGAAGACGGGGATGTTGGCCTAGAGAACATCTGTTGAAGTTTTGTTATAAGTTTTTATGTATACCAGAAAAAATCAAATAAAAAAATACTTCCATTTTCCTATAATTTTAGAACGTTATTCTATAATAGTATCCTTATTTTTCATAATTTATAATATTAAATATCAGTTTTCTTTTTGTTTCTATTTATTATCAATATGTTTTATTTTACTAAAATTCATTAAAGTATGAAATATTGAATTGCTTTTTACTACATTTTCATGATAAATAACTTTACTTTTATGAATAGCTATCAATGAAATATTTGTTAAATTTGATATCACGATTTTTCACAATTTATGAATTATTATCTACTTTTTATTTCTGTTTGCCTGAAGAGTGTTTTTTATTTAGTTTGTCAAAACTATAATTTGTTTTCTAATATATTAGTCACAATATGAATCAAGTATTAGTAATCAGGTGACTCGATAAGTAGGATATCATAGACCTAAAATTATTTAATTAAAAATAGAAGCGTGTCGATTAGTCACTTTATTTTTATCCTACTGATCCTGGTGAGGACAATATTCTCTTCAAGTATCAACTACTAATTATAAATATTTATAAAAAATTCGTGAGCAATCAGAGCTCCCTTACTAAGGTAGTATTTTTCGCACCAACTGCATCGCGTGGATATGTAATTCCGACGGAATATATTATAGTTTGGGAAAGCACTCTTCAATAGAAAAATGAAATAAAAATGAATTTTTTTCTAATTTGAAAAATATTCGTGAAGTGCACCAAGTACTGAAACCCCATGTTTTAATAGCAAACCGTAAGGAAAACTTGCAAAAAGTTTATTATATCATATATATATTCGTTCTGCGAAAACAACCCCAGATACCAAATTTCAGCTCATTTGGTTTGATGGAAATGTTATTATTCACCGGGATAATATATATATATATATATATATATATATATATATATATATATATATATATATATATATATATATATATAGGTATATATATATATATATATATATATATATATATATATATATATATATATATATATATATATATATAGGTATATATATATATATGTATATTTTTTTCGTAATATTTTCTTGGTGTTAGGTCACATTAAATGATGCCTTTCAGTTGTCGTGCAAATGATTGTTTATTATTGACGTTTCGACCATTTTATGGCCCTTTTCAAAATCTATAAAGTTGAAAAAATTTTTAAACGTCGAATACATAAATTTTATAATACAATGAAAAATTCGGAAAAAAAACAAAAAAACGAGAACACAACATACCTTTCATTGCCTTATATAAAGGGATTATCCCATCAATTCCAAAAACTATTAGGGAAATATAATATTACAGTTTGTCACAAAGGCCACAATTTATTTTCACAATATTACACAAAACTCAAAACAAAAACACCGAAAAACAAAATGAGTAATTTAATTTATCAAATACCGTGTAACGATTGTGACGGCGTTTATATTGGTCAAACGAGCCAGTATCTAGAAAATCGATTGAAGAGCCATAAATACGACAAAAACAACTCCACCGCCCTGACAAAATGAAATAACGAAAAACCACTCATTCAATTTGAATGGAACGAAAATATTAAAAACTGAGACAAACACCAGAAAAAGGGAATTTCTTGAATCGTTGGAAATCCAAAAAAATATTAAATGTGCAATCAATGACAAGAAAGATGTAAATAATACAACCAAACTGTATGCTCCTCTGCTATACGTTCAGAAATAACTGACGCCGTTGACTGTGATAAGTATATGTGATAAGAATTTTTTGTTCTCTGTGTTTCAATTCAATTTGTTGATTATCTACGTTAAGGGTAAGAATATATTTTAGATGACTTTTAAAATTAATGTAATATACGTCCTTTAGTTTATAGATTTTCAAAAAGGCCATAAAATGGTCGAAACGTCAATAATAAACAATCATTTGCACGACAACTGAAATGCATCATTTAATGTGACCTAACACCAAGAAAATATTACGAAAAAAATATATATCAGGTCAAAGAAAAACCAAAACTGAAAAAATATATGGGTATATATAATTATATATATATATATATATATATATATATATATATATATATATATATATATATATATATATATATATATATAGGTGACATTCAAATAGCCGATAAGAAAGTATCGCTCAACAAGAAGAGGCATTTAATAATATTGAATCATAGAATTACCAAATACATCAAATGACTCTTCTTGTTCACATTCATCGCGAGCTTTGCGAATTATCGCATCAAGTTTCTATGAGCGCTCTGTTAAATAGGCATCTGTTGATTTTATCCTTTAAATAATTAAACATCGGAAATTATCTGTGTTCGAGCTCATAAAGCTCCTTAGAAAAGTTATTTATAATTTTCGATCATAAAAATAATTTTCTATTGAATTTCGTAGCTAATTTCTCAGGGGATCAAGTATATTTTTACGTCATTTCTATCTTCATTATTAAATTAGAATTATCTCAATTCCTTACTATGGTTGATGATTATATTAACTTTATTTTTATGTAATCTCTTCATTATTTTACTTACCTACTACGAAAGAAATGATAAATTTGATGAATAATTTCATTTCGATTATCTGAAGGCTTATGCCATGTAAATATTTTGCATTATATCTGTTTGATGAGATCATCTGTTTTGAAGTACATTGAAAGACATTTTTATGTATAATTAAAGAGAATGTCTTGTTCTACAAAAACAAGAGGTGCGAAACATTTAGGTACTCCAATTTCGCATTATATATGAATATATATATATATATATATATATATATATATATATATATATATATATATATATACAGATATATATATAGATATATATATATATATATACTATATATATATATATATATATATATATATATATATATATATATATATATATAGATATATATATATATATATATATATATATATATATATATATATATATATATATATATATATATATATATTACAGAACTTCTTGAAAGGTATAATTAATACGACGATGTTACTTAAAATAATTTTATGGTCATTTATGAGTCCACTAAAAGAATATTTAGTGGATTCAAAAACGAGAGAATGATATTCCATATATTTACTTACTTAGGTAATTGTCTTGGACTCCATTGACCGCCAATGCAGGTAGCTCCCGGGGGACCATCGGATAACACGTAACCCTTATCACAGTCATACATAATTTGCTTGTTATTCACAACCTTTCTAACATAAGGACGATAATCGTAAAGACCCATATTGCCCACAAGAAGAATCTTTCCATTTAAAACAGAACCAGGATACGGGCAAAAAACTGAAGAGAAAATATTTTAGGTCCATCAGATGTATATAATGGTTTGATGTAGTGCGTTTCATAAAAATCTTCTGAATAAATTATACCCATTACCTATCTCATATACTATTCATTTATAATCCATTTATAATTTGACCTTCGATATTTAGAAGTTTTGCGAACGTTTTTTTAAAGGGTAATTTTTTTCACATCTGATATGAAATATTCATTGAATATTTTTAGGACACGATAAAGCAGAGAGCGTTAGTATATTTCTGGAAAAATATTTTGTCGTTTCAGTTCAGCTACAGTACAAAGGAAATACGAGTTGCCTGCCAGTGCTTTCACAAAAGTAATTCAAGACCCTTTAGACAATCTTTCCTATTTTCTGTAAAATTCTATTCTGAAAAAAATCCGCATATTTTGACCGTTTTCAGAATATGATATATATTTTTTAAATAAAACTTTTCATTATTATAGTAGATTTGATTACTAGGTACTAGGTACTGAATAATGATACGGTTTAATGCTTGCTGGGGAGTAATACTCATTTGATCAATTGAAATCCCATAATAAATTTTTATTATATAAAAATGGTAGTATTCATGAACACGACTATTAGAATTTGATGAACTGTGGGAAAGTTCAACTCGCATAATACAAGTACATAGTTGTATACCATATCTCAATATTCACCTTATGCATTCAATGAGTTATTTCTAAAAAATTTCATATAAATATGAAAATATTCGATAACAGTCACTACCCACTATTTAAATAAATGAAAATTTTCCAAATGTTATCAAGAATTGAGAGAAATTTTAAATATCCTCGATATGCAATAAGTACATATAATTTTCAATTTTTCAATTTTCACCTTCAGAGAACAAGTACAATATATATATATATATATATATATATATATATATATATATTTATATATATATATATATATATATATATATATATATAAATATATATATATATATATATACCTATATATATATATATATATATATATATATATATATATATATATATATATATATATATATATATGTATATATATATATATATATATTGTATATATATATATATATATATATATATATATATATATATTTATATATATATATATATATATATATTTATATATATATATATATATATATATATATATATATATATATTAAACATTACTTGGAATCAATCGACAGTCTTTTTGAAAACTCAAATCACTACATAGTTACTCAAATTATTTGGTAATCCCCGTAAACCTCCTTCAGATGAAAAAAACCTAAATTTTCTGAAAATTAAAATATGTACAAGAAATAATAGAAAATTTACTTTTTTCTAAGCACAAGAGTGCCTTATATGAAACCAGTCCCAAATACGTGTCTGTGACTGTTCATAATAAACAGTCACAATTTCTACACCAACTAGCATAAGTGGTATTGAAAAGTTCAAGAAAGAGCTAAAGCATTTTCTATTAATTCATGCATTTTATTCATTTGTAGTGTTTTTTCCACATAATTGTATGCTAGTGTTTGTTACTGACTTATACTTAAGTTGTATATATATTTGTATGATTTTATTTATGTGTGTATTTATATTATCTTCATATTAATATAACGTGTACATGCTTCTTTTGGCCAACGTATAAAATTATTATTATTATGTCTGAACTAACCCTCCTCGCATTTTGGAATTTCTCCAGTCCAATTTCCGAAGGAACAATTAATCAATGGCTCTCCTTTCAATTCAAAGCCATCTTTACACTTGAATCTGGCCTTCATACTGTGCTCCATTTTTGGTGCGATTACCATACCATTTTTAGGAGGCTTGGGTAATTGTTTGCACCTGGAAATTTTATAATCAAAGCTGGAGTCCAATATTCGTAAACCGACTGACCTAGCTGGTTCGCATTTCGGAATCTGTGTCCAAGTGCCATTATTGCAGGTTACTGGTGAAAGACTTCCAAGAAACTCATACTGATTGTCACATTCTACAATCAATTCCTCTCCATGTATGACTACAGTTGATGAAGGTGCTGTATCATTTTTCGAAACTAAAATAACTCTTCCTTGGGATACATGAGGAACCACGCAAGGAGCTGCAGAAATAAATGGAAAATGGAGAATAGTTTTGTGCTATACATTTGCAGAAGGAAGAACTATCAGTCGTCCATTCAATCGTGAAAAGGAAATTTTACCTAAGCATCGTGGAAGTGAGTATCTCCACTTTCCGTCTATTTGGCAAACTGTAGATGAATTTCCTTCTAACAGCATTCCTTCATGACATCGAAATATAATTGATGCGCCTAATCCGGTACCCCCCTCGATATTTTCAAGCCAACCATTCCACAGTCGACCAGGATGACCACAATTTATTTCTGAAACGGTTGGAACATTAAAGTATCATATATTTTGAGCGATATACTAAACAAAAAGTGAAAGAAATGAAATATAAAATATCTGGTTTAATAATGAGGAGAACAATAGGGTTTGTTTTTCATAATCTTCCATACTATACGTTACTGGAATCGAAATTGAAGGAATCGTTTTTTATCTCTAACTCACATTATATAAATTAGTTTTCTACTTCACCTTTATTTCTCACTCTGACGTGGTTGATATAAATATAGGTCAACAAACTATCACCTCTTCTCACAACATAAAATTCTTAGGCATACACATTGATAACAAGCTTGACTGGAACTTATAAAAATCCAAAATAAACCATATAAATCAACTAAATAAATCTCTTAGCAAATATGTATTTGCATTGCGAGCAATAAAACAACATACTAACATATTTGTAGCAAAAACGGTGTATTTCGTTCAGTTTCATAGTATAATGCAATATGGTATTGAATTTTGGGGGACGGCGGTATCCGCAGGCTCCGTATTCATGGCTCAAAAGAGAGCAATTAGAGCACTTTTCAACTTAAAACCTTGAACTTATTCTAGACCATTTTTTAAAGAAAAAGGAATAATGACCATGACAAATACTTATGTTTACAAAATTTCTTTATTAATTCACAAACATCAAAATGAACTTCCTACCCCAAATGACAGACATAAATATCCCACGCGAAAACAAGACATAATACCTTCAAACTATAAATATGGTCGCACTCGAAATGGCCCTTTATATTCAGGTATTGAAGTATATAACCATTTACCTTCGGACTTGAAAAATCTAACAAACAAAAAATTTAAAAGAAAAATTAAACAACTTCTATATCAGTATGTTTTCTGTGATATCTCAGAATTCTTTCTGACGAATTTTAACTAGAACTTTTTTTTTTCTCTTTTTTTGTTATTTCCAACGCCTAGGCTAAAGTCACTGTGTATTTTATTGAATTTCTATATGCTTTGTTCTGTATATTGTGATTTGTGGAATAAATATCTCTCTCTCTCTCACTTCTATACCTATGAGTGAATTCAATGATATATCCATCAAGACTAATACAAAAACTTCAAAGTTTAATTCTAAACTTTCCTAGACCTTAATAACTATATAAATAAACTTGTTTTTCTTAGCAATAACAGGTCATTTAAGTTAGAAAACAGACTTCATTGAACAGTTGAAGTTTCGTCATTAAATACGTGACTTTCTCACAATTTTTTAGTCTTTTAAAAGTTTCGAGACAGTCACGAATTTCGTAACGGAACCTTAACTGTTAAATAATGTCGAGTTTCTTACTGAAATGGCCTGTTATTGCTAAGAAAGCACAGGTAATAGTATATTACATACCGAGGTGGGAAGTGTTACATTACTGTCGAGAGAGTTAGTTCACTGAGGCGCGTAGCGCCGAAGTGAACTAATATCTCGAGACAGTGATGTAACTTTCCACCGAGGTTTGTATGCTATTTTATTTACAACTATAATCTTCTAAACAAAAATTCGGAAAAAAGCAAATTTTTCATTATTTTTTCTCAAACGTCAACAATAAAATTACAAAGACAACCAAACAAATAACTTATTTTCCCAATAATGAGTAGGCGGGTGTTTAATAAACACTTCAAATTTGTCAGCTCTTGTCAGTGTCCGGACCGTGTAATTTAATTTTTTTATAAAATGTCGGATAAAGAGCTGGAGTGCACACCGCCAGACATAAAGGAAGCAGCGGAGAAAGCTGAAGAAAATCTTATGCCCCAAAAAAGTAGACCGAGGTATGATAAAGCATATAATACGTACAGAGATTGGTGCGCCAAAAAAGGGGTCACAAAAGCTGCATCGGAAAACATCGTTCTTGCCTACTTCAGTGAAATGGCTAAGACTAAGAAATCGTCAACCTTATGGTATACGTATTCCATGATAAAAACAACCTTAATTATCAGAGACAAGGTTGACATATCAATGTATGGAAAATTAATGGCTTTTTTAAAAAGGCAAAATGCCAATTATAAACCGAAGAAATCAAATACCTTTACCCAAGAAAATGTTGATATTTTCTTAGATGAAGCACCAGAAGAATTTCTTGTTCTGAAGGTTATTATTCTAACACTTATTAAATAGTTATTTTTATTAATATTTTTCAACATTTTAGGTTGGTTTGGTAATTGGACTTTCGGGAGCCTGCAGAAGTGATGAACTTTTTAAGATGAAAGTCCAAGATATTGATATTTTGGAAAAAAAGAACAGCATCATCATTCCTCACACAAAAACATATCAAGCACGATCGTTTCTGATATTAAACACTAAATGGGTTGAAATTGTAAAGAAATATATGGAACTCCGTTCACGAATTCAAAATGAGAGGTTTTCCATGCAAATGAGATTTGGAAAAATTACCAATCAAGTCTTTGGACACAATTCCATATCGCAATTTCCGAAAAGAATAGCATCGTTTTTGAAACTAAATAACGTCGGCGAGTATACCGGGCATTGTTTTCGGCGTACAGCAGCAACTTTGTTCACAAACAATGGAGGAGATGTTCTACAATTAAAGAGATTGGGAGGATGGAAATCGAGTACCGTGGCGGAAGGCTATGTAGATACTTCGTTCTCCAATCAAACGAAGACTGCTAATCTGCTCTCTGGCGAAACTACTTCCTCCTATCCTTCATCAGTCACCATGAAGAGTTCATCATCTGTACCACAAGAACTGAACTTTTCAAGCAAAGAAATTACGCATGGGTTAATGGTTTCTGTAGCATCTCACAATAGTTCGACCATAACGATCAATTTCAATAATGTCAATAATCCCTAAATATATGTACATACAGAAATTATTAATCCTTTGTTTGAAAAGTTCGGTTCTTGCTAATTTTGTGTTTACTAATCCTAAAGAACTTAAGAAGTGCTAATGTTGTCAAGTCTCAATAAAATCAAATAGGTAAATGAACTTTTTATTTAAAAAACTTAAAAAAGATATCTTCTTTCAAAATAAACAGAAAAAAATCCTCTCACGGGTGGAAAATTTCCCACCCACGGGTGGGAAGTGAAAGTAGGTAATATGTCAGTTTCAGACTTTTTAAACGTCAGTAATGATGACATTACATATATAGTTGTAAATAAATAACAATACAACCCAGGCAAGATTGATTCAAGTATATATATATATATATATATATATATATATATATATATATATATATATATATATATATATATATATATATATATATATATATATATATATATATATATATATATATATATATATATATATATATATATATATATATATATATATATATATATATATATATATATATATATATATATATATATATATATATATATATATATATATATATATAAATATATATATATATTTGTGTGTTGGTTATTGACTAAGTAGATAATTTCAATTTTGAAATAATTCATTCTTGAAGTTTTATTATATTACGATGAATCATAATATTCATGTTTCATTGAATATATATACTTTTTGTAGTAATTGATATTACATAGATGGCCAAATATTACGTTAAGTTGATATTCATAAATAAAAACACTTAATTTCTGTGAATAATTTTTTTCTAAATGTTTTGTTCACTGGTTTATGAATAATCCAACATTATGCATGCATGTCTGAAAGTTTCAATTTCAGTGTTTAATATACGTACTCATGAGTCCTACAACTAATTCTCAATCATTTTATCATATCTCAAGCACAGGAAATAGGAATAAATATAGACTCAATAAGAAATGAAAAATTTGAATACACAGCTACAAAGATGGAGAAGATCTATACAAATACTTCGAGTTCTTAATACTACAAATAAAGTTTCTGGTTTTTTTTTCTATTACTAGTAGGTACTCTATTCGAATAGAGAAATATCAAAATATTGCTACACGTTCTTCGAGATTTTTTGAAAAAATAGCGATTTATGCTGGAATTAAACCGCTGCCAGTTATAGCAAACCGGAAAAAAAGAATGTGCACCGCAAATTAGTGATTTTTTATCTGCATAGCTCATGATATAAACTCGTCTTCCCAATCAAAACCCTTAGTATAACATATCTCAGTTCAATAGTTATATTTTTTATTCTGAATTAAATAGCAAAAATACAAATGCAACCAGTATTGAAAATATTTTCCTCAAATATGGAGCTGTTATGATTTGGTTATCGATGTTTTTTGAACTTTCAGAAAAGACACTTCCAAAAAATTGAAATTAAATATTGTTGAATTTACCACAAGCATCAGTTATCCGGAACAGTAATAATTCTTTCAAAAAATATGAAGCAACCCATCTCAGATGAAACAAAAATGGAAGTAACTCACAATTATTGCGTTCACAACGAAATTATTTGTTTAATTTCAGAAAATATATTTTGAGAATATTCCGCCATTGTATTTTCTGTAGTTGTAACCTCATGTTCATCTAATTTACTTTAAGTAATGATCAACAAAGAATAATTGTCGCTAGTATATATCGAACATTAAAAGCATTTATTGAATACATATTTACACTAGTAATACAAAAATGTTGAAATTTACCATGAAAATTCCTAATCTGTTAGCACATATCAATATATTTAGAAAATTTCCTTATATTCAGGATATATGCTGAATTCGAAAAGAAAGTATTTGTTGCTTTTTCAAAACTTAGTAGGTGATTAATCTTACATTTATATTGAATATATGTGTATGTATATATAGATGTGTTGTTATTATTATCATTGTTATTAGTGCGATGCACTTTCAAGTTTGTATTTATTTTCGTCATCAGGCAAGATACACTCTGAGTTACTGTTTTACTTATTCTAAAGGAAACTTGAAAACTTCTTCATTTGTATTTTATTTTATACTACTACCATTGCAATATAATTGTATTTATAAACATATTAACAACAGATAAATTTATTTAATTGAGTAACTTCTGAGACCATTACACAGAAAATTACTGGTTACTGGTTATAATTTTCGAGGTTCCTACTTCTGAAAAAATATTGTAGTTTCAGGTTGTAGATATACACGATTTAAAGGTACATGCCTTCAGAAAAATCCTTATACAAAATAAATACCTTTGCACTGAGGTTGTGAGCCGGACCATTTCCTGTCTGCCCCGCATCTCCTGGTGCTTTCTCCCACGAGGGTGAATCCATATTTACACTCATAACTCACGACGGAGTTGTAACTGCAAGAAGTATAAATAGCTTTTCCATGTCGGGGTGACTCTGGAGGAGGACACTGCACCGCTGTGACCACTAAAAATATCATTGTCTCAAAAATAATGTATCGACCCGAGAAATCGGCTTCGACAGTTTCAGAACTCAAATGATACAAAAATGTGAAATATGAATATTAAACAGCTGTATACCCGGAGTATTCCTGATGGAGGAATCGTCTACAATGACTAGCCAAATAAATCGGAAAAGAGAAATTTTGCAATAACATAATGATTGAAAGTATATTTTTGATATGGCAATTTCACATATTCGCTGAACATATATTTGTGAAGTAGCACAAAACAGATAAAAGACATCATTAATAACGCTTAGACAGTGAATAAAATGCCAAAAATGAGAGCGCAATATAATAAAAACTATTGAAAATATAAATTTGATGTGACTTCATGAATAATGTCATTTATCTATTAGGCAGTATGTTAAAAATATGTACAGAGTTTATATTATTTTATTGACGTTTTTTTAAATAATCAGATTGGTTACAAATTATATATTGGACACGACATAAGATCTTCAATATAAAAATAATAGATATTATAGGTTTCGAAGTATTTTTAATTAGTCTAACTCTTTTCATGATAGTCAAAAAAAAATTGTAATTTATAAGCATAAGAATCTTGAAATAGACTAGCTTCAGCTTAATTCAATTTAAAAATCACTTCAAATATGTAGCAAATTTGTTTTCTATCTTTTGGAGCAAATGCCAGTACTATGGCATGTTAGTTGAAAACCTTTTTTTCTTAGGGGTTCACAGCCACATCGACTAGATACTTGTCCTCTAAACTCAGATGACATTCTAGCGAAAATTCTTCTGACAACGGAATATTTTCAAGAGAAGTAAAGTTTTCTTTGAACACTTTAATTTGGATTCTTTAAAATATAATAATATATAAAAGTTTTTTTCTATTGATCAATATTCTTACTTGATTCTTTCCTCAGCAGAATCGTGTCAATCAATCTTGAATCTGGGATATCAACGACATTGGCAAGAATATTTTTTTTATCGCTACGATGCAAAGAAATTTTATAAGCTTGTTTTTGTGAATATGAAGAACAAATTTAACATTTTAATTTATGCTTTCTATACTTGATTGAGATGAAATTACTCAATTTGTTGATATTGGATTTTCATGGGTAATGATAGCTAATAGTTTAAACTGTATTGTGCCCCTTTGTTAAACAAATCTGAAACAATGATAATTCTATATACATTTTTTTATCTTGTTGAACATCCTAGGTAAGATAGGATAAATCAAGACTTGCATCGGATACATCTTCATTTTCAGAAATCTCTTTTTTTTCCAACCACTAAAAATAAGTTTCCCCTTAATTGATATCAACTAGAATTTCTAGAGCTATAGTGATATATAGTGAAATTTCAAGTTCGGCCTGAACATAGGATACAGTTAATAACAGTGTATTGAGTTTTGAACTTCATAAGGTAGTTAAACAAAACGTAAACAACAACTAACACTAAGTGAATCGCGGTTTCTAATTCGCCAAGGAGTTTCTCATTTTTGTTTCTGTTTGCATTTCGCTTCCCGCTGAAAACACATAAATTATCGATTTACCCAATTCTCTAATGCATTATTCATAATGGCCAGATACTGTCATAAATAATGAAAATTCAATACTTATAGTCCGGTCAAATTAGACAAAAAAAATAGGAGTGAAGTTATAAAAATTCGCACCCATCTGAAAATTGGTTGGATTGTTCAAAACACCACTATAAATGAAATCTGAAAAGTCCCAATCGAGCCGATAGCTGATTTACTCGGGGTCAAAGGTCACAAAAACGCGGTTTTCACGTTTTATCATTAAATTAGTTCAGACAAAAATTGCAGATAAGATAATTATCTATAAAAAATGTCGTAATTATTTTTTCCTAAGAGCCATCGTTTTTGAGACAATTTTGAGAGTTGTCTAAAAACTCGCTAAGTACACTAACTCAAAGGTGGCGTGTAAACTTGTGCATATTATGACCATTACAACTATTTTTAATTTTTGAATCGTTATATCTCAAAAACGGTGGTCATAGAAAACAAAGTAAAGAAGACATTTTTTATAGATAATTATCTGATCTACAATTTTTATCTGAGCTAATTTTTTGATAAAACTTAGTATTTTAATGAAAATCGTGAAAACCCCGTTTTTGTGCCCTTTAACCATTGGTAAATTTTCGTAAAGTGTCGGATCGATGAGGACCTTCTAGATTTCATTTATGATAGTGTTTTGAACAATCCTGCAAATTTTCAGCTGGATGCGAATTTTTGTACACTGCGATTGCGATTACGGTCACTAGACCATCATCGGGGAGATTGAGTTAAGAACTGAATACATAATCGAAGGTTTGACGCTTATGGGTGGGAAAGAATTATAGCATGTACCTGAATAGACGAGAGGAACACATTTCAAGAAGGGCTAATCGAAGAGGATTTCCCAAATTTGTACAATTAAATGTTCTTAAAAAAATCATTATTATTTGAATACACTAAATATAGGAGAATATATCAAGTCAATCTGGTCGTTCAGCAAGATTTTTTTTGCATTATGATAGAGTTTGAAAATGTCTAATGATTCTAAGTAAGTTAGTTTGATCCCTTTCAGTAATTTGTGCATAATTTGAAAGTTATCTCTTTGTGGAAACGGGTGGAGGTTTTCACAACAATGATTTGAAAAAGTTGAATCCGTTTTATTTTCAGCTTTTTATTTCAATGATCCGCAGAGCGTTTTCAATTCCATTATCCGCACTAAAATTAGCGAAAGAAATTTCTACTATGAAAATTATTGCTTCATATAATGGTTTTCATACAAGTTTGATAGATAAAATTATAAACAAGAAACGTAGTCAACTAGCGTACCACAGCATATATCCTCAATCGAAAGTAGAAAAATCGGAAACATTCACATCTTCAACATATTTTGGTCCTCTAACAGAAAGAGTTGCTAATGTCATACCTGAATGTAATATTAAAATTGCTTTCAAACCTAAGACCAAATATTCAGAATTTTTATTCAATGCCAAAGATATTACTTCAAAATTTGAAATTTCAGTTGATTTGTCCTGTATGTAAAGGAGTGTATATAGGTAAGACTAGTCGATCGTTCAAGACAAGATTTGAAAACCACTACCCGTTTCCACAAATAGATAACTTTCAAATTATTCACAAATTACCGAAAGGAACCAAACAAACTTACTTAGAATCATTAGAAATTTTTAAACTCAATCACAATGCAAAAGAAATCTTGCTGAATAACCAGGTTGACTTGATATATTCTCCTATATTTAGTGTATTCAAACAATAATGATTTTTCTAAGAACATTTTATTGTTCCAATTTGGGAAATCCACTTCGATTAGCCCTTCTTGAAATGTATTCATCTTGTCTTTCGGTACCTGCAATAATTCTTTCCCACCCGTAAGCGCAAATCTATAATTATGTATTCAGTTCACAACTCAATCTGCCCGATGATGGTCTAGTGACCGTAATTGCAATCGCAGTGTTATATTTTTCAAAGTACTTTTGTGATAATAAACGTAGTAAACTCAAGTTTTCTTTTTGTTTATTAATTAATAGTAGTAAAATCTATTACATGAAGTGCAAAAGTGAAAATGGAAAGTTCTTCAATAATTCAAAAATTATCAAACAACTTGCCAAAGAAAATGGTTGTATGTATTCCGCGTCGCGTAATCTACATTCACAATCCAACGGTGAATTATAGAAAACGTCAATACATAACTTTTAAATTATTGAACAGTTTTCCTTGTTCACTTTATATAATTTATTGATTTCATTATGGTCAACGTGTAAATTTTTATGATTTGATTGATTACAATTTATGTTTCATCATCACTGATAACAAGGCAACGTGCTGGTAGGTGAACTAATTCAGCTACCAGCGATGGGCCTTGTTGTCCATGATATTATGTATAGTAGAAATGATTAATTATTATTTATTTTAGTGTTTTGAAAAGGGCCATAAAATGTTCGAAGAGCCAATAACCAATTTGTATGAAACCCACTTTTCATTAAATAATGTTACAGCTCAGAGATGTTGAGCATATAATATATTTCAGGTCTAATAAGACTCAAAATCTTTCTTACACTTTACTCGCATGTAATGTTAACAGAATATCAATAAGGTATTATTACACAGAAAATAATAATGAGCCTGATATCAATCACTGCCAATGATTGACCGCATATTCATTATCATAACGTATTTTTCATTAGGACAATGTCCAAAATTTATTGATAATAATGAATTTCTGTGATTGATCAATCAACGATTTTGTTGTTATAATGAAATCTATGTCATTATGATAATGTAATTGAAGCATGAATCTAATGAAAAAAGGCATCTTTATAATGTTATTTACATCAGGGCAATGTGAAAAATACATCAAGATAATGACCACATAGTGATCAATACTACCTTTTATCAATGTACCTTTAATCATCATGACACATTGGCATAATCCCTCTTTTAATAAAGCTATGTTCAATCGGCATAACATTAATGATTGAAAACATTAACCTATGTATAGTTCATCATAGCAATGCACTGCGTTTATCACCTAATGTATTTCGGTCATTCGGTCAATGTCCGAGAGCATTGGGACAATGCTTAAAGAATCATGGATTGATGAATTTCTGGCTGCACCCCCACCGTCTCAACGTAAATATGCCAAATTTCCGCCTAATTCGCTATACGAGTATCTATCTAACGCTAACAGCCAAAACGGTGAAGTGTTATTTGTGTATGAGTAAATTTTTGTGGAAGCAGTTTCTTTAGAAGGTGGTAAGTACAGTAACTGTATTTTTTGAATCTTGTTAGTTTTTTATAACATTTGAATAAAAGTTACGAAAATATTTTTTGCCAGAATACAATCTCAAAAAAATAAGTAGTTACACTGAACAGTGTTGAAAGAGACGAAAGAATGAAAACATGGCGTGTTTCGAGCACTTATAGTGAAAATATATTGCATTTTGAACAATTTTTATATTATTTCGCGAACTACTATGAATTTTGCTATAAGAAATAGATATGCTCAATAATGGAACTTGCTCATACATTGTTTTGCTAAATACCCTTGTAAATTCAGTAAATTACTGAAAAGAAAATTGTATTTACAGAAACTCTACTATTTACTAAAATTTGACGGTCTACACTTTTTCAACATCATCTTGCAAAATAATCATTTATTGCAGGTTGTGACCATAATTGTAAGTGTGATCTGGATCTGAAGTAGAAATCGAAATATTCCAAGCACCTTCATATATATTCAGTATTTACTTTTCCCCAATATAAATCATGGTCGGACAACTATCTGTATAACAACCCAGAGCGCCCTCCACCAAAGATATTGGAAACCAACAATTCACCGCAGAGATCGAAAATGCAGAAACCCGTCGCTAGAATACAAACTTTTTGACATAAGATGTCTACTTTGCAACTGTGGCGTAGGTATGTTTTTTTAAAAATTATTGAAGAATTTTCCTTGTTCTCTTTATGTAATATATTAAATTGTCCATGGTCAACTAGTATATTTTTCATGATTTTTAATATAATCTTGTATAATTTCATGTATTACCTATATCATTCAATATAATATAGCTATAGTTGCAACTAACTATTATAACTTTACTTCTAGATTGATATGGACTCAACCATGAAGAACGAAAATGATAATTTTTTTCTCAAAAACTGTGAAAAGGAAGTGCCAAAATCATTGCATTTCTGTTCAATGGCAATGTCAAAGACAAGGTGATTGAGTTTTTACTAGGCCCATTGGAAATCGAAAATATCGAGGAAAGTAAGTATCTGCTTGTGTAGATTGTATATTTCAGTGAATGGTGTTCACCCCGTGATGCTAATGTTAGTAGTTCAAAAAGAGCTTGATATTATTATTCTATGTCATATGGTTGTTTTAGTCACAGGGTTGAAAGAGAACACTTTTTTCATTTGTTATGAAATCAAATGACAGCTTCAGAATAATTTGATACATATTTCGTGAACATCATATTTAAAGTTCATAACATACTTATTTCATTAAAAAGTAGAGTCCCAATGAAAAAGAAAATAATTTTCTGAAATCTGGAATTCATCTTTTTCATTTTCGATCATAATATATTTTTATTTCCAGATGGGCGAGATGAGGCAGCCACCAACAAAGTTGTAAAGAAAGATATTACTGGAAAAATGCATAACAAAAAATTTTCACTTGCAGCACTCATTTTTATATCTTGCAAAAACACCACAAGAAATTGAAGAATGGATATACTTTTTGAATTCGAAGAAAACTTCAATTCAATCTTTTGTGTTCGCAATGGGTGAAGAAACAAAAATTCAAGGAGAGTATACATACTTCGATGGAATAAGATATAAGTTTTTCAATGTTATAAGAGCTGTTAATAGTTGTTCGAATATTATTTATGTTTCCAATTTAAGTTTTTCTCCAGAAAGTATTATGTTTTGGTCGTTTATTGAATACTTTTTTTTAAACCTCAATCCAGGAATTGTATACAGTAAAACACATATCTTATGTCAATATTTGAAGAATAAATTGTATTATTCCAATTCAATGAATCTTTTGTGTTTGTAGTTATCTTTGGAACGAACTCGCTCGACAGTGCCATCATAATTGCTTGGAGCATCATTAGCAATAATATATAGACTTTTTTCCCTATTTGCAATTATATACCTGTCACTATATATATATATATATATATATATATATATATATATATATATATATATATATATATATATATATATATATATATATATATATATATATATATATATATATATATATATATATATATATATATATATAATATATATATATTATATATATATATATATATAAAAGTCTAGTCTATTTTATTTATGAAAACAAAAGGTGCAACCTGTAGGCTCAGATCGAAGTGTTTTTACATTATATTAACGTCTTCGAACATTGAACGATGTTCGAAAGTCATTGTGCGCATGGCTTAGAATTAATGTATCGGTGATTGAGTCAATGTCCTGAGTTCCTTAATTCAATGACTGCAGTTGATCGGTTGATGTACAGAAAACATTTATATCATGCTGGATGTTGATTGACTGATACACAGTGGTCATTAGTAGAATGTACTTTGTTCTGAAATCCAGGTGATGAAATTAATGCCTCTCGGGGATTGATATAATCACTTGAACATCAAGCAATCAATAATAATACATTGATTCAATGAACTCGAGCATCGGTTGAAAATTGATGTCCGAATACATTATCACAATGTTTTTATTCGTTATATTTACGTACGTTTTTCGTTATGTGTATGCTCTTAAACATGTAGCCTAAGTCTGAATTGAATAGAATGTAATTTTTAAGTTGAGAAACTTCATACTGAGAAATTTCATACTGGCCCGAATGATTATAACTACATGAAGGGTATTCTCTTAGAGTCAAACCACCAAGTTGTTGATTCCTAATAACTATTTTTCAAAAGAACTGATAAATATTGTTTCAAATTCTCTGAAGTTGATCAAATGTTTAGAATGTTATAGCAACATTTTTGAAAAGTTTACTATATGAGAAAAGCTTATTTGATAATTTCGTTTTCATCAGAAATCAATAAAAACCATTAATGTCCTTGGGAAAAGTCAACAAGAACTCTACGGAATATGTAAATTGCACTCACTCGGTGCCAAACTCGCGAAGAAAATACTTTTTCTTCCTTGAAATATAACTAGTTTCAGATCGTCGCCAAATTCATGATATTTTAGGTTACTAATAAATTTGACAGATTTATATCCTATATGGAAACTACGTTAACGGTGAATTCTGTGGAGGTAGAGAATTATTTTCTTCAGAAAAAAACTGATTTTTTTCAAGGTACTTGAATAGAAACCCTTCAAAACTAAAAAATCTTCGAAATCAGTTCTCGAAGGTTATTTTAATTACAATTTGTTCCTAGAATCATAGGCAAAGTAAATTCAATTAATTGCAGTTTGAGGCAGGTCAGATCCACATGTTCTATTGAGAATATAAAAATGTCAAATATCTTAACAATATTAAAGCAACAGTTAAATTGAGTTAATTTCAAACGAGTCACTGAAAAGCAGCATTTTATTTCCATATAATTCTTTTTAATATTTTTATTATTTCGGAAAAGTTCTTTTTTATCTATATCAACCTAAAGATAGTATATTGTTACTTCTTCTGAATAATTAGTTTAATAGTTGAAACTTATGACAAAACTTCCAATGTCTACAAAATTACTCTTTGAATTGATTGAATATTATCGAATTTTGACACTGATAGCTTAAATTAACTTGAT
Organism: Cynegetis impunctata; assembly: GCA_030704885.1. Classification (NCBI taxonomy): domain Eukaryota; kingdom Metazoa; phylum Arthropoda; class Insecta; order Coleoptera; family Coccinellidae; genus Cynegetis; species Cynegetis impunctata. The sequence continues at coordinate 189,332 of JARQZK010003748.1, forward strand.
AATTTATAAAAGAAAGAAGAGCAAGTTAAACTTCAATGGACAAAGTTAAATTGAGTTTCGTAATTAGATTTTGATACGTCGATTGTTCTGCAACGCAATCATCGAAGAATATTCGTGAGTACGTGAAAACTAATTTAAAATTTTCGTATCAATTCTACATGAAGTACATATAATTATCAATATGTATATATATATATATATATATATATATATATATATATATATATATATAAATATATTTATTCGAATTGTTGTTGCCTGTGATCTATTTTTAAACTCTTGATAATTATTAGCAATAACAGGCTGGTTGAATCTTGAAAAACTCGATTTTAATAAAAAATTGACGTTCCACTATGATATTCGTAATTGAAATTTCTTTGACATTTATTGATTTAAAAAATTTGAAAAAAACAGGGCTGCTTTAGTATATGCTATTCAGTTCAATATTAACATACAAAATAGTAATCACCAGATGGTAAGGGAAACCAAAGAAACCCTCACCTACGCAATGTTTGAAAATAATAATAAAAGGGTACTATTTATCTAACAACAAAGAAATGAGTCATGGGAAAACATTAAAGAAGTGGAGTAGAATTATCGGTATAGACGCTTATATGGAAGCAGCCGTTGACACGTGTTTCGGACTCTTTGGTCCTCATCAGAACGGCGTAGCCAAGTATTGGATTGAAAATTTGAAGATGAAAAAAGTACAACAAACAAAATCCTTAGATACGGAAGATAATCACACAATTGTGGTTTATTGTCTGAACTCTCCGGTATGGGAGATTTGGTCAAACTTTGCCACGGAGGCGATTAATGCTATCCGCGAGATCTAAGAACGAGTAAATAAACAATAACAATGAAATTAGTTGCTGGAAAATATTAAATAGGTAGAGCAAAATTATCGGAATAGTTCGTTTATATGAAAGTAGCCGTTTTCAATGAAATTTTTTATTTATTTAGAATTTCAAATCTTTTAAAAAGGGGTACTTACAGTGTATAACAGTTTATGGCAATGATCCTAAACTTAAGCTGAGGGTTTTAAACTTTGTTATAAACTGTAAGTACCCCTTTTTAAAAGATTTGAAATTCTAAATAAATAAAAAATTTCATTGAAAACGGCTACTTTCATATAAACGAACTATTCCGATAATTTTGCTCTACCTATTTAATATTTTCCAGCAACTAATTTCATTGTTATTGTTTATTTACTCGTTCTTAGATCTCGCGGATAGCATTAATCGCCTCCGTGGCAAAGTTTGACCAAATCTCCCATACCGGAGAGTTCAGACAATAAACCACAATTGTGTGATTATCTTCCGTATCTAAGGATTTTGTTTGTTGTACTTTTTTCATCTTCAAATTTTCAATCCAATACTTGGCTACGCCGTTCTGATGAGGACCAAAGAGTCCGAAACACGTGTCAACGGCTGCTTCCATATAAGCGTCAATATCGATATTTCTATTCTATTTCTTTAATGTTTTCCCATGACTCATTTCTTTGTTGTTAGATAAATAGTACCCTTTTATTATTATTTTCAAACATTGCGTAGGTGAGGGTTTCTTTGGTTTCCCTTACCATCTGGTGATAACAATTTTGAATGTTAATATTGAACTGAATAGCAATATACTAAGCAGCCCTGTTTTTTTTCAATTTTTTAAATCAATAAATGTCAAAGAAATTTCAATTACGAATATCATAGTGGGAACGTCAATTTTTTTATTAAAATCGAGTTTTTCAAGATTCAACCAGCCTGTTATTGCTAATAATTATCAAGAGTATATAAATATATATATATATATATATATATATATATATATATATATATATATATATATATATATATATATATATATATATATATATATATATATATATATATATATATATATATATTTATTATATATATATATATATATGTATATATATATATCGCCAACTGTGAATTCGGGGACATTCTATCTCTGGAAGTGTGAGTTTGGGGACATTTCGCATCTTTGGGGTCAGTCCCCGAAGTTTAAGTTATACCCATCTGCGTCTTTGGGGACCGTTTGAGTTTGAGGACATTTGGTATCATGTTTGGGGACAGTAGTATTTTTGAAGTAAAATGTTATTAAATTTTCAATAAATCGTAAAAATAATTTCGGTCAAATTTTTGTTCTTGAAACATAGTGTTAGGTTTGCTGACTCTATTTATATATGGAGTTAGTTAAGGAAAGGGTAAAGTTCATCATCTCATTTGTTTCGGGAATTCATGAGAAACGTTAAATAAAAAAGTTTCCGAAGCATAGTATAAAACTATATTGAAGTATACCC
>JARQZK010003749.1:0-82500 GCA_030704885.1 Cynegetis impunctata
CCAGAGGGGGCTGAGTCCCCTCTGGAATTATTTAAGCCCCCTCTAGAAAAGATACAGAATTATTACAAACCAAAAATGTTTATATCTGCGTTGAAACATAAAACTAGCCTAGTTACAAACAAATCTACCTAATTGTAAAACTGACTGCAAATTATTTATTTGCGGCATTTTTTAACCCGCATAACATGTTGACGTTTTTATCCTAAAATAAAATAGCGACAAACGAGCGGCTACTAGCAAGGTTGCCAGATTTTTCAGAGCCGTGTCGCATATTAGACGCTGATTTGTCGCCCAAAAGCGCAACCGTGGTTGCGACATGTTAATGGGAAAACATTGGATTTGGTAACAAGTATTTTTGCATATAAAATTCACTTATTCTAGCAGTTATTTCATACGTGTTTCGCTGCTAATTTATCGCAATCATGATTTTTTCGCAACCGCACGAAAAAATAGTGCACCCAACCAGTTGCCTACTCGTCCAAAAAACAATAATAGGTATTTTCGGCACTTTTTACTTAAATTACTATTACAATCAAAACCACGATTCTGTTACAAATATCTTTATTTTTATATAAACTGTTCACAAAACAACATTACATCATCATCATCTTTGTCTGTGGTTGAAGTTGTGGATTGGTTCTGCTACATATCAGAATTAAATTTTGCATACATAGCTTTGCTAGGCTCATATTATTTACAGCAAATCTCATTTATTGCAAAGTGAGAGCTAATAGACACAACTTAATTTATAGTTATATTTATATAGTTATTTGGGGTTATAGTCTCACGACAAAAAGTTAGTAGCTGGTCCGATTTTGAAAATTCCAACGGATATCGATAAAACACATATGATTTCATAAGAAAAGTGTTCTCAAAAATTTGTCCCCACGAATAATAAAAAAATTATAGAGTTTTTTAGATTTTTTTGTCCATGACATGTGGTGCTATCTATAAATCTTGAACCTAAACCGATTTTTACAATAATGAGATAAAATGATAGCATTTAATGTGTGGTTTTTTAATTTATATAATACATTCAAAAAATATTGACGACATGCACATGCGCCGAGGGATTTTATCATTCCTAGTGCTACGCAGTAGGGTGTCCGGATATTTTTAGTATCATTTTGTTTCGATTTTTACATTTAACAATATTCATCAATGAAAATATCCTCCCCACGAATGCATTGGATGACGGTAAGCTTAGAAGAGTAAATGCAAATAAATCTAAATCTTTGAACATGAATTGGTAGGCTGCATTTTTTAAATCTATAACCTTCCTCTAAAAAATAATAGGGTTATCAGGGACTGATTCACCAAACATCTCTTTCCAATTGACATTTAACAACTTTCTATATTGTATCTCTATGTCAGATATTCTATATTGGGAGTTACAAGAGTAAGTGGCACCTCAGATAATTTTCGTCTTTGGACTGAATTTAAAATTATAGCAGGACTAAAACTTCTTATCTGCCGAAAAACACTTAAATGCGAGGGCATGCGTTTGATTAATTCAAGTAAAAATACTTCAATAAAATCCACACATTTTCCTTTAATTTCTTCAACCTCTTCAGATAAAATATTAGCCGTTAATTAATTTTCAAACTCATAACATTATATTTTACGTAAGTGGAAATAGAAACACAACTAAAAACGATTAAACGCAAACAAGTGACGAAGCAAGAGAGCGAATATTAACTTGGTTGCCTATTTATAAGCTATTTGTTTTATGTATTTGGAGTTTTCTATAAGAGGTTTTTTATTAGAATAAATTTTCTTATTTTTCCAAAATGTTTTTTAATGAATATTCTTTTTCCAGTATACTTTTCTAGGTGTAAAGACAGAAAACGCTGTATATTCCTGTCTTTTTTTTTACGTATATTTATTTTAGTACTTTGTAAAAAACAAGCCCCCTCAAGAATTTGTTTAGCCCCCTCTAGAAAGCAGTGCTGGCTACGTCCCTGTATATATATATATATATATATATATATATATATATATATATATATATATAAGTATATTATATATATATATATATATATATATATATATATATATATATATATATATATATATATATATATATATATATATATATATATATATATATAATATATATATATATATATATATAATATATATATATATATATATATATATATATATATATATATGTATATATATATATATATATATATAATATATATATATATATATATGGGTGAATATACGCTATTTGAATTTCAACGGCCCATAGAAAAATTCTATTTTAAATTAATTATATTATTCATACTCCATGCTTAAGAAATGAAGAATATTGTCGTTTATTTGGCCCACGCAATCAATTTATAATAATTGCTTAATTTTAGGCATTAATGATTTAAAATAGTTATAAATGTATACTCCCCTGGCATACCCCACTAGTAGATTCTATAAATTTTAACACAAAATGCCTTTTAAATTCATGGCATTATGTTTTTTTCTAATATTATCATATGCATAAATAAACATGAAAAACTATTTTATCAAAATTCATTCTGAAAATATCCAATAATATTTTTAAAAAAATTCTTTTTTCGCGTCACATTACAATACTGTCACTTCACCTGGCGAATTTGAAAGACTAAATATTTGACATCAAACTGCTAAAGCATGTCTTTGACCTTGAATGACGCGTGGATTACAGTGTGAGGTTAGAAGCAAGCTAACGGCGTCGAGCAAAATTCAAATAATATTGCGTCAGTCTTCCATTCACAGTCAGAGAACGGGTTTGTGCCAGTAGTCGCAGTATTTCCCCTGGTAAGTATATGTTCTCATATTTTATCGTTACGTAATTGTAAATTATCCCAATGTAATGTTTATTGTGTGTAGATGCCTTGTATTACGTTAACATTTGGTCAGAAAAACAAGTTATGTTGTTTTTGCAGGTTATGTGCAATTTTGTCACTTCCCTGGCGTCACTTCTCTGGCAGTTTCTATGCCAGGGGAAATACATACGTTCCAGGGGAGTGACGAAATTTTGTTTTGTTGATATGTTTTATATCATTCGTTTCATTTGTTCTAGTTCCTTGAATACCAAATACTTGGATATTATGCCGATTGTGAAAAAAAAGCAAACGAGAGAAGAGAGGCTAGAAAAAAAGCGCAAAGCTGAAAAATTACGCTACCAAAGAATTAAAAACGATCCGGTCAAAAATGCTGAATTAAAAGCAAAAGAAAAACTAGAATATGAACGAAAAAAGGAAAATGGACAAATTAGGGGTATTGAAGATATGACAGAACGAGAACAAAGAGCTATTAGAAAAATATGGAGAAAAAAGACAAAAAAGCATAGAGATTGCCTAAAACTTCAATCCGCCAGACATTATCCGGTATCACCACCTGCGTCTGAAGATGAAGACCTACCTCCACTTCCACAAAACAATATCGCTCTTGCTGCTGAGAGACGATCTCAGAAACAGCAGAAACTAAGAAATAAAGTTATTAAAAAACAAAAATTTGAGATTGAACGATTACGTCAAAAGGTATCAAAAGAAGCTAAAGCGCATTGAAAAACAGAAAATGACACCAAACACAAAAGTGGCCGAAAATAGCGAAGCGAAAGTAGAAGAGGTAAAAAAACAACTATTATTTAGTGAGGTAATACAAAGACAACTCAAAGAAAATATGGATTTGACAACGAATGATAAGGAGAAGATGTTATTTAAAAAAGTATTAAGTGGGAAAATAGTTAAAAAGTATAAAGTGTTGCACCAAATTAATATGAAACCTATAAGACAATCATCTACTACAAATAGAAGTTTGTTAGATATGACACGGAAGACACGAAACGACAAAACTAGTTCGAAGTTAGAAAAAATTGTTACTGAGTTTTTTGAAGAAGATTGCAATAGTCGATTATGCCCAGGTAAAAAAGATAGCATTACAAAACATGAAATCAAAAAACAGAAGAGATTGTTACAGGACACGAAGAAAAATCTGTACATCAAGTTTATTAAAACAAAAAATATATCCCTAAGTTACTCAATGTTTTGCCGCCTACGACCTTTTTGGGTTGTTGCCTCAAATATCCATGAAAGAGACACTTGTTTATGTATCATTCATGAAAACATTGATCTAATTTTGGCTTCCCTAAAAAAGGTTAACATCATAGATATTTCAAACTATCAGGGTATGCTTAATTATCTATGCTGCGACCGATATAATGAAAATTGTCTTACACATTCCGAGGTTGAGCGTCAAACGGTGCACACGCTTAAACTCTGAATCCCATGATTTAGAGGTTAAATCAAACACGTGTGGGATAATTTATGTTAGTAGTGAAATTGTGAAATTAAATGTGAAATAAGTAATTATTAGTGAATTGTATACTTTGGTAGAGACATGGAATAGTTGCAGAATGCAGCTATTGTCCAGACGCTTGTTACGAGCATCTATACCGTAACACTTGAGCCTGACCACATGGCCTAAGTTGCCGGGTCATAGAAATTTGATTAGAAGAAGAAGAAAATTGTCTTAGGCGAGAATGTCTTAACTGCAAAACCCGTTCTATATGTTACCATGAGTTTGACAATTTTGGTTTCATCAAATACTCCGCATGGCAATGTATTACAGAGGAAATTTTAGATACAAAAACAATCAAAAATCGTAAGATTCGAAAATACACCAAAATAACATCAAATTGGATCCCGAAAGACATAGTGATGAAACTTGAAGATAACCTTAACACTTTCCTAAAACATGAAGCAAATATAGTACACCAACATCAAATCATCAAAAGTTTTAAAGATGCTGTGTTCCACATGGACTTTTCCGAAAATTATAATACAAAATACTCTACAGAAATCCAAGAATTCCATTTTGCTGGGTAACGTACGCAAATAAGTTTGCACACTGTAATATTATATACCCAGGGAGAAATAAAATGTTTCGCTACAATATCAGAAAATCTCAACCATAGCGTACCTGTAATTTGGGCTCATCTGAAACCTATCATGAAACTTCTTCCACATTTAGTAGAAAATGTTCATTTTTTAAGCGACGGTCCTGTAACTCAGTACCGTAACAAAGATATGTTTTTTACTTATGTCGTAAATTAACTGAAACATATACAAATATTTGCGAATTCACCTGGAACTATCACGAAGCTGGGCATGGTAAAGGAGCTACAGATGGTATCGGAGGAACATGTAAACGAACTGCTGATAAAATCGTCGCATCAGGAACCGACATTGCTACTATAGACGACTTTGCTAAGGAGTTAAAAAAATTTTGCCCTGGCATTCATATTTTTGTGATACCCGAAGATGAAATTGATTTACAGGAGAAGATAATTGAAGATAATCGACCACATATCAAACTCTTTGCTGGTACACTAAAGGTACATCAAGTACGAGGAAACCTTTTTAGCAATACATTATACATGAAGAGCCTCTTAGCTGCTTTTGTAGCAACTTTTGTCCTCACTTCCACTTAGGCGACATTAAATACACCCAAAACGATAATACCAGATTGGATGTTGCTGCAGTATACACTGATTCTGAGGAAGATGTGCAAAACTCAATGATTCCACAAACATCTACTAATCTGATTAACACTATAGATAATGAAGAAACTACTAAGACTGTCAAGAAAGGTGATTTTGTACTTGTGGAATACCAGATGAATGATAAAAAATATAGATATGCTGGCGTGTGTTCGTCTGATTTTGATGAAGAAGAAGGAGAGATCAGGATTACTTTTCTAAAGATCTCCAATGAATGTGGTACTATATTTAAAATAGATGAAAATGACGTGTGAAACTGTTGAGACTGATTGTATTGTATTCATAAATAATTTTCGAATAAATATTCATTTCCACGTTTTATTTAGTATTATTCACTTCACTTGGATGATAATCAATGGCCTGTCACTTTCCTGCCTTAATTTGTCACTACTCTGCCAATTGTGTCACTCCCCTGATATCAAAATTTCCCCTGATGGCTTTAAAATTTAAAAAAGAAGACAATTCTTCTGGCCCTTATCATTACAAATGCAAAAATGATGTCGACTAGTTAAATTATTAATATTAAAATAAACACGCAACTTTTCCTTTTGGAACACAAAAAAATCAAATACCATATATTCACCCATATATATATATATATATATATATATATATATATATATATATATATATATATCTTATATATAAAATTCTCGTGTCACAGTTTTCGTTCCCATACTCCTCCGAAACGGCTTGACCGATTCTCATGAAAATTTGTGAGCATATTGAGTAGGTCTGCGAATCGGCCAACATCTATTTTTCATCCCCCTAAATGTTAAGGGTAGTCCACCCCTAAATTTATTTTTATTTTTAGACAAAATTTTTTGTTTTTATTTTTTTATGATACAGCATACAAAAATACATACAATCCTAAATTTTCACCCTTCTACGATCAACCCTTATTTTTTATTTGTTAAACTCCTTCGAAATCCGACAAAATCTATTTTTCATCCCCATAAATGTTAAGGGTAGTCCACCCCTTAATTTTTTTCTTTATTCTTCTGACAACATTTTCTGTTCAATTTTTTTATGATACAGCATTCAAAAATATATACAACCCTAAATTTTCACCCCTCTACGATCAACCCCTATTTAGATAGATAAAAATAATTTATATGGCAGAACAACGTTTGCCGGGTCAGATAGATAGATAGATATGTAGATAGATAGATATAGATAGATAGATAGATAGATAGATAGATAGATAGATAGATAGATAGATAGATAGATAGATAGATAGATAGATAGAAAGATAGATAACTATCTAGATAGATAGAGATACATTAGCAGATAGATGAATATATAGAAAGACAGATAGATAAAAATAATTTTTATGGCAGAACAACGTTTGCCGGGTTAGATAGATATGTAGATAGATAGATAGAAAGACAGATAACTATCTAGATAGATAGATAGATAGTTAGATAGGTAGATATACATCGGCAGATAGATGAATATATAGAAAGATAGATAGATAAAAATAATTTATATGGCAGAACAACGTTTGCTGGGTCAGCTAATATATATATATATATATATATATATATATATATATATATATATATATATATATATATATATATATATATATATATATATATATATATATATATATATATATATATATATATATATATATATATATATATATATATATATATATATATATATATATATATATATATATATATATATATATATATATATATATATATATAGTGTTACGAAAATGTCTAAAGCCGACTCTGTGTTCTCTGGAATATTCGATGAACGTTGAAGTAACCGCCCTCTTAATTCGAAGACTGGAACATTCTGGAAGCTTCTCGAAGGAATGACAAGACATATAAAAGCGACCATAGAAGAGACGAGGGACAGTCTACAATTAGTCTACAGTTAGTTTACAGTGAACTACCGTGTTATTAAAGAAGAACGAAGCTTGTGTTTTTGAAGTAGTGACAGTTATTGAAAAGTGTGGTTATTTTAAAATTACTGTTGTGTAAATAAATACTGTTTTGTTTATTAATTAAATTTAGTTAGTTATTGGAAATCATCCTAGCGAACCCGAATTCGTAACAACTGGTGTCAGAAGTGGGATGCCAATAACCAGAAAAATGGAATCGATGATTGAAAAACTAATGCAAAAATTCGCCGAACAAGAGGAACAACGTCAACGGGAGAAATTGGAAGAGCAGAAACGTCGAGAACAGGAGAAATTGGAAGAGCAGAAACGTCGAGAACAGGAGAAATTGGAAGAGCAGAAACGTCGAGAACAGGAGAAATTGGAAGAGCAGAAATGTCGAGAACGGGAGAAATTAGAAAAACAAAAACGTCGAAAACAAGAAAAACTAGCTGAGCAGAAACGTCGGGAGCAAGAATTACAAGGATTAGAGAAAATTCTGGAAGATCTGGACAAACGTAGGAAGGAGGATAATGAGAAATTGAGAGGTGAAATAACTGAAGAAATAGTACATGTGAAGGAAGACCTGGAGGAGCAATTGCATAATTTAGAAGAACGTGAATCACAGGTATTGAAAGATTTAGAAAATTCAGAAAAGCGAATATCTACAGTGGAAAGAAATGAATCAAAAGTAATGTCAAATCCAGTCCCCAGACAGAAAGTTTCGAAGCCACCTACTTTTGATGGAGATTCTTCCTGGCCAATATTCAAACGACAGTTTGAAGCAGCAGCCCAAGCTAATGGTTGGACAGATGAAATGAAAGCAGTAGAACTGGTTTTGTCCCTCAGAGGTAAAGCTGCAGAACTGTTACAAAAATTGTCAGTAAAAGAGCAGGAAGATTACATAACTCTAATAAAATCCCTAGAGTTGAGATATGGTGATGATCATAAAGAAATGTTGTATCAGGCTCAATTAAAAGGTAGGCATCAATTGGCAAATGAACCACTGCAAGAATTTCAGGCCGAAGTAGAAAAGTTGACTCGGTTAGCCTACCCAATGGCTCCAGATGATATCCTTGAGCAACTGAGTGTCAAATCTTTTGTTAATGGGTTAAAAGACACTGACCTGATTCAACATTTGAAAATTTTGAGACCAAGAACAGGAAATGATGCTCTAGTGAGGGCTCTGGAATTTGAAATAGCAAAACTAACATCTTGTAATAACCGAACAACACACAGAGCTCGAAAAGTGGAAGTCGAGGAAAACAAGACACTTGGAGTAGATATATTGGAACGGTTAGACAAACTTATTTCTTCCTTTGAAAAGAACCGAGTATCTTTTAAGGGTGAATGTTACTCGTGTGGAAAATATGGACACACTAGTAGAGAATGTCGTTCCAGAATGAACAGAGGAAGAGATGATAATAGAAACAAAAGAATAATCGATATACGGAGAACTACCATTGATTTTAATAACCAATCAACACACAGAGCTCGAAAAGTGGAAGTAGAGGAAAATAAAACACTTGGACTAGTATTAGAACGGTTAGACAAACTTATTTCTTCCTTTGAACAGAACCGAGTATTTTCTAAGGGTGAATGTTACTCATGTGGAAAATATGGACACATTAGTAAAGAATGTTGTTCCAGAATGAACAGAGGCAGAGATAATAACCGAAACAGAGGAATAATCGATTTAAGGAGAACTACCATCGATTTGAATAACCAAGCAACACACATAGCTCGAAAAGTGGAAGTAGAGGGAAACAAAACACCTGGAGTAGATATAGACAAACTTATTTCTTCCTTTGAAAAGAACCAAGTAACCTTTAAGGGTGAATGTCACTCATGTGGAAAATATGGACACACTAGTAGAGATTGTCGTTCCAGAATGAACAGAGGCAGAGATAATAACAGAAACAGAGGAATAATCGATTTAAGGAGAACTACCATTGATTCGAAACAGGGATGGACGACAGAAGAATTAATTGAGGCACAGGAACAAGATCCTGAAATAAAGCATCTCAGAGAATGGAAAAGACTCGACCGTAGACCCACCTGGAAAGATATTTCAACAATGAGCGCTAAAACGAAGGCACTGTGGGCGCAATGGGATTCCTTAATTCTTGAAAATGGGTTACTCAAGAGGAAATGGGAAAGTCCGGATGGTAAAGAAATCAAAACCCTCTTAGTGGTACCAACCAGCAAAGTGCATGAACTTCTACAGGAAATTCACGGTGGAAGCTCAGGGGCCCATTTTGGCGTGAATAAGACAATTGCAAGGATAAGGGAAAGAATTTACTGGGTCTATTGCCGTGATGACGTAGAAGCTTGGTGCAGAAAATGTCCAACATGTGCAGCCACTAAGGGACCCTCTAAGAGAACTCATGGAAAAATGGAGAAATACAACGTAGGGCTTCCATTTGAGAGAATTGCTATTGATGTTGCCGGGCCATTTCCAACTTCTAACGATGGAAATAAATACATGCTGGTGGCCATGGATTACTTCAGCAAGTGGCCTGAAGCCTATGCTCTTCCGAACCAAGAGACTGAGACTGTCGCACGTGTACTGGTAGATCAGTTCATATCTCGATACGGAGTTCCACTGGAATTGCATTCAGACCAGGGACGAAACTTCGAAAGCGAAGTTTTTAAGAAAGTGATGGAGATATTGAACATCCGAAAGACCAGAACCACTCCGTTACATCCACAGTCTGATGGAATGGTAGAAAGATTCAATCGCACCATGGAACAATATCTGTCGAAGGTTGTGGCTGATCACCAAAAGGATTGGGACAGACATTTGCCAGTACTGCTGATGGCTTATCGAGGATCGGTTCATGATTCCACAGGTCATACTCCAGCAAAGATACTCTTTGGTAGAGAATTACGTTTGCCATGTGATTTGCTATTCGGTACTCCCGAAAATACACCAGTGGAAGTAAAGACTTATGCAGATGAATTGAGACTGCACATAAGAAAGATCCATGAGCACGTCCGGGATAAGATAGATGCTAGTACTGACAGAATGAAGACCAGGTATGATTTGAGGGCGAACTCAGCCGGATTCAAAGAAGGAGATTTAGTATGGTTGTACAATCCCCAGCGAAAGAAAGGGTTATCACCTAAATTGAGCCAGAATTGGGAAGGAGCCTATAAAGTCACAAAGAGGATAAATGATGTTGTCTACCGAATCCAACGCACTCCTAGGACGAAGCCTAAAGTCGTACATTTAGATAGGCTAGCAAAGTATCACGGTGGAGGTGTATCAGAAGATTTTGATCGGGACGATCAAACTTGAGAGGGGGGCAGTGTTACGAAAATGTCTAAAGCCGACTCTGTGTTCTCTGGAATATTCGATGAACGTTGAAGTAACCGCCCTCTTAATTCGAAGACTAGAACATTCTGGAAGCTTCTCGAAGGAATGGCAAGACATATAAAAGCGACCATAGAAGAGACGAGGGACAGTCTACAATTAGTCTACAGTTAGTTTACAGTGAACTACCGTGTTATTAAAGAAGAACGAAGCTTGTGTTTTTGAAGTAGTGACAGTTATTGAAAAGTGTGGTAATTTTAAAATTACTGTTGTGTAAATAAATACTGTTTTGTTTATTAATTAAATTTAGTTAGTTATTGGAAATCATCCTAGCGAACCCGAATTCGTAACAATATATATATATATATATATATATATATATATATATATATATATATATATATATATATATATATATATATATATATATATATATATATATATATATATATATATATATATATATAGACATCAACAAAAAATATTGAAAATCGTGATCCAGGAGGTCTTGGATTCTTTGGAGGGCGCCCATTCCTCAGGGAATGGTCACACCACCAAATTGCCGGAAGTCAAGGAAATAATAATTGAATTCAACCGAGGATATACCTAATTATTTAATTTTGATGAAAAAATTTCATTATTTAGAAGGCATGAACGATGAAGCTGTCACTGAATTTCCTTCAGTAAAACACTCCTCGATGTAAATTTGGTAATGAGATTTTTATCTTATAAATTATTTCAATACAGGTGGTCCGTAGGTACACCTTAGATCTCCGGGCGCTATGATAGGCTATCCTTTGCCGACGGAATAACTTTAAAAAATCTGCATTATCAATGAGATAAACGCTCCCATGAACTAATTTTTGAATTGAATATCTGTAGTGAAATGAAAACGACTAACGTAGTTAGTAAATAAATTAAATGCATTGTTCACAATTATCTTCGCAACATTGTAAACAAAATGATTAAATTTCAACCAAATACAACTTTTCAATTTGGGTAGGTAGATATTTCCGACAGCCTCATTTCCGTTTCGGTAGATTTCCTGCGATACAAAATGTGAACATTCCTAATCGATATAATAATTTTGTTCATTCTCTCAATTCGCTATTCTGCCACCTGTTAGCGCATTGTCTTATCACAGATTGAATATGTTCAGCCATAACAGGCCATTAAAGTTTCAGAAACCGATTTTATTAATGAGTTGACGTTTGCTCAAGAAATTCTTGACTTTTCGAAAACCTTTGGAATATCGAAATTACTTTTATTATCAATTTTAGAAAGATTGAAGTCAAATAACAGACAACTTATTTCATTAAATTTATTGCGGCTGTGGCCTTCTTCAGTTGCTAATTACGTGTTATTCAGTCTTATTATATAAGGGGTCAAGTCTGCAAATGATTGAAATTTTTGTAGAATATTAATAATAATACCTTCAGAAGTATCTTATTACTAAGCAGTCATCCATACATCTTTCGAAAGTTAAAATATTTTCTTTCCTTCCAACAAATTCTGAAACTAATTGAGCCATAACCATAACGCTGGAAATGGGCCTTTCCATAGCTACACCATTAATATGTTTGGAAAAGTCATTTTCATATTCAATAGTACCTACCTAGAGTGAATTGAATAACCTCAACAAAAAAAAACCGTTTTAGGAATGGTTGCATAATTTTTGATATTTCACTTGGCGTGCATTATGAATATTGCTAAAAATAGATGAACAAATATTTATATATATCATCATGATCATGTAGCAGCTTGTCTCGTCCACTGCAGGATATAAGCCTCTCTTAACCTAGACCATCTTGCTCGGTCTTGGGCATCCTGGATCAAATCGTCTGACCATCGGGTCCGCGACCGTCCTCTGTTTCTATGTGCTTCGTCTCTGGGGCGCCATTCTAGTATTCTCTTCGTCCTTCTGTTGTCCGACATTCTTCCGACGTGGCCAGCCCAATTCCATTTTTGGTGCGTGACTCTTTCAATGGCATCCGTAACTTTTGTTCTTCTGCGTAGTTGAGTTATTCTTATTTTACTAACAGAGTTCTCTGTGTTTTTGTTAGTGTTTCTGAGCCATATGTCAATACCGGGAGAACGCACTGGTCGAACACCTTTCTTTAGAGACACATCAGTATATCTGCCTTTAATACGTGACTCAGCTTGCCAAAGGCAGCCCAAGTCATTCCTATCTTTCTGTTTAATTCGCAGGTCTGATTGTCTCTTCCCATTCGAATCTCATGTCCCAGGTATTTGTAAGATGTTACGTATTGAATTTCCTTTCCATCTATCATTAGGTTGCTACTGGGAACTAAGTTTGTCATAAATTGGGTCTTGGCGATGTTGATTTTCAAGCCTACTTTTTGGGAGACTGCGGATAGTGCTGAGGCCATTTCATTCGCCTCGTCCAGTCGGTCTGAGATCATAACGATGTCGTCAGCAAAACGTAGGTGGTTAAGCTTTTCTTCATTCACATTTATGCCCTTATTGTCCAATTTGATCTTTTTAAACGTATATTCTATCAGGGCTGTGAAAAGTGTTGGGGAGATTGTGTCATCTTGTCGGACACCCTTTTATATATATAAATAAATTTATATACGTACTGATACAGACGTCAAAAAAATCATAGTCCAAGAGGTTAAAACGGATTTTTTAATCACTCCCACACTTTACTGTTGAATTATAGATACTACTTATGATTTATTTTCGGAACACTTTATTTTAACATATTGTTCTACTTACTTACCGAAATATCAAGAGGATTAATCTGTCACGTTTCATAATTATTGAATATTATAGTTACAGTTAAGCCGGTACGAAATTGGGAAATCCCCTAATATTTATCGCATTATGAATAAACTTACAACTGTAAATTGCTCACATAACTCTTATAGTGATAAATATTTGAAGTGGATTGCTAGATATTTTATATATCCCACTCATGAGCAAGTACAAGAAGTGAACTTAAACAAAATAATAAATTATATTCGATTACATTGTCATAATCTTATATAACTACCACTATGAATACACGAAATAGTTTGATTATCATGTGATTCGAAATGGTATTTAGAAGTTTTTCAGTTTACATAAACTAAGAGTAGCAATTTTTTCTCAAAAATAATTGATGCATTATCTAATTGTACGTTTCTTTTCAGAATAATGTCGAAATATGGGCTGAATTTGATGAAAATTCTTCTGTTTCGGATGCTAAAGAACTGTTAGGATAACATAGGTAAGTGTAATAATTTTTTTCAGCATAATTCAATAGTGCTAATAAAGTAGTATTATTCATTTCGAATTCTTCCACATAAAATCACATTCATTTTGAAACAAGTGCCTCAATAACATTGTTAACCTTCTTTAAATTCGTAGAATCATGAAACTGTTTTCTATGTCTACATAATTGAAATTTATAGAAAACTAGTTTGACATTTGCCTACTCTCTTTTTTCGTGTTCTGATAATTTCGTCGTAAAAGTTTTATGATAGATCGAAAATGAGCGAATAATTTTAATACGTACCAAAGATTTGTGTTTGACAGATTCAAAATTGCTTAATTTCGACTTACTTCAAAGTATCAAAAATTACATCTTTATTTTCTTGCATAATATTACTTTAGATTGTTTTACTTGAATGTATACATGATACATTATTTTTAGCGAAATTATTCAGAAGTATATATGGTTTTCAGGTGATATTAGAAGAGATCCTGTTTATGTAACTTTCTCTTCATATTGCAGTTCTGTTAGGTGGAAATGGACAAAGAGAATGGAAAGGCAAACGAAAGTAACTCTGGATCCAATAAAATTTCCAACCAATCGGACCAAACCTCCCTACTTGATGCCGCCAGCTTATTCGGGGGTGAGTACAAAGCTAAACAATAATTATTATCAATTATATATATATATATATATATATATATATATATAATATATATATATATATATATATATATATATATATATATATATATATATATATATAAACATACATACATTGAATTGTATTGTCTCTGTATTTTGTATTATGTTGAAGGGCAGGCATTCTAAATTTTTTCAAATGTAGCAGTTTATATCTATCCATATTTAAATATTTACTTTATAGACGATGATGCTTACCTGGTCAAAATTAATATTTTAATCATATTCAAGGTAGGAGTTAACATGGTGAGCAAATGAAAGATTTATTAATGGAAAATTATTTTCATAAAATTTTAAGGATGAACTTCCATCGAACCAATACCAATTACTTCCAGTACCCTATGTATTCGGGAAACTATATATTTTAAACTCAAGAAGTGCGTGCACACTTTAATGAAATATATTGCTGCAATATAAATGCAAATTAACCAAATGATATGGAACCTTTTGAGTTGACCTAAAATATGTCATCATTTTCACGAAAATGATTTGTAAAATCTTCGTTCTAATACCGTATAACGGTAAGGCTAGCGCAGAAGTTTTGAAAACTTATCTATACGTTTTGTCGTTATATCATTGTTGTCCCTTCTGAAGAACAGTTCGTTCTGAAAGAGTAATGTAGTACATATTATCAGTTTATTATTATATGCAAAGCATATCTGTTCGTTTAACGCTCACAAATGAAATTGTTTTATGTTTTCTTTTGTTTCAGAGTTTGCTAGTACACAATAAATAATAATAATTCAATTATTAGGTAATAATAAAGTGTTTAAATTTGAACAAAAAGACTATATAATTTCCAAGTTTTGAATTGATGGATGAGATCGTGACCTGGTTAAAATCGATAACAATATTATTTAAAGAACACGTTTGATTTTAATCACTATAATTAAATCTATCTTTGGCACTAAGTTTCACCACTCGGTGACTTCATCAGTATTATATCGAAAAAAAACTTATTGAATTTGAGTGTTCATCGAATAAATTCATGATATGAACCTATTTTTCTTAGATGTTGCTCCCGTTCTATAGTTTCCCCTATTTACTTGAGTAGTATATATATATATATATATATATATATATATATATATATATATATATATATATATATATATATATATATAGTGTAATTTCATTACAGCATCATTAAATGAACCTCATTTTTTATTTTATTTCCCTCTTCAAAAGTGTTTGATTTAATTTTAGCTTATTGGCCACGTGGAGATGCATCGGCTGCAGCGAATGCTGCTGCTGCAGCCAACTTGTTTGCCGCTAGTGGCGGTTTCGGCCTCCCTCCTCACCCTGGGTCTGCCGCTTCCGGTATCCCGTACGGTCTCATACCGTCAACTTCACCGAGTGGCCGAGGAGGACTGTCCTCCTACCCGACATCTTCTGCGGCAGCGGCTTATAGCAACGCGTATACCAACACGTTGTCGGTGGCGGCAAGTCAGGCCGCAAGTTTAGGAATACCTGCTGCAAGTAAGTGAACAACTTCATGACTCGTAGACAGATGAACCAATTACTAAAATGAAGAAAGTTATTACTAGCCTTATTGAGAATGAAAAACTAAGATTCAGAGTTTCAAATTTATATTCTACTTCTCCACTTATAGAAAATATATATTATATACAGGGTGTATATGCGGCAAAAATTCAAGAGGTTATTCCTTTTCTTATTCTAAGAATATAGTGTCTCATGATGATTTCTGAAAAACCCCGTTGTTTCGAAGATACAGACTGAACAAAGTTTGCGACAACCGTATTCCATATTTGTTGAAATCATTAATATAAATAAAAGTATGGCGTCCACGAATGAGGTTATCAAGTATAAAAAATTAATGAGTTTATCAAGTACAAAAAATTGTTAATTAATGACAGTAGGAACGGTACCTATAACTGGAAGAGAATGTGCTAGACATGATAGGGGAAGTTCCAAGAAAAATTGCCAATACTTTGAATATAAGCCATTTGACAGTTTTGAAAATGCTTAAGAACATTAGCTCTAATTCCTCAATTCCTGATAGATTTTTTCATTGATGAAGCCAATTTCTCGAGAAATGCAATAAGGAATTTTCATAACAACCATGTATGGGCGGATGAAAAATCCGCATGAGATGTGAAGACCGTTTCCAACATCAGTTCTCCTTGAATGTTTGGGTTGGAATTGTGGATGACTATCTAATTGGACTGGTATTTATATTAGCAAGACTTACTGGCGAAATTTTTCGCTCAAATTTTTGGAAGAAACACTGCCTTGTCTGCAGGATGAATGTTGTTTATGCACGATGGTGCGCCACCACATTTCAGTTTGGTTGCTCGTTATTTTATAACAGCAACATACAGAGATCGTTGGATTGATCGAGGTGGGCCACACGCATGGCCTGATCGATCCCCTGACTTAAATCCCCTGGATTATTTCTCATGGGGATATCGGAACTCATTAGTTTACTCCAGTGGAGAATTTGGACGACTTGTGAAATCGAAGAATTGCTGGGTGTAACTATTAGAAACTATCCTGGTGTGTTTGGAAGAGTGCGGCACTCAATAACGAGAAGATTGAATGCTTGTATCTAGGATGGATGAAGTCATTTCGAATATTTTTTGTATATAGAGCAACGTCACATGTAGTTCTTAATGAAAAAATGTTGTTACAGTCGCAAATTTTGTTTACCCTGTATCTTCGATACAAAGGGGTTTTTCAGAAATCATAGGATATAATTGTCTTCGAGATGCTTGCATGGATGTATTCAGTTCTAGAGTTTGCAATTAGTAAATTTCATATCTTTTTTTGTATAATAATTCATTAACATACTCCCTTTACAGATAAAGGCACACGGTTTTGACATCTTTTATTTATTTTGTTTTTCAATAACTCAATATCTCCGTCTTTTTTCATTATTGAATTTTTTTTTGCAACACACTGTAATTCTCATGAAAACAGGAGTTTCCATTTACTTAATCACAAATTTGTTGTTGTTGGATGATATGATAATTTTAATCTCAAAATTAATTTCTTCACTAGAACTTAGATGGACAAAAACCGGGATATTGATTCCTTTGTGTGCCTTCTGAAAATTAATGGCAATAGAGTTATCAAATTTTTTGTCTCAATTTTTTAAATGACATAATAGATACTATTGATATTATTGCTCTGAACAATTTGTTTTACAACGCTATCGCAAAACAATATTTTAACCTCGATTTCAACGTAATCGTTTCTTTAACTTACATCATTAGGTTTTCATCAATAACGGTTATTGAACTTCCGTCGAGAGTTCGAACAGAATATTTGATGGAGTGTTATAATAGTTATTCACGTGACAAGTGGGATATAGACGTTATTAACTCACGCATGTGAGTTCGTTAATTATGCCTCGAGTTGCGTACAAAATTTAAGCTACTGTCAAGGTTTTTATTACTATCTTCAAAAATATCTTATTAATATTCCACTTTGACATACTTATGACAGTTTTCTAATAATACGAGTTGCCTGTGATCATTTTTGTAACTGTATGATCAATGATAAACAGGATAAACAAAGCCGTTCATATTTGTCAAATTAAATTGTCAGATCGGTGTCCAGAACCATCATCTTTTTTGAGTAAAAATACATCCAAGTGGAGGAAGATGCACAAGATAAATATCGTCTAGTATACGATATATATGAAAAATGGTTAACATGGCAACCAAAAAGGGATTGTTAGTATATTTCAATGATCTAAGAAAATTACAGAGGCCTTCATCTCTTTGGTGCTGTAGCTCAATATTATCAAATCAAAATATGCTTTATTGTCTTAAAATTATACACGAAAAATATAGGAACTAAACAATGTAAAACATAAAAATAAACACACATCAATCAAATAATATACAAACTAAACAATGTAATACCCAGAAATAAAAACACATCACACCACATTTCCATACAAAATATATACAAACTTTACAATAGAACCGAGAGTGTCAAATCCTCCTCAATTAAAGATAGAATTAAGGAAAAGTCAATGGCCAGAAACATTTTCCAGTATATTGTTTTGAATTAGAAAATTCAAGAAACTCGGCAACTAATTCTTGAAAGAAATATAAGGTTTTTTTTATAGTTTTCTATCTGAATTTTCCTTGTATTCATTCAATAATCCATTGATACGACATGATAATTTATTTGTTCCTTCATTACCGCACTAGTCAGGTAACAAAAAATTCAAAAAACGGCCAAGTGCGAGTGGGGCTCGCGCACGAAGGGTTCCGTACCATTGACTATAGGCATCTGAAAATAAGAATGCAGCGCCAATGTGGCCAGTCGTAGAACTATAAATATTGACATTGGAATATTTATGTTGTACTTGTTGTGTGTTTATTTTTGTTTTTGAAATATAATTTTACCATAAATATGAAGACTTTTCAGGCTTCTTTAGTGAACAAGTGTGTTACTGTGTATGTATTCTCATTGCTATTGAGGCGGTAGGTGATTATCATCATTTGTTTTGTAGCCAAATTGAGAGAAATCTTAGGTTAGATCATGAGATGAATATCTCAATTCTCTGATTGACTCGTTCAATATTTACTCAAGCAGCTGCTATTTTGGCATTCAACAATGCTTCTTCTGTAGTCAACTGTTTTTTGTCTTTCAAAAATGGTGGCCTGATCAACTTTATTTTAAACTGTTGACAAATATCATCTATCAAGAAACCTTTGTCCACCATAATAGCATCCTGTGAGCTTTCTAACTTTAAAATTAAGTCACTTTGTTGGAAAATCGTTTTATCAGATGCTCTTCCCCCATATGGTTCACTAATATAAGTAATTAAACCTCCAGGAGAAACACCTGTCATGAATTTCACTGTGTTATTAGATTTCTACTGAGAGTAAAACCTGATCCTGCAGCAAAGGCACTTTGGTTTCTGTATAAAAATTTCTGTACAGTCTAAGATGATTCGAGTATTTTGAAAACTTTCAAAACATTTTGGCATGTTTTTCTGTATTTCAGAATATTCTGGGAATCTTATGACACAACTAAGAACTCTACTCATAATGGGTAGCATTTCATAAATATATTTTTGGCATAATTCT
This sequence comes from Cynegetis impunctata, assembly GCA_030704885.1. Classification (NCBI taxonomy): domain Eukaryota; kingdom Metazoa; phylum Arthropoda; class Insecta; order Coleoptera; family Coccinellidae; genus Cynegetis; species Cynegetis impunctata. The sequence goes on from JARQZK010003749.1 coordinate 19,747, forward strand.
TGTGAAATGCCAAATAAAAGAGATAATGTCACATATTTAAGGTCACATTTCAATTTTGTCGATACTAAAACTTGATTTTTAATCTATGTGACCGTTGATCACTATAAACAGATTGTACTGCTTTTACTATTGTATCTAATAGTTTTATATTATTGAGACCAGTGAAACTGTTTAGAGCACTATCTGTAGTTATCAGATCACACAAAGTAGATACTTTAGGAGTATTCCTTTTTCCCTTCTACACAAACACGATATTTATCACCGGCTGGAGGAAAAGCATGGAAATTCACATTTGAACATTTCTTTTCCCAGGAAGAACACTGAGGAACTGAACAATAACGATTCGAACGACTCATAGCTTTCAAAATGATTGCAAATAATAAATATTTGTAAAAAATCACACAAAAACAAACACAAAACAAAGGAGAACGTAAGAACTATGTCAAGATTTTTAGTTATTCTGATTGTCACCAGGCGGCGTAGCGCTTATTTTGATTCGCCTATGACCCTCTAAATATTTATTTTATTTCAATTTCATTATTTATTATTAAAGTAAATATATAATTAAGTTTTTTGTGAATATATAAAAAAGGAAAAAAATCGCGTTTGCTGTATGGGAGCCACCCTTAAATATTTACTTCATTATTTGTTATAGCGACAACAGAAATACATAATTTGTGAAAATTTCAACTGTCTACCTATTGCGGTTCTTGAGATAGAGCCTGGTGACAGACGGACGGACAGACATCGAAGTCTTAGTAATAGGGTTCCGTTTTTACCCTTTGGGTACGGAACCCTAAAAAGCAGTATCACATTAAGAATCTTAATAATCATTTAAAATTTCGTCATAATAATTATTATCTTCAACATTCTGAAGTATAAATTTTTTATGAAGTGAATTCTCCACTTGAATGCACTTCCGTAGTGTCCACTTCAATCAATAAAATTCAAATGATTTGTTAAAATGCGGATGTAACAAAACACCTCATATAATTAATGTGATAATTGTATGTCTCAAATGTTTTGTGGTAAGTATTCTTTACACATTATCACAAACATCGTATTCGTTTTTCACAAAGCTTCCCAACTTGAAATTCCCCAATTTAATTAATTTTTAGTGAGTTACTGTTTCTCGTACCCTGAATGCTATTGATCTTCGTCAGAGATAAAAATGCCACTCGAACAGTTTCGACGAGGATTCCATCTTATGATTGGCGTTCGGAGCATCATGTGGCCCCGGATAGTCAGTTCCAAACACGGAATATAATGTCGCAACCTGTTCAATTCAGGGCCCAGGCCAGGATACTCCCCGGCTAAAGTGTACAGAGCACAAAATATATTTCATTTATTGATTTACTTCTTCCCCTCCAGTCCGCTACATCCCGCACAACGAACATCCACCTACATAAAGGGTCCATAATTCACCTCTCCACTCTGCCGCCCGACAATTATCATGGAAATCTTTCACGTCATTTTCAATGTGGTAGAGTGGTACCTCTTGGGTACATAGCCGGTGGGGAGGGTTGTGAATCAACTTGTGTAGTGCGATTTGTGCGAAATACTTTTTTAGGTTTTTAATTTGCCGTTCGATTGCTGCTTCTAGTTCGATTGCGCCGTTTCTCTCTTTTTATTTTTTTTCTTCCCCTTTTCTACTTACGTTGCCTTGGTTATATGTGTCCGAATAGCATATCATGTCAATTGTTCCCTCGATGTCCCTGAATGATTTATGCCTGTGCACTCTTTATATTACAGAACATTCGATATTTTCAAACGAATATGCCAACCATAAAATGATATAATTTTACGAAGAATTCTATTATTGAAAATAACCCCAAATTCCATAGAATTATTTGTCAGATGATTAGAAAAGATGTCGTGAACTTGATATGGTTGATAATATTGTTTTCCATTTTACGCGGCAACTTGATGACTTAAACGATGTCTCATTTTCAATTAGTTGAACCTATAAATGTAGTACAAAAAAATCTTATCAATTTTAGAGCTAATTTCTTTCTCGTGTCTATTTGAACTTATATACTGTTACAAAATATCGATTTTCAACGTGGGTAAATAGTCTTCACCAAATCTGAAAAATTGTGGACAAAATTTTTAGATATGAGCATTTCAAAAAATATTGACTCAAGTATTCGCTAATAAGTTATAGTTAACTACAATGTAAAGTGTTTTTCGATGTACCTTCCGTTCAAAATCTCATATAACATTTTCTCGTTTCAGTTCAGGTAAAAATTCAATAATTTTGAATATTTTTTTAATTTCCAGAATTCCTAATATTGAGAAACTATGTTATTCAGAAATAGTTTTTGAGGAAAAACACTCCTAAAAGCCCTAGAATACTAAATTTCCAATATGCTGTTCACAATTAATTTTCACATATGTTGCCACCGGTTTGAAAAATGTTGCTCAATGGTCTGCTGGGGGCGACTATATATATATATATATATATATATATATATGTTTGTATGTATGTATATATATATATATTATATATATATATATATATATATATATATATATATATATATATGTATGTATATATATATATATATATATATATATATATATATATATATATATATATATATATATATATATATATATATATACAGAGTGATTCACGGTGGATGGCACATTAGACGTTTCTGGCGAACCATACAACGAATCACTTTGAAAATTTACTGGAGGGCATAGTAGGACATTCCCTACCCAACTAAAATATTTTTGATAATGCGGTGTTGCAACTTCTATTAGAAAGTGGTAGCAACTTTGATGTTTCAAATAGAACACCCTATATATAATATTATATTTAGAATCTCCAACAATTTCCCAATAATTTTTCATGATATTTCCCTATACCTATCTGTTACTGTTTTCGAAATAAAAATTATTTTCATTTTTTTTCTTCGGAATTCGAGACCTATTAAAACGCTGATATCTTTGACTTGAGAAATAAGGTGATATCAAAATTTGGGTTGAAGTTTGGTGATACTTGGGAGCTTCCTACACTTTAGCCTAATCTGCGTTACTTGAATACAGGGTGGTAAAAAAATTCAGTTGTTTTGTTTGCTTGAAAAAGTGACTGAAAGTTGATTATTTCAAATGGAATACCCTGTATGTTATTGAAAATTCAGAAAACTGCTGGAATTTGCTTTTTATCTATGTGTCTAATACCTATACCTAACTAGTCAGGTTTCGGACTTATTAGCATTTATTTGTGAAAATGTTCCTTGTACAAGGTGTCCCCATTCGGTATTTGGTAAGCATGCCATGATCACTATTTGACAGTAACGTTGTGACATTCTACTAATAATATCGATATTTTTGACATCTCAGAAGATGCAAATACCTTCAAAAACGATGGAACAAAACTATTCAAACGAAGTTCTTATGTATTTGTTTATTATTTTTGGTGTGCGTTCGAGAGACAATTACAAGGTATTACCCAAACATTTGAAGGTTTGGATCCGAATGAAATCAGATCTGCCACGTCGTAAACATTGCACATAATTGTTTTCCTTTTTTATAATTATTTATATCAATATTTCCACTATCCAGTCTGTTGGTGCTTTTTTAAAGTTTATCCATACGCATTGAAATTGTTCTGAATTCGTATACATTTCTTAAGGTTTATTGGCGGTATATTCGGATACATTTTATTGAACTTTTACATGTTCTGCTGATAATTTTATCAAACTGTCCAAAAATAATAAACAAATTCATAGGAACTTCGTTTGAATAGTTTTGTTCCATCGTTTTTGAAGGTATTTGCAACTTCTGAGATGTCAAAAATATCGATACATTAGTAGATTGTCACAACGTTACTGTCAAATACTGATCATGGCATGCTTAACTAATACCGAATGGGGACACCTTGTACAAGGAACATTTTCACAAATAAATGCTAATAAGTCCGAAACCTGACTAGTTAGGTATAGGTATTATACACATAGATAAAAAGCAAATTCCAGCAGCTTTCCGAATTTTCGATAATATACAGGGCATTACATTTGAAATAATCAACTTTCAGTCACCTTTTCAAGCAAACAAAAGAACTGAATTTTTTTACCACCCTGTATTGAAGTAACGCAGATGAGGCTGAAGTGTAGGAAGCTCCCAAGTATCACCAAACTCCAACCCAAATTTCGATACCACATTATTTCTCAACTCAAAGATATCAGCGTTTCAATAGGTCTTGATTTTCGAAGAAAAAAAATGAAAATAATTTTTATTTCGAAAACAGTAACAGATAGGTATAGGGAAATATCATGAAAAGTTATTGGAAAATTACTGGAGATTCTAAAAATAATATTATATACAGGGTGTTCCATTTGAAAAATCAAAGTTGCTGCTACTACTTTCTAATAGAAGTGGCAACACAGCATTACCAAAAATATTTCAGTTGGGTAGAGAATGTCCGACTATGCCCTCCAGTAAATTTTCAAAGTGATCCGTTGTATGGTTCACCAGAAACGTCTAATGTGCCATCCACCGTGAATCACCCTGTATATATATATATATATATATATATATATATATATATATATATATATATATATATATATATATATATATATATATATATATATATATATATATATATATATATATATATATATATATATATATAGTAGAACATCGATTATCCGAACCCTCAATTATCCGAACGATAATGTATTATTCATGGAGTGTTATTAGTGCGCTTACGGAGATTCCTAACGCAGTTTTAACATACTTCTCACGGCGCGCAGATGAAAATGTGAATGCCGAATTGTTCCTTTTTCATTTTAATTTCGTTTGTTACTTAATTTGTCCATGACTTCAACATCAGTCCTTTTTTCAGCGGAAACGTGATGTTCTTACAGTAGAAAAAAATAGGAAATCCTGTCGAAGTTAGATAACGTTACTAACGCATCTCTTGCAGTTCTTTATCGTGACGGAAAGCAATAATCGATATAAATAAATAAAAAAAAGGTGTTGTTCATGATCTCAATCCAAAAAAAACCCACGTTTCTATTATCCGAACTAGTCTCGGTCCCAATTGGTTTGAATAATCGAGGTTCTAGTGTGTATATATCAGGCGCGGATCCAGGGGGAACTTTTATATATTCAAAAGCCAAAAGGTACTGGTATTTTGGGCAATGGTAAATCGAGTAGCTCCCAATCAAAACAATTAAGTGGGGCCCAGGCCATTGGAGGGGGGGGGGCGTTCCCCCAGTTGCCCCCCTCTGGATCCGCGCCTGATATATATATATATATATATATATATATATATATATATATATATATATATATATATATATATATATATATATATATATATATATATATATATATATATATATATATATATATATATATATATATATATATATATATATATATATATATATATATATATATATATATATAAATATATATATATATATATATATATATATATATATTATATATATATATATATATATATATATATATATATATATATATATATATATATATATATATATATATATTATTATATATATATATATATATATATATATATATATATATATATATATATATATATATATATATATATATATATATATATATATATATATATATATATATATATAGCTGAGATTGAATTTTCGCACATCACTTGGTGAAACATCATAAAGAATAAAGTTTAAACTTTAAAATAAAACACACTTGGCTTAAGTTTCACTATATAAAAATATTTAGATACTGTATTTAGCAGTAAAGGATAGTCTTCTGAGTACTCTCATGAATCGTGGACTAGGATGTATAAAAAATTTAAAAACCAATCTCTCACCTCACTGTTTGACACAGAGCAATAGTCTATTATATTTAGGGAAAATATGATCAAAAAACAAGTTCGATCATTCAAATCTTTAAAAGAATTGTTCTATGTTCAATTTGGCGATGTCGGTGCAGAAAAATATCGTTGCATCTTCGGAGTAATGTTATAATTAACAACCTCATTGAATTGATTTTCACTTTACATATTCCGAGCAGCACTTTCCATAATTAATAATTATTTTAGAAAGTATCTCTAGTTCCATAATGTTTAAGTGATTTATAATATACAAGGCGTTTTATCGATCAACTTTTCCCAGCCCAATATACTACCTGCAGATGTCATTGAAAAAGTTTATGTTCCTTGAATGAACATGAATTTGTGTACCACTCATTATCAAAATAAAATAATTTTGAAGGTGGTAGGAGGAGGTTAATTGTTGCAGAATTTTCTTTCAAAAAGATTTGAAATTTTATGATTTTTATTTTTTCTAGAATCTCATCTTTTAAATGACAATTATGTATTTTCTGGTCGTTTTTGTATTCTTCACATAACAAGGAAATATAAGTATAATTTCTTATTGTTTCAATTACAAAGAGTTTGTAGATAAAACACAAAATATGAAAGAAAAACCGGCCAAGTGCGAGTTGGACTCGCGCGCGAAGGGTTCCGTTTATTATTAAAGTAAAAATACAACTGAGTATTCTGTGAATATTTAAACTGCCTACATGTTGCCATTATTGATATCGGGCAAAAAAATCGCGTTTTTTGTATGGAAGCCCCCCTTAAATATTTATTTTATTTTGTTTTTAGCAATAAATTGTTAAAGCGGCAACAGAAATACATAATTAGTGAAAATTTCAACTGTCTAAATATCGCGGTTCTTGAAATACAGCCTGGTGACAGACAGAGGGACGGACAGCGAAGTCTTAGTAATAGGAACCCGTTTTTAATCTTTGGGCACGGAACCCTGAAAATGCTTGATAAAGCTATAACTAGTCAAATTGCATAATATTTTCTTTGTTGTGATAAGTAAATAAGTACTAAATAAATTCAAAAAAATCTTTACCTCTAATTCTTAAGACCACGAGACATTCCAAATATTTCAGTTTTTTTAAGTTACTTAATTTCATCAGTTGGATTTTTGAACAAGATATTTATGAATTTACGAAATTTCAAAAATTCACAATGGTTTTATAATAATATTTGTCTACAACAATAGTAAAATCCTAACTGAAATTAATTCAAATCTCCTGCCATTCTCAAATCAATCTGTTAGGTTAGTTACCCAATTTCAACCGTTGAATTTTTGAACAAGATGTTTATGAATTTTCTGAAGTTCATTAGTTTCATAATAATATTTGTCTACGACAAGACTATACTTAATCCTAACTGAAATAAATTTAAGCAACCTGCCCTTACCGAATCAATCAGTGAAGTACCTAAGCTACCTTTCACAATAGTGTTATAATAATATTTGCCTACAACAAAATGAATACAGCAACTTACTCGTCCCAAATCAATCAGTTAAGAAAGTTTCTTAATTTTGTCACTTGGATTTTGAACAAGTTGTTCGTGAATTTTCAAAAAATTAATAGTTTTGTAATAGTAGTTGCCGACAACAAGACTATAAACCCAGCTGAAATAAATATAATCAATCTACATTTACCAGTTAAGAAAGTTTCTTAATTTTGTCACTTGGATTTTGAACAAGTTTTTCGTGAATTTTCAAAAAATTAATACTTTTGTAATAGTATTTGCCGACAACAAGACTATGAACCCAGCTGAAATAAAAATAATCAATCTACATTTACCAGTTGAGAACGTTACCTAATTTTATCACTTGGATTTTGAACAAGATGTTCATGAATTTTCAAAAACTTAATAGTTTTGTAATAGTAGTTGCCGGCAACAAGACTATAAACCCAGTTGAAATAAATATAATCAACCTACATATACCAGAAAGTTACCTAATTTGATTACTTGGACTTTGAACAAGATGTTTGCGAATTTTCAAAAAATGAATGGTTTTGTCGTAACAGTTGCCGACAACAAGACTACGAACCCAGCTGAAATAAATATAATCAACACCTTCATCAAATGAATCAGTTATGTAAGTTACGTAATTGAATCACTTGTATTGTTAAACAGGATGTTTTCTAATTTTCAAAAGTTCCATCGTTTTTAAATAATATTTGCCGAATTTGTATACAAGACTACAAGCCTAATTGAAATAAAAATAAGCAGCCGGTGCTTAGCAAATCAATCGGTTAAGTAATATACGTATAATTTCAAATATAGCTTGTATTATCAACGCTAAATTGTACGATAATAATTATGATTCATTCAACTCTAATTGCTTACAAACTACTCTTTCTTGCAGGAATATTTTATATCCATCGTAAACCTCATCTATGTATTATGTTAATTAACGCGAATAATAGTGTGAAATAAACGTTCATAGTTTCTCCTATGTTATAGTTTTAACATTATTTTTTACTTCATTAAGTTTGTCAATAAAATATTCGAAACTGCTTCGAATAATTGGAGAAAGACTATTTGTTTGATCGTGAGTAAGTATGCAACTTTTCTATATGTTTCGGCAACAAATTATGCTTTGGAGGCCTCGGTAGACCAGGCGGTAAGGTTTGCCGCTTGTAAACCGAGGGTTTTGGGTTCGAGTCCCTCCTTGCTCTTGGGTGTTGTATATGTCCGGAATTTAGTGGTTATAGATTTAAGAGAAATTGTTGGGTAATGTGCATCGTTCACAAGCCCATTGGCCGTTCGGAACCGGCGTTAAACTGTAGGTCCCTCGAGATAAAAAAAAAATTATGCTTAAAAATAGCATCCAACTAGCAGTTGATCGTAAGAATGGCTACATTATGATTATAAAAACATTTGTGAAATTTCATTTCTTTTTATTTATTTTCAACTTGATCGGCTGCAAAACATTGGACGCACGGATCGTTATTCACATTGTGCAGTGGCTCCTGCACAAATTGGTGAATAATTTGTGGAAGGGCAAATTCAATTAGTTGCGCCGTTCTGAATTACAATTACACGAAACTCCATTTCATTGCGACCAGTTCATTCTGATTACGAAATTAATACTGGGTGCTCTTAAGCGCTAGTGAAACTGAAAATTGCGGGAACAATTTAATTCAATTCATTGAAAATCGAAATATTGAACAGTTTTCAAGAACTTATTTTATAAAAAATTCAAAAATAGGTTGATTCTGTTAATTCAGTTTGCTGAGAGAAATTATTATACAAAACAATCGGATCAAATTAAAGATTTTTGTAAAAGTATATGCAAATTCGCGAATAAGAGTGAATAAGCCGGATAAAGAAAATAAATAAAGGCAATAATATCATTGAGAACAAATTACATATCGAAAATGAGTTTTAAATAAAAAATTATTTTTCGAATATCGAAGAAACACTTGTTAACAAAATAAATCTGTGATCCAACAACAAATTCAAATTGAATTAGTTTAGAAATCTGAATACGATGGTTTTCTTAGAGACTAACGAAACTAAAATCTTAAACTCAATCGAAGATCTTAAAAGCTTGCCTGGTCTTGATGGGATAAAGCCTGACACACTTGAGATAATATCCCGTCATAGCAGAGTCCCATAGCTCATCTAGTGAATGAAACTATTACGAATGGTGTATTTATGAATTTGATGAAAACCGCTGTTGTAATTCTCATGTATAAAAATACTGACAAAAAAATAAAATGAAAAATTACCGTCCACATTTTTTTCCTGTCATCTGTGGAGTGCCTCAAGAGATTGTTTGTGGGCCAATTTTGTTTTATATATGAATCAGCTATTTTCTCCGAACATAACTGGGCAAAGAATAAATGTTGATTTTTTTCCCACAAAAAATTTAATATTGGTAGGTTTTTTTGTAAATCAAACTGAAAAAAGGGTATATTAACTATAATTAAGGAAAGATATTTAATACTAATATTTTTAAATTAATCTGTTACAGGCGCAGCATGGTGGTCAATGGCTTCTCACCTTGCAGCACAGGATTATTTAGCCAGATTACAAGCCTCCGGATTAAATTTTCCATCCCTTGGCGATCCTTATGCATCCTTAGGAGGCATGCCTTCTCTTTCGGGCTCCTCGCACCATAGTCAAGGAAAGTTGAAAAATTCTAAAGGCAGCTCGAAATCTCATCCAAGTCCTAAAGACAAATCATCGCCGTTTTCCCATCAGCAGCAGCAATCGTTATCATCTTCTTCGCCATCACCGTCGCACAAGATCAGTCCTTGTTCAGTGTCTAGTTCTAGCAAAATGTCGTCTAGCGGTTCAACAAAGTATTCTTCAAGTTTAACTATTCAGCCCGCGCATTCAATGAAAATGATGGAGAAGAAAAGTTCAAAATCATCCAGTTTAAACGATATGAGTTACACAATGAAACAGCTAGAAAAAATGAAAAACAGCGTGAATAATAGTTCTAGTAGTGCGATTGGTGGTAAACTTTCTTGTCAAACTTCATCATCTAGTATTTTTACTAGTCCGCTTAGTATGGTCAGTAGCTCCGATAGAAGTGTAGTATCTTCGGTGATCTCCGCTCCTAGTTCTATTACAAACACTAGTTCTCCCTCCAGCATTTTGAGGTAAGTAATCCCTAGCCATATTACATAATTTCAAAATACTATTCTGATATGGGTCTCTTAAGTAATGGTTTTAATTAATTTATTGAAACGTTGATAGTTGCAGAAAATTACGCAATCTGAAAATCACTACTTTTCAAATTGAACAACTTCAATTAAAACTTATATATACTCATAAAATGCTTTGCTTTAGTATCTATGTATTTTTCCTACGAAATTGAACTCATCAGTGGCGAATTTGTGAAAATAGGTGTTTTTCATTTCAACCTAAACAAAAAAATAACATTTCAAACAATTTTCATCTCGCAAGAATATGAAACACATAAATTTGATTTCTTAGTGGAGTTTACATTATTTCAATCATTTAAATGAAAAAATTCACCAAGTTGTGAAATCAATAAAATTTCTAATTGATAATTCTCAATAGTCTTAAACCAAAATTCCAAAGAAGTCGCTGCAAAGAAAAGGAAATTAATTGATTAGAAAATTCAAATTTTAATGTGTAATTGTCTCGGTGATTTTATTTTTGCCCAGTTGAAAAAAAGCATATTGAAAAAATTGTTGCAAAGGTTTTACCCCAGGAAAATTGGTACAGTTAAAACAGTCGTTTCAGAATGATTAGAAGCAAAATTGATGACCTTCCTTCTTGAAAGAAATATTAATGATTAGTACCTGATATATTTATATTATATTTCTGTTGCTCAGAAATAATAAGGATGATTCATAACTCCAAATATATTGTATTTTCTGTAAAAAAATATTATTTTCTTTTTAGAAAGTTTTGCTAAGTACATAAATTTATCATTGTGCATTTTAGTTTTTCTCATTACAAAATACAAAGCGAAAATAAAACACTTCATGGATATGAGTTCAAACATAAAGAGATATATTTAGGTATGTGCCTTATACAATTATGCTTAAACCTTTATTGAATAATAATTTATATGTACCCACAAAATAAAAAACAAATCGAGACTACTATAATTATTCACTCGAGTGGAAGAAGTAACATCAACTCTTTTCTTCTTCAGGATGTTCTCCAGAGAATTAATTTAATATTTATCACAACTCTAGAATTTATTTGAAATAAATTTAAATATTGAAACTATTTCAATGTTATGTATTGTAGGTTATATAATGAAATTATTTATTGTACGAGGATATTCTGGTTTCAGTAAATAATAGGAAACAGTAATGTGGGAGAGAAACCTTCCAAGTTTGAAAGAAATAATTTATAAGGTTTTGATTGTTCCATTGAAATCACATCAGTTGACAGTTTTAAAATGAATTATCAATTCTATCATATATGATTGTGATAAATAGATACTATTTTGGTTATTATTTCCTTATGAACTTTAGAAATATTGTATTATTTTAAATTTTGTGTAAATATTAGTAAAATAGTATTTTCAACATAATTCTTCATTTCTTTTGTCTTTTTAGTGCTGCACTGGAAGGAAATGGGTAAGAATTAATTTCAATGTAGCGAAATATTGAAGTTTTCTGATGGTTTCTATCCTCAAAATACTTATATTTTGGGATTTATGACTTCCGCCAGTTCCACTTTCTCAAATTTTTAAATTACATGACCTCAGTTGCGTGTAATAATTATTTTTGGAGCTAAATTAATATATTACATTGAAATAAATTAATTGAAGTCAGCTATTGATTTTGTAAAAATATTTTGCTAGGTAAATTAATTAAATATATATATATATATATATATATATATATATATATATATATATATATATATATATATATATATATGCATAAGTATATATATATACTTATATGTATTTGGTTTGATTTGATTATTAAGTAAAAGTAAACTTTTACAGCGATCCAAATTCAATCCTTGGCGGAGTGCGACTACCTCCTGATACTGAAATAATAAAGTATACCTCATCAATTGTAGGACCCAAAATACCGGGAACTACTAATAGGGGTAGAAAAAAGACAATATCTCTAGATCCGCCATTAGTAAGCGTTCATCCCTCTCCTTCGTTAGAAAGATCTAACAAGCGACTGAAATTAAATGTGAGTATATTGATGGTCAATTTATAAAAATAAAATCAATAGTAAACATGTTTATAGTTTTGAATAAATAAAATACATATATAGTTTTCACTAAATCAACTGAATTTGTTAAACGCGTTTCGGTACATTGTTTATCGCATACGCACAAAAAAAACTTCGATATTTCAATTAAATTAGTGAAAATTCAATATATATTTAATTTATTAGAATGTTTATTGATTTTTACCAAGTATCAACTACCTACCTCATTTTAAATGTTTATCTTAAATTTTACTTAGGATCTGCAGGAATCTGTACTACAAACGAACTTAAATGATAGAATTGAATTAATTAAATTACCTTCAACAAATGGAAGTCCTTCCGGAATATCAGGGCCTTCTTTGAGTATTAGTGGAAGCGAAGGTGGAGGTGAAGCACCACTGAATCTTTCTCTTAAATCATCGACAACTACTTGCAGCACAAATTCTTCTCTCAATTCTCTAAGCAATATGTCTGCTAATATTGGAATGGATCGAGTATGTGAGTAACATTTGAGAACTTATTCAGAAATTTCATGGTATCATTACTGAAATTAGTTTATAAATTCATCATTTTTGCATATAGCTCGAAGGAAACCAGGTCCAAAACCAAGACGGGTCATACCAGCCGGATCTCAGCCGCCTCCAGGAGCTCCTAGCTCTTCCCTTATTCAGTTGTTTGCTTCAGCTGATTCTCCTAGGCCCCCTAGTCGTAACGAAGGTTCTGATGGCGGCAGTTCCACATCTTCAACGTCCGCTGCTCCAAGTAGCGCGCCTTCATCGAATAATAAAGAAGGACGTCCTAGAAATCTTGGCAGGGGTGTTAGCAAACCCAAGAAAAATACTGTGGCATCTTTGTTAGCTCAAAGCAGAGCATTAGGTAAATAGGGCATCGTCAATTTTTGAAAGCAAATACGGAATAATAATAACGGTATTTATTAGAAAATCATAACACTCATACTGATTGTATTGTGAGGGAAAGTACAATATCTTCACTTAATTTAAATATTAATGTAGCCTCTTCCTCATAAATTCATCAATTGGGTCGGTTCCAATTGAAAAAGTAAAGTGATACTGCTTTTGTGAATTTCTTCAGATTTGTTTCCATGTGAAGTAAGAGTTGTGAGTTGTTGTAGTATATATACTACAATATGTGTTCTTCTCAGCTACTGTAAGGTGGTGTGGCGGGTAGAAATTTTCCATGTCTGTTTATTCTTTATTTTTGTGTTGATTACATAAAATGCTTACACTCGTCAAAATAAATTAGACAAACATACAGCTTAAAGTGCAATTCCTGCCTAAATACAGTACATAAAACAAAGTTAAAATTTAAATTAAAATGTCTTAAGATTGAACTGGAAAAATCACACTTAAAACGAACAATTTAAAAACTCCTCTGTGGAATAGAAAACTTTTTTTATTAATATTTGTTTAACCCTATTATAAAATATGTTTGGCTGTAGATCTTTAAGTTCCCGAGGTAAAACATTAAAGAATTTCCTACCCCAAAAACCTGGACCGTCTTGACACCTCAAACGCCAGCAGAGAGGCATCAGGTTATTTTTTGCGCGAGTATTATAACTGTGGACGTCTTTGTGAGTTTGGTATGAGGCAATGTTATGCTTTATGTGCATTAGATTTTCAAAAATGTATAGAGATGGTAGTGTGAGCACACCCAGCTTGGTGAAAGCTGCCCTGCAGTCATCCTTATAGCCAAGGCCGGCCATCAATCTGATAACCCTTCTTTGCATAGCAAAAAGTCTTCGGGCCTCAGGTGAGTGGCCCCATGCAAGAATGGCATAAGATATGTGGGACTGAAAGATGGCAAAATAGGCAGCTCTCAGTATACCAGGAGAGACACACATCCTAAGGTTTCTGATCACAAAGATGCTCTTGGACAGCTTTTTGGCAACCTCATTTATATGAGGGCCCCATTGTAGCTTTGAATCCAGACGTACCCCCAAAAATGTTGCATCGTCTGCACTGTCATCGGAGTTGTTCAGGTTACGCATTGTAAATACTACTCTCATCGACTTGTCTTTATTTAGAAGAAGCCTGTTACTGCAAAACCACTGCTCGGCCCTCGCCTGCGCCTCCACGGCACCCAACTGTGAAGCCTCCTGTGTGTTTCCGGTAAAGAGTAGAGTCGTGTCATCAGCAAAGAGAGTATAGCTTGCCATGTTTTCATTGGCCGGAAGGTCATTGACATAAATTAAGAACAAAATGGGGCCTAGGATTGACCCCTGTGGTACCCCGATATTTAGCTCTCTCTCTGCTGAAATCACACCATCCACTCTCACAACCTGGCGCCTTTTGTCAAGGTAAGATTTCAGAAGCTTGATGCTGTCCTGACTAAAATTGTAGGCCTGTAGTTTCTTCAGGATGATGCCATGGTCTACGCAGTCAAAGGCCTTGCTGAGGTCGCAGAAGAAAGCAGTACTGTACTGCTTTTCATGAAAGGCCCCCAGTATATTCGTAATTAGATTTAATATACCCATAGTCGTGTTTCTCCCCTTTCGGAACCCAAACTGAAGATCCGAGAATATACCATTTACCTCAAAAAAGTTTACCACTCTTAGAACCATGCACTTCTCGAGAACTTTAGATATTATTGGAAGTAAAGATATTGGCCTGTAATTTTCCGGGAGATCAGGATCACCTTTTTTAAATATAGGTACCACAATGGCTTTTTTAAGATCTGTGGAAAGATATTTTCCCTAAATGAGGCATTGATTAACTTAGTCAGAGGAATGAGGATAACATTTTTAATAATTTTTAAGATTTTAACATTTAGGCCAAATATGTCGTGGCTATTTTTGTTTTTCAGACTATCTATAACCTCACGTACCTCATTGAAGGTAACCTCGGTAAAAGAGAATGGAATATTAGGAGGCTCGAGCGAGTCAAGGTTCTTCAACGGGTCAATATTTGTTTTTGGCATATTTCTAACTAAATTTGTTGCAATTTCTGAAAAAAAATTGTTAAAATCGTTTGGCAGTATGTTATTTTTAATATTAGTTTTAGTTTTCCCACTTTTTTTATTTGTAATTTCCCATACCTTCCTACTGGGATTGTCAGAATGTCGAATTAAATTATCATTGGCGTTTATTTTAGCTAGCCTTATTGCTTCTTTATAAGCTGTTCTAAAATTTTTATAGTGCTGATCTCTCACACCCAAGAACTCGCTAAACATTTGTAATTGCTCACGCATGGCTTTTAATTCATTATTAAACCAACTAAGGTTATTTGCTTGGTCTGACCTTACTGTGTACATCTTTTCTGGAAAAGATGAGGTGAAGGCTTGCTCCAAGATTTGCATAAATTCCCGGAACTTGTGGTCAACATCAACACTCTGACAGTCCACAAAATCAAACGAAGCCTCAGTCAGCATGTTATGAAAGGAAAACAAACCTCTCTGTGTGATGGGCCTACATACCTTTTTGTTTTGTATAAAACCACTATCATTACTTAACGATAACTGAATTAGTTGACCTCGGTGATCCGAAACCCCAAGATCCACAGTCCTAGCATCTTCCATATTTTCTGTTATTGTAGTAATCATTTTTTCTAACTAAAAAATTGAGGTCGATTTTTGGGTCTATGTATTAGGCACTCTTGATGTGGAAAGCAGATAGAGAAGTTCATTTTCACAGAACTTTACTTGATAACTGGTTTTATACCCAACAAGGTCGTTAGTATACGATATGAATTCATTTATATTTGTTTATATTGTTAATCAGGCGATTTCATGTAAACCGAAGTATATGTCTCATTCATGACTATTTTAATTTTGTCTAATGCTGAAGTGTTCAATTTGATAAGGATGTTTATATTATCTACAGAATTGGGCATTATTGTGTCATTTCCAGTCTTTATTAAGGATCTGTAAGGTTAGACTTCACCAGAGTCACTCAAACAATTCCTGTGAATATTCCAAACTTAATTGAATTGTTTTTCATATGTTAGAAAGGTGTTATGGAAATTCCAGCTACTCATGTGCTGATCTTTTATCAAATGAGGTTTTTATGTTCACAATCTAAATTTCATTATTTGGAGAAAAAAATACAAGACCTATTATATACAATATTATATGTGACGGTTATTCTTGGTATTTTTTTTCATCAAGTTGTCATTAGTAAAGCTTCAATTGTTTATATAAGACTTCGTAAACCTAGTTCTTGATTTTGCAGGTGTATAAGATGTCCAAACATTTGTGCTACTTTAGTATCAGATGTCAGTTTTATTTGTTTCATTGGGCAACTGAGAAGAGTACCTTATGTGTGTTTGATTTAAGTATGACAATGTTATGATTTGCGATCTCTTGTTTGTTATTGATTAGGCAATTATCAAGTGATTACTTGGATTGACTAAATTAGGAACACTAATGAAGCTGCATATTTTGAATGAGGTAAAGGTGGGCCAGAAAACACACTTTTATACATCTGCGGTGTAGTGGGACAACTAACAGAAAGCTCTTGAATACACTTTTATCAGTTATATAAGTACTCGATCATATTTTATTCAGTTACATTAATTGGAAGAATTTGATATATCTAAAAGTGCCAATATAGTAAATAAGTATTTTTTTTCCATTTTAAAGTATTTCAGTATACAAGTTTAATATTATAAAAGGTAATTGAAGTAAAAAAAAATTTTGTCCTCAATATTTCAAGATGTCCGTTTTGATGGAGGCTCCGTGGCGGAGAGGTTATAGATAGCGCTATGCCGTCTTCGTTGACGGAGTTGGTGGGTTCGATTCCCACCGTATTACTGGGTGTTTGTGTGCGTTCTGAGTTTTCAGTGGTTCCCCTCATTTAGTAATTTGATGGCTAATGTCCATAGATGACGAAGCCAAATTGTACGGGGGTCGGGCGGTGTGAGAGGGCACACGTCCCACCTCTTTAAAAAAAGAAAAAATGTCCGTTTGTTAGGAGAAACTTAGATGTATTTCAAAAATATAATATGTTGCTCTTTGAGATAATTTCAATTTATTACCAAAAATATTTTATTCAGTTTACAATCTGCACTGTATTTTTACTTTCAGATACCTAACTTTTAATATCGAAAGGAATTCTGCAAAATAATGCACATCGTAGTATATGTTTGCTTTGAAAAAAGCTTATTAAACAGGTTTTTCATAAAATTCAGAATATTTTCATCTTTTGGACAGACAATGGTTATGGATTATTTTGTTATTTATTTTTCATGCTATAAATGATTCATTAGTGATATTTTATATTTGTCAATTTTCGTAGATAGGTTCTTAAATATGATATTTGTATTGTGATGACATCAAAAAAAACTCCATAATTCATTTTTTGTTTTTGGAATAATTGTTTCATTGAGACTATAATCAATTTGTAAAACTTACAAAATTCATCTTTGTAGGTATAAAACCCATTCCAATGTTGGATCCGAATGCTTCCATGAACCAACAATTGAATTTTCTGAAATCGAATATTCTTGCGGCGCAACAGTACATAAGTGAGGCTGGTGGAGATGAAAAGGTCTTAAATAAACTCTTGCAGGAAAAATTTAAGGGTACTTTAAGTGATTCTAGTACGGTAGATGCTTCTACTGATTCTGATAATCTTACTGATTCTAATCATACTGATTCAGAGATGGAGTTGGAGATGCCCGTTAAAAAACAAAAACAATACGACGAGAGAGCTCTGAGAATTCCACTAGATTTAGGTTTGTTTACTCTATGATTAATCTTAAAGAACTTCTGAGAAATTAAACGTTTGTTTAATAGGTTGGAAACGAGAAACTGTGATACGAGGTCTCACTAAAAATGGTGGATTAAAAGGTGATGTGACTTATATTGCTCCAGAGTCTTCAAATAAATTCAAACAAATGTCTGATGTTACACAGGTTAGTTCTAAAGTTGTAGGATTTATTCAAAATACTAAATCTTTTTCATTCAGTATTTGGAGTACCAGAACAATACAGAATTGTCAAGGGATAACTTCACCTTCAGTTGCCGTGTGATTTTGGGGGATTATTTACAACCAGTACCTCCAGAAATGCCAATGGATAGCGAATTCATACATTTAACGGAAGATGATGTTATCAAAAGGTAGAAAAAAATTCAAAATGATTCTTACAAAGTAAATTGTTTTGTTATTACCCCGAGTATCACGACAAAAAGTTAGTGGCTGGTCAGATTTTAAAAATTCCAACGGATATCGATAAAACACATATGATTTCATGAGAAAAGTGTTCAAAAATTTTTCCTCGCGAAGAATAAAAAAATTATAGCGTTTTTTAGATTTTTTTGACCATAGACATGTGGTGCTATCTATAAATCTTAAACCTAAACCGATTTTTACAATAATGAAATAAAATGATAGCATTTAATGTGTAGTTTTTCAATTTATATAATACATTTAAAAAATATTGACGTGGAGCCACCTAGAAATAAAAAAATTAGTAAAAATTATGAATTTCACTCAAATTTTTGATTATATCTCAAATATTTACATTTCCCGATATCACCATGAGGAAAAATGATCTGCGATAGACTTATCAGGCATTACGACAAGCACATGCGCCGAGGGGTTTTATCATTCCTAGTGCTACGCAGTAGGGTATCCGGATTTTTGTTAAATAAATGAATAAGCATATATATATGCACACATACATAACAGAAATAAACAATCACCCCTATTCTGTTTGAATAATTGGTCGCTATGTTAATTAACATTATTGGCATATTTATTTAATTTATTTTATTTATTACCCCCATTATGCCCCATACATTAAAAATTACAATGTGTTTATGGCTAGAAGCCTACAAAAATATAAATTTGATTACATAAAAAAATATTAAGTTATTCAATTCATTCAAATTTTAACAATGATTTTGATAAATTTTTTATTTTGTACAACGAAAGTGTGTTTGGATCAAACCAGTCTACGATTTTATTACATAACATAAATATTCTATCAATAATTCTCTCTTTATCTCCCCGACGACAATTGTTAGGTTGAAAATCATAAACATTATGACGAAGGTTGCGGGGGGTACATAAAAATTAAATTGACTCAATATTTCAGGTACATCAATTAAATTGACCAAAATTTTATACCCAAAGATCACATCAGCTCTATCCATAGCTGATTAAAAATTTGAGATTTGAAATCTCTGATAAAGGGGAACTAAATTGTGATCTGTAAACGGAATTCTCATTCCGGTTCTATACCCTGCATACCTAATAAATACTCTATTGAGAGATTCTAACTTCTTTATCTCTCCCTTATCTTTGGGTCTCCAAATAGGAGAAGCATACATAACTGTTGAATACACAAAGGAGAAATAAAGTTTTCTAAATGTTTCAATGTTGTTAAACTTATTCGTAAACCTCTTAAGAAAATAGATTTTCTTTTGACCTTTTAGAAAAGTAAATTCGTAGTGCTGCTTAAAAGATAATTTGTCATCAAAAATTACACCTAAATCTTTCGTAAAATTCACTTGATTTATAAGTTCATTACTAAGAGAATATGGAAGAAGCCAAATAGGTCGTGATCTACCAAACCTAATGTGGAAGCATTTATTTACGTTGATATTCAATCCATTAGCTACACACCAATTATTAAAGCTATTTATGTCATATTGCAATTTATCCATATCCTCGTAGGAGGTGATTTCTCTAAAAATCTTTGCATCATCAGCGAACAACAAAATTTTACTATACAGGATTTGATCTACCACATCATTAATACAAACGAGGAAGAATAAAGGGGCCAAATGAGTCCCCTATCCTACTCCCGAAAGAACAGTGATTGAAAAAGAGTAGACATTCCCGATTTTTACTATTTGTTTTCTATCATGAAGATAAGATGAAACCCATCGAAGGAGACTACCACTCATGCCATAGGCATATAGTTTTCGGAGTAAAAGTTCCAAATTTACTAGATCAAACGCTCTCAATAGATCTGTATAAATAGAATCTACCACATGGCCAGAGTTTAGTTGCTTTACTAAGAATTCATGATAAACTGTTAAATTTGTAGCAGTTGATCTGCCATCAATGAAACCATGTTGTTGCGGAACTATGAATCTCCGAAAATAACCGAAAATTTTGTGATAGACAACAAAATCAAGCAGTTTAGCAAATACATTATATTTATTTACAGGTCTGTAATTATTTATGTCCGCATTATCCCCGCCTTTAGGTAAAGGAATAATATACGAAATTTTCCATGCGTCCGGGTAAATCCCAAGAGCTAATGAAGCATTAAACAGTTTGGTTAACCAGACTATAATTAAATCTGAACATTCTTTTATCAGTTTGGGATGTATGCCATCAGGACCAGGGCTAGAATCTGGTCTTAAATTGTTAATGGCATCTCGAACATCGATCTCAGAGACTTCTAATATAATATAATGATAATTAAAAATATAATATAATAATAATTAAACCATATTGATAGAATACATCAATTAGTTTGAAAACAATGACAAAAATAATAACCTAAACAGATGTCAGCCTCTTCACCATTTTCTAGTTTCTAGGATCTCTCTTTAATTAAATTTAAAAGAATATTGCATTGTTGCTAAAAAACCCAGTTTTGGCACATGTCAATATTTTTGAGAAATGATCAAATGATCATACGATTTTACTTAAATATTTTTGTTCATAAAATCAAAACATATTCCAAATTCACTGTTATCGTTGTATTAAAATGGCGAATACTTTTTTTCGATGAAGGCTGGATGAACTTAAAGCTGCCATGAGAACAAACTTGCCAGTGGAACAACGAATAGAAATGGCTAGAAAACAGCAAGCTGCTAGAGCTGCTGCACGTTTGGACAGGGAACAGGCTAGGATAGCTAAGGAAATAGAACGGTCAGAACGCCAAGAAGCTGCCAGAAGAGATAAAGAGGCAAGAACTCAACAAATAATGGAGGTAATTGCTGAAATTTTGTATAGTTTTGTCATTTATTATTTCTGAATTGCTTGTATATGTTCCAAAGCTTGTAATTGTTATGTAGATCATTTTTCATATTTTTGTTTACATACTGTGGGAAACTTAAGTCTGAGCTAATGGGTCTATTGCATTTTTTAATAACATAGTTTTAGTCTGACCAAATCAGTTCATCCTGATAAATTTTTATAACCAATAACAAATTTTTGTTGTCAATTTTGTGTATAATTTGCTACGTTATGTGTTGCATGGCAGGCTAAACGAAAACGCCAGGAGGAAATGGAAAAACAAAAACAAGAAGAGCAACAGCGGAAACAACAGGTAAGATAGTTCTGTGATTAATTGCAAATACAAATTTGGTATGTAGAAAAGCTAACGATTATGTTTAGATATATTTTATTTTTTCAAAATTGAATATTTATTATATTTATTTTCGTATTGAATATAACGCGATAATATCAGAAACTGAGCGTACGCAGCTGCTATTTGTATGTACAACTACACATCATACACAATACACCTAGCTTTTTCAACAGTTTAAAATAAAAGAAATTTATATACATTAAAGTTGAATTATAGCATTCGATATGTTTTCTTCAAGGCACATAATTTGATCTTAAAAGGCATCAGATATAAAAATCTTGGCTGAAACTCTGCTGTTTCATAGAAATTAAACATTTAACATTATAAAATCAATAAATTTTCGTAAATTTTAATTTACTTCAAGCTCTTGTGTAGAGTTGATTAGTGCTCAAAAGAATTTGGTAAATATGAAAGGCTATTCAAATTGAATTTTCAAAAACTTGGTTGAAAATTTATAAGTATATGGATATGCGAGAAATTAGATATTAAATTAAGGAATACCTAGGTTTAGAATGACTCTGTTGGGTATTTCTAATCAATGAAAGATAAATGCTTACTTATATATACAGCATTATATTAATCAACGTGTTACATACTTCCTGGAATTATACCTATTCTGGTATCTTTACTTCTGTACGATTTATTCACATTTTGCAAAACTTCATGCTATTCATTGCAGAATATATTCCCAATATAATATATGAACAGAAAAATGTCAGTAAAAAAAAGAAATAAATGTAATGTTTACACGTTTCTGATGCCGGTGCAAACAATTTAAATTAGATTTAGGTTTCGGAAATTAAAGATACATAATATATCATATTTTCAGCATGTAACTCATACTGCAGCATAACGTAATGACAAAATTCAGATGTGATACATTCATAACTCGGTAAAAAATGTAGCTCGTAATCACCTCCTTCCGATTGTTCTAGAATGTTAACTCTACTTACAAGTCGTTGTTATTTTAGTCGTGAGAAAATACCTCTATGAAGAGTAGATGCTTACACGATTACTCAAATTTATTCACATAGCCGCAAAGGAGTTTCTTCCCTCATTCACATAAGTTATTATCTTATTCTTTAATATGTGATTATTGGTACCATGTGAAATAACTCACTCCGCTTTTGCCTTTGTGTGTCGATAGCTCTCATCTCATTTAAATTTGTCAAACTGCACCAAATGTAAATAGAAATCGGTTTCACATTATATAATTTTTTTTTGTAAAAATCTTCCAACTATATATTTTCTTCTAGGAGAGAGAACTAAAAAGACAACAAGCAGCAATGCTCAAAGAACAGGTAAGAGAAATAGTGTGTAGTTCACAACAGTTCATTATAACATTTTTACATATATATATATATATATATATATATATATATATATATATATATATATATATATATATATATATATATACAACTGAGATTGAATTCTCGCACATCACTTCGTGAAACATCATAAAGAATAAAGTATAAACTTCAAAATAAAAAAACACTTGGTTTATGTTTCACAATATAAATATTTTTTTATTTTGTGAAACATAAGCCAAGTGTTTTTTTATTTAAAGTTTATACTTTATTATATATATATATATATATATATATATATATATATATATATATATATATATATATATATATATATATATATACTTCTTTTCTGTGTTTTTTGTTTGTTTCATTCAAATTTATAATACTGCTCAAAAGGAAAGGATTAATATATTATGTGTAGTAGTAGATTGTGTACTATTTATTGTATAATTAGAGTATTGATGATTATCAGATATGAAATCATAATCAGCTAAAACCTGTTTTTATACAAGCATGATGCCTCGAGTGTTCACAATAAATAAACTCAATCCAAATTTAATAAGAGATCATAGTATAATTTTTGTAATAAATATTATTTTCTTGATATGATGAAAATTTCTCCATAGTCACATTTATGCAATCCGACATTGTTCAACAAATTCTGCATCTAGCTTATTGCACTAAAATTGGATATAATATTAATAAGGAAGTATTTCTTATTGGAACTAATTCCACTTAAGTATTCCGTCTTTTTAGTCGTATTTTCCCCGAAAGTAATAGACTATTGCATCATATCAAAAGCCAACAGTGAGATGCGGGAGTGGTTTTTAAATAGGTTTTATATCTCCTATATCTCCATTTTTAATTTGTTTTTGATGAAGGTGAATAAAACCATTATGTATGTATTTGTACAACATAAAAAAATGCAGTAGAAGTAAGTACAGTAGCAAACATGTACATATGTACGAAAAATACTGTTTCATAGTTATACATTGTCAAATCTGTTATTGTTTGAACTTTAGTTGCAGTTCACTTTCTAATCTTGATTTTGGACGTCCGAATTTATATATATATATATATATATATATATATATATATATATATATATATATATATATATATATATATATATATATATATATCTAATATATAAAATTCTCGTGTCACGGTGTTAGAAGTTAAACTCCTCCGAAATGGCTCAACCGATTCTCATAAAATTTTCTGTGCGTAAGGTCTGAGAATCGGCCAATATATATTTTCCATCCCCCTAAATGTTGAGGGTGGTCCAACCCCCATTTTTTATTTTTTAGACAAAATGTTCTGTTCTATTTTTTTATGATACTGCATTCAAAAATACCTACAACATCCAAAAATTCATACAACCCTAAATTTTCACTCCTCCGAGATTAACCCCTATTTTTATTTGTTAAACTCCTCCGAAATGGCTCGACCGATTCTCATGAAATTTTGTGTGCATGTCGGTTAGGTCTGAGAATAGGACAACATCCCCCTAAATGTTGAGGGTGGTCCAATCCTCAATTTTTATTTTTCAAACAAAATTTTCCGTTCTATTTTTTTATGATACTGCATTCAAAAATACCTACAACATCCAAAAATTCATACAAGCCTAAATTTTCACTCCTCCAAGATCAACCCCTATTTTTATTTGTTAAACTCCTCCGAAATGGCTCGACCGATTCTCATGAAATTTTGTGTGCATATCGGTTAGGTCTGAGAATAGGACAACATCCCCCTAAATGTTGAGGGAATCCTCAATTTTTTTTTTCAAGCAAAATTTTCCGTTCTATTTTTTTTATGATACTGCATTGAAAAATACCTACAACCATAAATTTTCACCCCCCTACGATCAAGCCCTATTTTCATATGTTAATTATAAACTGTAATTTTTTTGGCAAGGTTTTTATTTTCATTTTTTACCCTTCTACGATCAACCCCTATTTTTTCATCGCGATTTTCATTCTTTTAAATTTTATCCACAGATCCACAATAGGTTTGCAAGATGGCAATCGAAAATAACAATAGTCAGTCTGAGAATAGGTCGTAACATATTTTTCATACCCCTAACTGATAAGGGTGGTCCACCACAAACATTTTGATGATGTTGCATTAAAAAATACATACAACTCTAAATTTCCACCCTTCTATCAACAACCCAAATTTTTTAATAGCCATTTTAATAATTCAAACAACGTTTGCCAGGTCAGATAGATAGATAGATAGATATAATGATACATAGATTGTTAAATAGATAGAAAGGTAGATAACTATCTAGATAGATAGATAGATTGATAGAGATATATCGACAGATAGATGAATAGATAGAAAGATAAATAGATAAAAATCATTTATATGGCAGAATAACGTTTGCCGGGTCAGCTAGTATATATATATATATATATATATATATATATATATATATATATATATATATATATATATATATATATATATATATATATATATATATATATATTCTCAATGCATTCTGGCGTCTCCCCATTTTGGCACCCATCAGACAAATGAACCAAATTTAGGTATTTTGAGTGAGAATTTTGGCACCTCCGAACTATGGTGAAGGTAGTGTCGGAAAAGGTGAAAAGATGTGGAAATTAGTTGTGGAAAATATATTCGAAATCAGGTTTTCTATACGTTTTGGTGTATGTAATGGAGCTAAATGACCGGATTTTCAATAATTTTGCTTGAGTAGTTGAAAATTTATACGTGAATTGAGTTGATGTTAGGGAAGTACCCATTGTAGATATTTGTAGTTTTTATGGTTTTGCGCACGTCCACAACTTCTGCTGACTGAATTGGAAAATGATTTTTTTACTAACTGCCCCCATTTTCATCTTTCTCACGGTATTTGAGTACCTCCAAATTAAATTATTTAGTTGAGAATTAGTACCTAAAAAAAACAATAATGAGGAGAGAATACGATATACGTGACGAAGGTCTGCGCTCATGCTGTTTTTAGCCCTTAAAAACTTGAACCTCTGAACGAAAAAAAGCTGTTTCGGAGTTATTCTAACATGAAAAAGGTTACACATAATCTATAAATATAGGCGGACAAATGAACTTTGATTTTAAAATTGTCACTAAGAATATAAACTAACTTGGTGCAATGTAACTACTGCCGAATATGATGCAAAGATTCCGATTAACGTGGAATTCGAAATAAATTTTTTCGGTCGTTCATTTCCTACGTGTCGAATGAAGTCATTGACAGATAAATGGTCGTGATCATGTTTTATTTCGAAGTGTTTCTTAGATGAAAATTATTCTGTCGATGCTGATTGTGTTTTTATTTTCAAAATATTGAGTGAAGCAGATTCTGACATTGCTAATTTATGTTCAATTTTATTTTGTCATCGTCAAAATAAAGTAGCAAGTAAGGCAGATTTTCTGTATCAGTGTACCGTTAGTTGTTTTGTGTGATTTTTTTGCATTATGTGTGGTGTTGTAATTTATTTATTATCTTGCTGTTTTTATCCTTAGATGTACATTCAGGAGATCAGTAAACAGCGAGAAATGCTCTACACTGTTGAGTTGGTATGGTCACAAGCATCGTTATTGAGCTAGTATTGTTGTGCATGCCAGCATGATCTAGTTCATTCTATTTTACATCTCCGGGATTCGATATTTGAAGTGAATAAAACATTTTGTAACAAATATCAGTATCTATATTGAATTTATCGACTTCCTGGAGGAGTAAAATAGTTGTTTATATATTAATTTTTATGTAGCATGGTTAAAATCAAATTTGGGAATGTAGTCATATTTTAGTAAAATAGAATTTTCGAAAACGTAGTCATTAAATTGTAATTGTGGCGTAGCTAGTATTATAATTCCAGAAACGGATTTTATACTCAGAATACATTTTTTTTGAGAGTTCATTCATTTTTACATAATTGAATATTGGGTTAAACCTGAATAACCCAATTTATAAGAATAAGTACTTTCAGAAGTACCTGGATTCGTCAATTTTCGATGGAAATACATATACAAAGTTTTATCGATGCAAATATCGTATGTAAACTATATGTATAAATTAACATCTACATAAGTAGTTGAGGCTAGTGTCATCATCTATGTATGATCTCAAATTATTAAAATGGAGTATGTCATTTATATTTCGGTTTGCTATTATTCGGCGTGTTTCTTCAAACCATAATCTCGACGCGATGCACTTTGCGTGAAAAATATGACTTTAGTGACGGAGCTCTGCTGCTCACGCGTTTTTTAAAAACCATTATCGCCAAACGCCTTCTACACATCAATTGTAAATTGAATCAAGATGGCAGTTCACTAATAGTGCGTTCAAACTATGTTTTCTATTAATTCAACTTCTTCTGAATAAAATGCACTATTTAACTTAAAATATCTAGCCGAACAGAAATAATCATTTATAACCAGAGCGTTTTGAGCTGAACAAAAATAAAACAGCTAAGAAGAGAAATCAATTTCTGACTGGGAAAACTTATTTCATACTTAAAATATATTTAAAGTCAAATATTCCTTTGATCGAAAATTATTGATCTGTATAACCAACTTGAATTTCTTGCATCAGCGTTTGCCTTATGCACATATTTCTGCAAAAACTATGAACATTGGAGTAAAACTATGTTAGAACAAATGATATAAAAATAAATTGTATGGTACGAACAGTGTGTGTAC
This sequence comes from Cynegetis impunctata, assembly GCA_030704885.1. Lineage (NCBI taxonomy): Eukaryota > Metazoa > Arthropoda > Insecta > Coleoptera > Coccinellidae > Cynegetis > Cynegetis impunctata. Next base: position 47,555 of record JARQZK010003749.1, read on the forward strand.
AGTAAATCAAGTCAGTGTAGCTACGCCACAATTCCTTAAATTAAACTATCGCTATTTTTATATTTCATAGAGATTATTGTCCTCGATCCAAAATTTGCTTCAGTTCAAGCATTCTTACGTAATGTTATTTTTTCAAAAATTTCATTCTGATTGTGGAATATTTCAGGAACGCGAAAGAAGAAGGCAGCACATGTCTTTGATAAAAGCATTGGAAAGTCGGAGAAAATTGGAAGACCGCGAAAGGAAAAAACAGCAGCTTCTTGCTGAAAAACAAGCAAATAGAGAAAAGAAGTTGGAACAGAGAAAATTAGAAATGGAAATTTTAGCAGAGTTGAGAAAGCCATGCGAAGATTTGGAACTTGATCAAAAACCGTTGCCTGAATTTGAAAGAATATCTGGTCTCAAACTTCCAGGGCAGGCTTTTGCTAATATCTTAATGGTTTTTGAGTTCTTACATAATTTTGGTGAAACTTTGGGTTTCGATATGGATTCCTTGCCCACCTTAGATTCATTACAACAAGCCCTTATGCCTAACGAACATACTTTCGAAGCAGAGGAGGAATTATTCTCTGTGATGACTCATCTGCTTGTTTGTGCCATAGAAGATCCTGGAATTCCCAATCCAGCCCGACACACAACGATTTTAGGACAGAGTCTGAGGCAAGCCGACATAACTCATGTTAATATATCGGAAATATTGAGAATTTACTTGTATGCTAATGCGACAGGTGAAGTCAAAGCATTGACAGGTGTACATTTTGAACGAGACAGAGAAAAGAGAATTGCTGATCATCACCAGAATAATAACGAAATGCAGCAAACTCAGCAAGGAAAAAATTCACAATATTATGAACTTTTACATGACAATGATACTTGGAAACTCTCTAATATGTTAAAAAATAAACCGTTCATGGCATTGTCTCCAACACATAAATCGGAAATACTGGCCTTCATTTGTAACGAGTTGTTACAAAATAAAGCAGTTATTCGCCAAATCGAAGGTTCTTTAGAGCAAGTGTCACAATTGAAAAAGGAGAAATGGCTTCTCGACAATAAAATTCGAAAGTAAGTTTGCAAGGGAAGTGTGATAAAAGTATTTTAATTTTGTTTTGTTATGTTGAAAGGTTAAAAATGTTACATGGAAGAAAAGTTAGATCTGAAGCTGTCGAAAAAGTACACAATAAGACTGGAGATTTAGATGGTTCAGAATCAGTTGTGGACTCCCCTTCATTGCATAAAGATGATTTACTAGATGAGGAGGAAAACGACATGAGTGATAACGAGAGTCTTGCTACGCAACCGGAAGAGGTAAGTTTGACTAAAATAGATTTATATTCAGTGGTTTTAAATATGATGCTCAACTACGTTGAAATTACTTTTTCGCAGGAAGAAGATGCAAAGTTAAATGGCGAGGAGTTGGGCAAAAAATTAGAAAAACTTTTGAAAACATCAGAATCTCAGCTGCAGGCATTGAATATTTCAACCCATCAGTTGCGAGCAACTTGCTTCGGTCAAGATAGATATTGGAGAAGGTACTGGACTCTGCCAAAAGCAGGTGGTATTTATGTCGAAGCAATGGAATCTGCAGATCCAGATATGTTACAAGAATTATCTGAAGCAGATAATAAGAACAATGATATAATTGAAACAATAAATTATGGAGATACATATTCTGATCAAACAAGTGACAAAGAAGATAAAGAACTTGCATCAATAACAGGGAAAAAAGCATTATTTAACAGCATGTACGATGAAACGAAGGACGATGAAATTAGCGAGAATGAACATCGAAAAACTCCAAATCGATTAGATTCTCTTGAAAACGGTAATATACTGGATAACGATGAGCGCAATCTAGTGGAATTACAAAAAAGTGTTGATGATGTAGTTGAAAATTTAGAGAAAGAAAGGAAACAAAACCTTGCCAATGAAGATTTAAAAACTAAAATTACATCTGACGATGAATCTTTGGGAAATAAAAAATTCAACCTATTTGAAAGACTAGGGCAGTGCATGGAAAGAGAAAATAAATCTGAAGAGGAACTGAGAGCTGATGTCAAAGCTGAAGTGAAAGAAGAACTCAAGAATGAGATTTTAAATGAATTAAAATCAGAAATTAAAATGGAATTCAAGGAAGAATATGCAGAAGGAAAGCCAGACTATGAAAACAAATGGTTCAGCATTTTGAATAGAGAAGGCACCTGTCAGGAGGTGCATCTTACCGCTGGCAATAAATGGGACAATGGTGTAGGAGCATGTACAAGAGAAAATGTAACTGAGCTAAAAATTCCTGTTTTTCCTCATCCGAATTCGGGAGCATCATATACTTACATTGATTCTTGTGATAGTCCCCTTCCGTTACAGATGTCTTCAGAGGAGAGTGTTCAATTAGAATATATAAAGAAGCATGGCATGCCTAGATCTTGCCCTAGAAAAAGTGTGCCAGTAGATAAACGCTATGGATGGTGGAGGGTTACAAAAATGGAAGAATTAAGAAGTAAGTTTTCTACACATTAAATATTTCATAGTTTTTTCATCACTATTTTCTAAATAATTTCAATCTTCATTCATATATAAATTTCAGGCATTTTGGAACATTTGCATGTTCGTGGTGTCCGTGAGAGAGAACTCAAAAGGAACTTTATCAATATTATGCAAACAATGTATCAGTCACAGAAGTTTCATATTGAAGAGGGAAATAAAGATTTGATTGAATTGTCTACTGATCATATTGATGATGTGATGTTTATGGAAGGAGGTGCGCCTTATCCTGATCAGAAAGGCTCTTGGAACAAAGTTATTGCTGAAAGGGTTGATGCTTCTCTTCTAGAACAAGTAAATATTTTAAAATCTCTTAACTAAAATACAATTATTCAAGAAAGTTTAATCCTCCTGAATCAACAGTAAAATCACATAAAAAATGTTTTTTTTTTTATTAGCTACTCTCAGATTATAGGGATTTGAGAGGATTGTTTGTTATTTTTTGATTTTTATTGTATACTTTTTTTTGTATTTTTTTTTAGTGTGAACCATTATGATGTGTGGTGGATTCATATATTCTTTTCTTTTGTTAACATGACCCCAATTTGATCACATATAGGTTATAAGGCGCGCACACACAGTATTTCAAATACCATTGTGCGCCAGATCTCTTTTAGCAGCGGCAATACTTTGTTTTGTTAAGATTAATTAAGATTTCCTAATTTTTTTTTCTCTTCTTGTATAATGTGATTTATAGTACCTACATATGTACCTTAATCTTGCTGTTGCTAAATAAATAAATAAGCGAAAGCTTATAACGCGTCTCTAGCGCCTCGATATGATTTAAACAAATGGTGGTTTATGCTGGATTTCAACCGCTGCAAATCATAGCAAAACGAAAACACTACTGAGGGTAGAGCATTCCATAAGTTTGCAGTTCGGTATAGAAACGCCCTCTGATTGACCGATGTTCGGGAGATTGGGATTTTCTCGGGAAATTGTTGTGTACTATCTACATACGTGTGACGAGTAAATTGTGCTCACGGTGGGAATAATGCAGGCAATGGCTGCAGAATACCTGATGTGTAAATATCTATAAAAATACGGCAACCTTCCACCGATGAATGAGTGAGTGGTCAATGACGGGTCACCTATTAGCCGCAATGTTCTTTTCTTGGATAGTACCAAATTTGAGCCTCATAAAGCTACAGTAGCTGATTATTGGCATAAAAATATTTTTAGCAAGAACAAAGTAACGGCTGCGATGCAGCTGATTTGGCAATATTGGGGACATATTCTTGCCAGGTTAAATTGAAAATAATGCCGATTCCCAAAATATACAATACAATACAATATTCTTTATTTGCTTACTTATCATTTGGAATGATTTAGCATCGTCAAGGTTTACAAACAGTTTCACAAATATTTTAACAAAGTGATGAAACCTTAAATTAAAAATAACAATATAAAAATTGGTAAGAGCAATATGCTTACTTAGGATATTTTAAAATTGCATAATAAACAAGATGTCACATTTAAAAATACATAGACACTATATTTGACAATTTAAAAACTCCTCAACAGTGTAAGGGGATAGGTCCAACAACAGTGATTTAATCTTAATTTTGTACTCTTTCATTAATAAATCTCTTAGATACGGTGATAGATGGTTAAAAAGTCTCAAAGACAGAGTAATGTAGCTTTTATGCGTGATGGTTAGCCGATGTTGAGGAACAAGAAGATCATCCCCATTTCTTGTATGATATTCGTGTCGAGAATTTACAGTAGAGAGGGTAGCTTGTTTAGACTTGACGTATACTAGATACTGATACACATAAAGTGCGGCCAGAGGCAAGATGTTAAATTTTTTAAACAGTGGCCTGCAACTTTCTGTTTGCTTTACTTGACCCAAAATACGTATGGCTGTCTTCTGCAGTGTAAATATCTGCACCCAATCTGTAGACTGTCCCCAGAAAAGCAGTCCGTAAGAGATCTTAGACTGAAACAGTCCCATGTAGGCAGCCCTAGACACATGAAAAGGAACGTACTCTGAGATTCTACGTAGTAAGTAAAGAGTACTGGAAAGCTTTGGAGACAAAATAGATATGTGGTCCCTCCAGTTCAATCTTGTGTCAAGGGTGACCCCTAAGAATGGTAAGGATTTCTGACCATCCTCCAGCTCTCTCAATGCGAACATAAGTGTATTGGTCTTATCTATGTTAAGACTCAGTTCATTAGCCGTAAAAAAGTCTTCGACCCTAGTTATCGCAGCTTTTGCCTGTCGTTCCAAATAAGCAAGATCAGAATGGGTCCCACAAAGCGTAGTATCGTCGGCATACTGGATGGTACGTAGAGGACACATATGCTCCGAAAGTTCATTGACATGAATTATAAATAAAAGTGGCCCCAGAATTGAGCCCTGAGGCACACCTGCTGTACATCCAAAGCCGGCGACCTCACACCCCTATGTTCCACTACTTGTACAGAACTGAATGCGACACACAGTCGAAGGCCTTCGAGAGATCACAGAATACAGCAGCGACTGCCTCCCCCCTCTCAAAGGACTACACAATGTGCCGCACCAGTTCATCTATGGCATGAGTAGTTGATAGTTCTCTTCTGAAACCAAACTGCGATTGGGACAGCAGGTTATTTATATTTAAAAACTTTGATATTCTTATATTAAGTGCAGCTTCTATAGGTTTTGAGAGAACTGGAGTAATAGTAATAGGTCGATAATTACTAGCCTCGTTTAAATCCCCCTTTTTATATATTGGTATTACCTTGCCAAACTTCAGCCTGTCTGGAAACTCACCAGTCTCAAAACACCTATTGATAATTTTCGACATTGGCACTACAAGACCCTCTCCTAACCCCTTTAAAATTTTATTGCTCAAACCATGGATATCAAGTGCTGCGCTATCAGAAAGATCAGCAATAATATGTCCTACTTCTGCAGGGTCCACAGGCATGGGAAAAAGGTTTTTGTACAGTTCAGTGGTTGGGTTAATAATTTGGTTTTCCAATACTAATTGAGGATCTATGAGAGAGGGAAGCTTTTCTTGAAAACATGGTTGTTTGTGTCTTGCTGGCATTAAAAGCAACTGTATATAATGACTCTCAAAACATGTTGATGGTCAAATGAAAATGCACTGACAGGTCTCCTGTTGGCAGTGGTGCATGATATTAGAGTACTGTCGTCAGCGAAGTTTATAATTTCGTTTTTAATCGAATTCAGAAGATCATCAATATGTATCAGAAAAGGGGTCCGTGACATTGGGGCACACCGGCGTTTATAGTATGCGGGTCCGAGCTCACACTATCGACCGCAACAAGTATTTACCATTCATGGAGGTAGCTTTCGATCAAGCCAGATGGTTTTTGTGGGAGACCATAAGATTCAAGGTTCTATAGCAGTGGCTTGTGTCGAAAGCCTTAGAAATATTCAGGGCATCTGTTAATGATTCTTGATAACGCTTATTCAAAAGATGTGTGAATTAGATGAGTAGGTGTTGAACGACAACGTTGAAAGTTGTATTAATGGTAATTAATGAGATCATTCTCTTCGAGGTTTTCACCTTAAATACCTTTATCTTCCAATTCATCTTAAAAAACTCTCAGGTATATTAATATATTTACTTCGAAAAAATAAATTAATTTTATTCTCAATTTATGTCCAGTTAACGATATACTGATCCGCAACTTCAAAAAGTTTCTTTAACAAGTTCATCAAATATTAAAATGTTGTGGTTAGTTTGAATGAATTAAATTTCTAAATAATATAAATTTCAAAGTGATAGCAATAATACTGTAACTATCTCAATAATTTCTTCTTTAACAAAAACCAGTGAAATTGAAAAATAATTCAAATCAAACATCTGTTATCTCAATTTGAACTATTTTTCAATTACAAAACTTATTGCAATTTCGTTATTGGCTGATAAGATAATTTAATTATTGTTGAATTAATTATCTCTGTTGTATAATTATCATGAACGAGACTTTTTTTATATAGGTAGAAGCACTAGAAGAAAAAGTAGCAAATGCCAGCATGCAAGTAAAAGGATGGAAACCACCATCTAGGGATGGTCCAGCTGTCCAACCACAAAACATAATTGATACTATCCGAGAAAGACTTGCGTCTTTAGAACAAAACATCGAAAGGAGATACCTGAAACCGCCATTAGGAGTCAAGTAATTGTTTTGTTGTATAATAATGGTTCAAAATATATAATAGTTGGATATTATCCTCTATGACTTTGTGATTTTCTTATCTTTTAGCACTGGCGATCCCAACTTATCCGCAATCGCTCAAGAGACATCGGGTACTTCTACTTCTTCACAACCATCTACCACAGGTTCTGATGATATTCCTAAAGGTTTAGCCACATGGCGAGAAGCCCTCAATCGCAGCCAAACTTCCGCCCAACTTGCAATGTGCCAGTATTCTTTAGAGGCATCCATCGCTTGGGATAAGAGCATCATGAAAGCTGTGAGCTCACTTTGTTGTGCTTTTAATAAAGTGACAGCCCGCAAATATTACAGCAAGCTGAGTGTGGGTTGCTTCTTCGCTTATCTCTTTCATTCATTTTTTCCTTATATAATGCTTATTAATTATTAACATTCCACTTTTTAATTGCTTGCATGATAACTTATTAGTTCGAAAATCTTCATTTTTCTATGAACTAATTCAAAAAGATACTAAAACCCAAATATTTTCAGTAGAATCCCTTTATTAATATGACACGGACGTAAATTCTAGGATTACGCATTAGCTGAAACATATCTTCTATGTTAAATAAAAGGTCTCTTTATAATTTCACATAAATTAAATAATTTTCACATGAGCCTATAAATTAGATACAAATGTCTACTGCATTATCTAGTTGGTATCCAACTCAATTTATCATTATCACAGAAAAAATGTTTATGTATAGGTGGGTTCAGCTTCTCAGTTAGATTCATTACAAAATATGCATGAGACAACCCAAATATACAAGTTTATTTAACTAATCTTGATGAGCCATATAGCACATAAATTTTTTTGGTGTCAGGCCTGCTTTCAATAACCTTAGTTTTCTGTAATATTTTGTTAATAAACTAAAGTATATTATCAATTTTAATTGGATTACATTATTTGGTTACAGAACTGTCAATTCTGTCACAGTGGAGATAATGAAGATAAGCTTCTATTGTGTGATGGTTGCGACAGAGGCTATCATACATATTGTTTCAAACCAAAAATGGATAATATTCCGGAGGGAGATTGGTGAGAAAATATGTTTATTTTTCAACATACATATATTGAAGCATTATTAATGATATTTCATCATCCTATGAATTATTCATTCATATTGTTTTTAAGGTATTGTCACGAGTGCATGAACAAAGTCACTGGTGAAAGGAACTGCATTGTATGTGGCAAAAAGCAGTCTTCAAGTGGCACAAAGCTTGTGCTTTGTGACCTCTGCCCTCGAGCTTATCATTTAGACTGTTTACAGCCACCTTTGAGCAAAATTCCTAGAGGGAAGTGGTATTGTCTAAACTGTATTTCTAAAAAACCACAAAAGAAGATCAAGAAGAATAATACCAAAGTAACAAAGGAAGGTGAAACATCTGAACACGCTCCTCCTAGGTATGTGTTAGATGTTTATCATTAATTTCAGGAAGATTTAAATTTCAGAGAACTGAACACTTTGATTATAATAGTTAATATATATATATATATATATATATATATATATATATATATATATATTTCTATATATATTTCTATATATATATATATATATATATATAAAACAACTGCAGTTCATAAAATCCTATTTGAGTGGTCGTCGGCAGAGAGTCGAGCTAACTGTTGATGGCCGGAGTTATGTATCAGACGAGGCGGTGGTGGATGCTGGTGTCCCTCAGGGGAGTATCATAGGCCCACTACTGTTCATCGTGTACATTAATGACCTCCCTAATCTTTTTCACGACTCGACTCCTGGAATCACAATCTATGCTGACGATACTAATCTGATCGTGAAATCCTCCGATCTGCGTACCGCCCTGGCAGAGTCTGCGGCTGTAGTCGATATCTTTGCGGACTGGTGCTCGAAAAATCACTTAAAAATAAATTTTGATAAGTGTGAGTGTTTACATTTTCAAATTTGGGCAAACTCCCCATTAGGATCTAATCATGTTCACCTTACATACGGTGACATCGCTTTTAAACCGTCCACTAAATTTCTTGGATTAATACTATCCTCTGTCCTAAAATGGGGAGAACACATTGATCACCTTAGTAGTAGACTTATGTCGGTAATATATACTTTTAATGCCTTGAACTGTCATCTTAGCATTGATGTCTTGCTTATGCTATATTTTTCGAACTTCCAGTCCCTTCTGGCCTACGGGATCTTGTTTTGGGGGAATAGTCCTCACTCGGCAAGGATTTTTGTTGCCCAGAAGATGGCACCGAGAAGCTTGTGTCGTATGAGGCATCGATCTTCCTGTAGGGGCATTTTCAGGGAAAATAACATTCTCACAGTTCCGGGCTTTTACTTGTTCAGGTGCCTTATGTTCATCCGCGGCCATAGTGAACTATTCACTGATTTTGAAAATCATAATAACACTAGGCGCACTCATTCCTATCTCCTGCCTCGGCTCGCTTTAACTACCTCACAACACTGTGCATCATACATGTGCATGAAAATTCACAATGCACTACCGCGCGAGTTCCGCTCGATCTCTCGGCTGCGACCTTTTGAAGAGGCGATCCGCAGATTTTTGATTAAAATAGAGCCCTATTGTCTTCAGGATTACTTTGATGCCTGTAGAACTTAAATTTGATATGTTCGATTATTTCTGACCTGTTTTCTTTTATTATAAGTTATTGTAATACTATGAGAATAAAATCCTATTATTATTATATATATATATATATATATATATATATATATATATATATATATATATATATATATATATATATATATATATATATATATATATATATATATATATATATATATATATATATATATATATATATATATATATATATATTATATATATTTTTAATATATATATATATATATATATATTATATATATATTTCATATCAATTTGATGTGATATAATTCTGAGTGGAAATCAAGAGAGGAAATACGATAGAATAAATGTTACAATCACATAAAAAAAATTGATTTACAAGAAAATTATAGAAAATTTCAAATGTCCCAAAAAAATTAGTATAATTTCATGGCATAAAATTGTTATATTTAGTGAATAATTTATTGATGCTTCTAATCAATTACTAAATACTGCACTTGATTTTAACACCTACCTCTATTTTACAAATTGTGACATTTCGATATTTTCTCAGTCCTGCAGCATCTCATAGCTCAGTAACGACCAACGAAGATCAACAAACAATGAACTGTAGCCAGAGTGATATTTCCAACTCCAGTTTTGTCAACACCATGTCACCATCATCTCAAACTCCTAAGAAGGATCGCGTTTCGAAAAAGTTAATTAAGGAGTTAGCTCCTTGCAAAGCCATTCTTGAAGATCTCGAATGCCATGATGATGCATGGCCATTCCTTTTACCTGTCAATACTAAACAGTTTCCTACTTATAGGAAAATCATAAAAAATCCAATGGATCTCTCGACTATTAAGAAGAGGTTGCAAGATATGTAGTAAGTATGGGCTATGATCAGTTTCTTCATATCATATAATATTCGACACTATTAATCAGTTTTTTAAATCTATTTAAACACGTTTTAAATAAACCAAAAACTGGCCAGGAATGTATTCTAAACACATTTAACCAAAAACTGTTCAGGAACATATTCAAATATAACAAATATGCGTATCTGCGTAATATGCTATTTCAGAGGTGTTTCTATATACACGTTCGGCAGATGTCTTATGAAAAATTGAATCCCCCTAAATCGTTATGTTTGAAATATTTCGTCATATTTCATGACTTCAGAACGGTATAAACTATTACAATAACGGTCTAAACTATTACAATAACTTGAAAAGTCGATCACAACAAGAAAAATAAAAAATGTTGATAACTATTGCTATATTTGTTACAAATTTGTTCAACAACTGATTTAAAAATTACAGTATTTTATATTGTTGTCTAATGAAACATCTTACAATCCAAAAAAATTTATTGTGTTAATATCTCAAATTCTAGCCTACTGATGCACATTTCCAAATCAAATACAAAATCACTTTTTAGAAATTTGCATTGTGTTCAACTGAAGATATATATATATATATATATATATATATATATATATATATATATATATATATATATATATATATATATATATATATATATATATATATATATATATTTTTATATATATTTTTTTATATATATATCTATTTATATATTATATATATATATATATATATATATATATATATATATATGTACAGCAGAGCCTATTTAATCCGGACCCCCCTTCAACCATAAGCCTGTTTCTGATGCTAGGTACTACAATTATAAGAAAACACTGCTGTTGCAAGTTTTTGGCTAGCAAGAACTTGATCCAAAATGCACAGTATCTGAAGTCCTTAAAAAAACACAATGAAAGGCACTGTTTTCACTAGCGCAGTATTAGCAGCAATTGATTTAAAAAAATTTGATAAAAAAAAGTTATGGCAGCCTCTGTGCCCCCCGTTATTTGAATCTGAAGAATCTGGCTAAGATGTGGAAGACTTTGACCTGAAGATCCTATTTTCGTGACAGAGGGTTGTCTGAAGCAGATATTAGTAATTTCTTGAATAGCGCTGATGATATTGATTGCCAGGATCCCTTGACTGATGAAGACGTAGCAAGACAAGTAACAAATGCGAAAACGAAGAAGAACTGGAGATATCGTAACCAGTTGCAAGGATTCCACAAACTCAAGTTGTGTCTTGCTTAAATACTTGTTTGAAGTGGGCAAATGAAGTTGATATTTCTATTCCGGAAAAAATGCTGTTGCTTAAATTAAGAGATACAGCATTTTCTATGTCGTTAAATACTTCTCTTCAAAGCGCTTTATTGGAATTCTTCAAAAAGGTGGGATCATTAGCAGTATCAGAGACTTTTTATGTATAATATATGAACAATACTACTCAATTGCATACGCAGATGACTTAACGATACTGCTAAGTGGAAAATTTGAAGGAGTTCTGTGCGACATAATGCAGGGAGCCCTGAGAATAATCGAAAGATGGTGCGAAGAGAACTCTCTATCAATCAACCCCACAAAGACGGAGATGATTCTCTTCACAAAGAAAAGGAAATTTGGGCCATTAAAAGCACCTGTTCTCCTAAACACAGAATTAAGTTTCATGTCAGAGGTCAAATATCTGGGAGTGACCTTTGACGCAAAACTCACATGGAATCTTCACCTGGAGAGAACACTAAAAAAGGCACACATCTCCTACGGACAGTGCCGCAGGATCATGTGGAAAACCTGGGGACTGAAACCCAGGGTGGTCATGTGGATATACACTGCCATCGTGAGGCCGATGATAGCCTATGGAGCCGTTGTCTGGTGGCCTAAAAGCCAACAGGCAACAGCAAAACTCAAGCTTGGGCAGATACAAAGGACCGCGTGTCTAAGTGTGACCGGAGCTATGCGAACAACACCAACTAGGGCAATAGAGGTGATGCTATGCCTGCCACCTTTGGATATTTATCTACAAGAAGTGGCCTTGGCAACTATGGCACGCCTTGATACTATTGGTATAAAGCCAGAAGTAGGATGTGGGGAGACTAGACGTCGCCTGTGGCTTGAGGCTACTAACACGATGCCCCTGCTACAGATTAAGGCAGACAGCATTCCCCCGCGATTTGTTTTTGATAAACCCTACTCAATACACACAAACAGTGGAAATGAGACCTCCGATGAAGGAACGATCAATATTTTCACGGACGGATCAAAGTGAGAAAAAGGAGCAGGCTGTGGAATATATTCGAGACACCTGCGATTTCAACTTAAGTGGACCATGGACAAATGTGCCAACATAGTTCAGACAGAGCTAACGGGCATAACCATAGCCGCGAACGAGATTGCTCGTAGGAACATAACGAACAAAACCATTAAAATCTACACAGATAGTAGACAATCGTTACTGGCCCTGAAGAATCATAAAATAACTTCACAGTCACTATGGGAATGCCATCATTTGCGGGTGCAGCCCATACAAACCAAATTATGGTGTGCGGGGTTAAAGGCCACTCGAGATGCAATGGCAACAGAAAAGCTGACGAATTGGCTAGAAAAGCAGCTGGCCTGAACATATTCGGTCCTGGCCCTTCCAGCCTACTACCGCTGACAGAAAAGTCACAAATGATGAAAGAGAACACCCATCAAAAATTCAAAATCCTATGGGATGAAACAACCACCTGCAGACTTGCCAGGGAACTTTTAAATTATCCCAATAAAGATGCAGCAATGACTTACCTGGCGATGCCCAGAGGAAAACTACGCAATGTCGTGGGAATTTTAACGGGACACTGCCAACTTCGGAAGCCCTTATTTAATATGGGATTAAGCGACACACCTCTCTGCAGAGGCTGTGAACAGGGACGAGACGGTAGAACATGTCCTCTGTGAATGCCCCGCTGTCTTGTCACTCCGAGAATCCATTCTGGGTGAACGGTGGCCAATTTTAGCCACCTTGAGGGAAATCCCCCTAGGTGCAATCACCCTCTTTTTCAAACGACTGGGATGGTTGGGAGCCTAGACTGGTGATGTTCCCGGGGAGGATGCACAAAGGGCCCAATGGGGCCTAAGTGCTGTGGTCTCGACTGCACTCCCAAAAATACAGAATACAGAAATATATGAACAATATTGTATGATAAAATATATAAATATATATATATATATATATATATATATATATATATATATATATATATATATATATATTTATATATTTATATATATATATATATATATATATATATATATATATATATATATATATATATATATATATATGAAAAACTTGGTTCACGGAATGAACCGCGTGAAAGATTTGAAAAATTCCTCGATGTCATGGTCAAAAAACTTCCATCCCAAGGCTTCTCCTATTCAGTTTATCGTAAACCCACCCATACAAGCCGTTATCTGAACGCCCAGTCTCACCACCATCCTTCTCAACTTAACTCTATAGTTAATACCCTAATCCACCGCTCCATTCGACTATCTGACGACGAACACCGTGAATCAGAACTCAATACTCTAAAACATATATTATTACAGAACGGTTACAACACATATCAAATCAACAAGAACATACGCAAACACACAAACATCACCCCACCTCTACCTCCTTCCAATCCCACTGAACAAGAATCTACACCTAAATTATTTCTTCCTTACATCAAAGGAGTAACAGATAAGATCGCAAGATCTCTCAAAAACACGAACATCGAAACAATATTCACCACTCAACAAAAACTCTCCCATCTGGTCAGATCCGTCAAAGATAAAATTCCTAACGAAAAGCACGGTGTTTATGAGATTCCCTGTTCCAATTGTCCTCGTTCTTATATAGGACAAACTAACCGACGAATTCAGGTCCGTGCCAAAGAACATTCACTTTCAGTAAGACACTCAGATATCTCCAACACCCTTTCCCAACATCACACCCAAACAGGCCACATTATCGATTTCCCCAATACAAGAACTATTGCTCCCGTCCGATCTTTCAAATCCCGAATTTTCCGTGAAGCTGTAGAAATAGAAAAACGTCCAAATTGTTTGAACACCAGAGATGACAGTCACAGACTCCTATCAGCATTGAAACCACTTCTCAGTGGTCGCCATGTAACGCCCAATCAGAGTGTACCCCGCACTGATGAGCGTGAGTACCCGCCCCCCTCCCCTATAAATACGGCCACGCGACGATCGGTCCGTCAGTTTACTCTGAAGAGTAGGCAGGTTGAGACTTCAGAGTTGGCAGGAAGCAGTACGGTTAGTGGAGTAGGCAGGTTGAGACCCCGCAATCGTATTGTTTCCGATTCCTCCTAATTCGAATCGTGGAGTAGGCAGATTGAGGCCACGATTCTGAATTATTCCCCTTCTAATTCTCCTGAAGATGGCTTCGCAAAAGGAGCCGATACGTCGAGATTTTTCAAATCTTTCACGCGGTTCATTCCGTGAACGTTTCTCAAACTTGACCGCGGAAATCTTTCTGAACATATATATATATATATATATATATATATATATATATATATATATATATATATATATATATATATATATATATATTATATATATATATATATATATATATATATATATATATATATATATATATATATATATATATATATATATATATATATATATATAGGGGGCGTTCAAGTATTAAGTAACGCAATTTTTGACGATTTTTGACCCTCCCTCCCCCCTATGTAACGCACCGTAACGTTTTCATGAACCCTCCCTCCCCCACCCTAAACGTTACGTAACACCCAAGTGACCATTTGGCATTTTTACCTAAAAGTCACAAATTGTTGCGCACAGTACCTGAAAGTCGCTAAAATACCTATGTTATTGTTTAAAAGGCGTTTTCGTTAATAATAAACAAAACAAGCGTATTCTCACTCGCAATACATATATGGGTATATTGTTTATTTTATATATATATATATAATAAATAATCATACATAATGTAAAATATTGAATTGGGCTCAAATTTGTCCTAATAAACTTTTATTACTAATCTTCATTTAATTATGCCGTTTTCCTGACTTCGCCCTGTCCTTACATCCATTTTTAGCTTCATCTACCATTATTTTTCTCATGCATTATTCGATTTTAGCTTACTAGCAGGTTTTCACTTTGGGAACCCGCTTATTAAAATCGGTGCGATTAGCAAAGTTGGACCTAGGACCAAGATATTTTTCGTTTCATGACTTTTTATGATATATATATATATATATATATATATATATATATATATATATATATATATATATATATATATATATATATATATATATATATATATATATATATAGTAATTGTGCTGATGGTCAAAAGAAATCGTACGTCATCTGCTTGTGGAGGTGACAGATCAACGGGCAACCTCACAAGAAGTAGTAAAAACTTGCATGATCCTTTGTTTAGCTGACTAGGTACCTACAGCTTGCTTGAGGTCTGAAGGATTTGGCATCGGCAGGTTGGCGGCAAGAAAGTATTATTCGGAAAGAATGATTTCAATGCACTCCTCAAGATGGAACAGCAGGATTTGTAAGCGCATTTAATTACTTGCAAAAAATATTGCGAGTCACGGACGTGAGCGCTATACCATTTTTAGTATTTCTTTAGCCGTTTTTTAAATTTCGTTGGCAGTTTTTGGCACATAAGTCAGCATGAGAGCTTTTATAGGGCAAAAACAGCTGATGATGTAAATCTCCCTCTTTTGAGAACATTACAGTATGAACCCACTTTTACAACACTGACTACAGCATTGTGCTTCTGTGTATTACGTGTTTAAAACACTAAACCAAAACTGACAACGGGAACAAACAAAAAATGACGACGAATACAGTCGAGGTATCCCATAAAACATTAACGGATAGGGTTGCCAACTTGGGAGAACAGAATAAAACTGACGTACAATACAATCGAGGGATTCCCCGTAAAACATGAACGAAAAGGGTTCCCAACTTGGGTGATTTAAGTTCCCTTTATTTATTTCAATAAGAAAACAATGTTACGTAACGCGTTGTTCGAAACCCCCTCCCGCCCATATAACGCATCGTAACGTTTTGCAAGACCCCCCACCCCCCAAATTTGTTACGTAATACTTGAACGCTCCCATATATATATATATATATATATATATATATATATATATATATATATATATATATATATATATATATATATATATATATATATATATATAAACAACATATCGGAAATTATTCGATCGGGTTTTTGCGTTTTTGCATCAGAAGAAGATCGCCAGAAACAAGTTCGTAATGCAATCCATTCAGTCAAACCGGATATGATAAAATAGAATTATTTTTATTTTTTATTGTGTATTTTATGTGAGATATTTCATAATGAAATTCTGAGAAATGTCTTCTTCTATCTCCTGCTTATGTGAAGAAGACAAAAACTAATATATATATATATATATATATATATATATATATATATATATATATATATATATATATATATATATATATATATATATATATGAAAAACTTGGTTCTCGGAATAAACCGCATAAAAGATTCGAAAAACCTTTTTTTTTCGAATCTTTTACGCGGTTCATTCCGAGAGATTCAAAGTTTTTCAAATACTTCCGACCGCGGAAATCTTTCTGAGCAATATATATATATATATATATATATATATATATATATATATATATATATATATATGTATATATATATATGTTTATATATATATATATATATATATATATATATATATATATATATATATATATATATATATATATATATATATATATATATATGTTTATATGTTTATATATATATATATATATATATATATATATATATATATATATATATATATATATATATATATATATGTATATATATATATATATATATATATATATATATATATATATATATATATATATATATATATATATATATAAATATAATATTCATTTCCCTGTATTTTTACAGCTATAAGGGTAAAGATGAATTCAGCGCTGATGTCCGACAAATCTTCAATAACTGTGAAATCTTCAACGAAGATGATAGTCCCGTTGGTAAAGCTGGACACATGATGAGGCAGTTTTTTGAGGCTCGTTGGAATGAAATATGTATCAACCACAGTTGAAATTTATTAAATATCGGACATCCATAGTATTCAATTTAATTCAACAAAAAATTATATAAGAGTGTAATGCAGATGTCAAACTTTTTCAAGAGTGACTTCTTCAACATGACAACAGTCATTTACAAAACGGGTCTCTGTGTTCTAGAGAACACTCATTTTTTATTTTTTGAAAATTGTGATCTCCATTGATTGGATATTCAATTTATAGGCGGTAAGGGATTAAACCATGACATAGAAAACGCAAATGATTTGAATAAATATTTTGCGGCGTTTTAATGAAAATGACATTGAAAGTTATGTATACTACTTAAAAGCTTTTCACTGTTGTCCATACTGTAATTTTCCATGTACAGTTGATTAATAGTTGATATGCGCCCAATTTGTATTGACTTTTGGTACGTTAGAAATGATTTGTATTTTTGATAGTGTTCTGTATTTTTATATATTATTTATTCAGTGTTTGTGTTTTGTTCGAATTTTTCCAAATTTTTTGGAAGTATTGCCAGGATCAATGGTATGATTTTCGATTATATAGTTCATTCCATTCTCTTCTATTGCATACTCGAATCGGGGACTGATTTAATATAAAGGGTAATGTAAAAAGTGTAAAAACAGTATATTTCTATCGCTCAACATCAACAGTACGAAAAACATTACGATTAATAAATGATGTTTATTGTAAAAGTTAATTATAATACTTGACTTGAAAGGTTGTAACTAAATTATTAATGTATTTCAGTAGACTAGTTCTGGCAAATATTGCATTTCATAGAGCTAGGTGTATTTGAGTGTAAGATATTTATATTTAATTATATTTACTTTTTAAATGTATATATTCATTTTTTCACCTGTTTGAAATTTAAACAATCTGTTTCGATTATAATATGTTCAAAGTATTTTGCGTTAATCCTACGACTGCCCTAAGTATCAGTTTTCTGTTGGTGTGATGGTAGAAACGTTTTGACTATCTGTCTATCTTATGCCAAATACGTTGCACATTCATGCAGTTTATGGAAATAGATTTGTATTTTCATTTAAATATCTCAGGATGGTTTAATAATTGCTAAAAAATTTCAATTGAATTTTAATTGAAATTATTTTATTTTCTATATTGAAAAATCTCTTTTGAATAGGCTTCATAATGGACAGAATTATAGCAAGAATATGTAGAAATTTCCATGAAATGTACCGTGATTGACATCAATGAACAACAATGAGTTTTGATGATTACAGTATAATTTCATTAATGATGGATCAAAACTGAGAACGAAGCATATTTACCGAAGCTTGTAACTTCTGATGTAGATTAAATTATAAATTCATCATTTGTTGACGCAGGTCTTGTTAATAGTCGCCTATCAAATGTACATCCGTGTGCTCCTTCAGTATGCAAGTGTGGAAGTAGTCTTAATCTCTTCGTTTGACCATGTAGAAACACAATTTTGATGGTGGCACTCTCAAAAATGGTGCGTTTGGGCGCTGCGGGCCAAAAACAAAATGGCCGCCATCAAAAACATGTTTTCCTATTTATATCAGTAACCGTTGAAGATACGAAAAATGTTGTTGAACAAAAAATGTAGCCTAACAGATTGTGCATAGAAAAGGTCCTTACAACTTTCTTTGTATAACTAACCGTTTTCTCAAAAAAATTACTTTTGTGAAAAGAAATATTAAGAAATGAAAAAATCGAAGTTTTAGGGTTTTGCAAGCACATATTTGATGTTTTTGAAATTTTTTACATCTTTACTGATTTATTACAATAATAACTGTATTAAACTTTAATAAATTAACAAATATACCATTTTTATAATTTTTTTTATGTAGGAAATGGAAAGAGGAAAGAGACATTTCTTGAAAAGCTCTAATTTGTAATAACAATACTGTTGAAGAAATACAATGTTACAGGATTACATAATATATTAAATTTTCAAATACAATCAATATATACTATTGGCCCATGATAAGACGAAAGACGAACTAACCGAGTTCCTTTCCAATCAAATACTTAAATTCGGTGAGACCAACAACATGAAGTTCGTACTCAGTTGGAGGGACAAGGCAGCGTCATCACATGGGGATGATGTATCCTGTCTTTCAAGCACGCAAGAGGAGGCCGACACAAAGATTATATTACATGCAGCTTATTTAGCACAGAAAGGAATTAAAACTACTCACGTGTTCTCCCCTGATACTGACGTCCTTATTCTAGCACTAAGGCGATATCCACAACTTTCTAAAGATTTTGCTTTCTATCTTGGACATGGTATGAAAAGGTTTGTTCAGATAGGGTCAATTTACAGAGCACTTGGACCTCTGAAAGCCTCTGCACTCCCTGGACTACATGCACTTTCAGGAGCTGATGTAACAGGGTCATTTGCTGGCAAAGGAAAAATAAAGTGGTGGAAAGCTTTTAATTCAGCAAGTGATACGATGATAGAAGCTTTGGCTAAATTGGGGATAACACTGTTACTCACTGAAGATGTGAGGGCTAACTTGGAAGCACTCATTTGTCAGCTGTACATCCCCAGAACATCATTGACAGACATAGGAGCAGTGCGATGGTTCTTGTACTAAAACATAACATCAAGATGAGAACCTTCCTCCAAAAAAATCAGCACTAAATCCAGCATTGCTACGGGCTTACCTTCAGTGTTTTGAGTAGAATCAGGATCTATAATTCAACATCCTAATAACCCGTCACCCTCAGATTTTGGATGGGCAGAAAATAGGTAGTACATACGAGCCTGTTGCTTGTACCAACCCCTGTGCACCAAAGCTTATCTTGGAGCTTTGCCGCTGCTCATGCTCAAAAAGACATTGCTGTCCTCCATGTACGTGTCAGTCAAATGGACTCCGGTGTACTGAATGTGCAAGTGCGAAGGTGATCCTGACCATTGCGACAATACGGGAGAATGCGAGGAAGACAATGATGAAGATCTAGGTTTAAGTGAAATTGGCATTGACAGTGATATTGCTTGTATTTGAAAATTTAACATATTATGTAATCCTGTAACATTGTATTTCTTCAACACAACTATTACAAATTAGAGCTTTTCAAGAAATGTCTCTTTCCTCTTTCCATTTCCTACATAAAAAAAATTATAAAAATGGTATATTTGTTAATTTATTAAAGTTTAATACAGTTATTATTGTAATAAATCAGTAAAGATGTAAAAAATTTCAAAAACTTTAAATATGTGCTTGCAAAACTCTAAGACTTCGATTTTTTCATTCCTTAATATTTCTTTTCACAAAAATAATTTTTTTGAGAAAACGGTTAGTTATACAAAGAAAGTTGTAAGGACCTTTTCTATGCACAATCTGTCAGGCTACATTCTTTGTTCAACAACATTTTTCGTTTCTTCAACGGTTACTGATATAAATAGGAAAACATGTTTTTGATGGCGGCTATTTTGTTTTTGGCCCGCAGCGCCCAAACGCACTATTTTTGAGAGTGCCACCATCAAAATTATGTTTCTACATGGTCAAACGAAGAGATTAAGACTACTTCCACACTTGCATACTGAAGGAGCACACGGGAGCCTATATTTGTACATTTGAAAGGGGACTATAACTTGTGTACCGATATCTTGCAACATATGGAAGAGTGCCATTATTACTTACCTAGTGAAAAGAGGCGTTTCTCATCCAACTGACACAGGTACGGTACTGTTCTAACGGTAGATAATCCAAATAATCCTTCACCAATGATCTCAGGAATTCAAAAATTCATATGAATATAATATTTCATCGTAAATAAGAAACATTTTTGGATTTCCCTCAGCCAGAAATGCACTTGTTTTCTAGAGCAAATGCCTTCCCTGGTAAATTTGTCAGTCCAAATTATTTTCTTCAAAAAGTGAGGATGTTTTTAGGTGCGGATCAGAATGAGTAGGTAAAAACTGGGGGTGCACAATACACAATGACCTTGACCTCGAACATGTGGTTAACCTTGTGAGTAATAACCTAGAGTTTGGTAGAACTTGAATATATCTTGATTTCTATGGGTTAGTAGCGACCTTGAGTATCAAACATCCTTAACTTCGAAGATATGGTTGACCTTGAGAGGAATGACCTTGAATATATCATAGTCCGAGAGCTGGCGAATAATAGGTAGGTTCTTGAGGCATTATGAAAATTTTTGTGAAATTATCATAATGCCTCGATAGTTCTTGAAAGATCCCTGATTAATAAAATCGAGGTCTGGCAGAGGTTTAGCGGTCCCCTACCAAGCCTTGAATTTCTTCGAATGAAAA
Organism: Cynegetis impunctata; assembly: GCA_030704885.1. Classification (NCBI taxonomy): domain Eukaryota; kingdom Metazoa; phylum Arthropoda; class Insecta; order Coleoptera; family Coccinellidae; genus Cynegetis; species Cynegetis impunctata. Next base: position 69,149 of record JARQZK010003749.1, read on the forward strand.
TTTATTATTAAAAAAAAATTTCTTGAGGCATTTTGAAATTTTCATATATTTAAATTGATACTCATGAAATTCAAAAATAAAAACGCCCGATCAATATGATGCGTCTAAATGTTAGCTAAACTTAGATTCTCGCCCAAACGTGCAATTTTTGGCACTACTTCCAGCTTTCGGCCATTTTGACCATGAAGGAGTAGTATTTCGACCATGCCCATTATAACCTTTTTCAATAAAAATAGAATTTGCTAAATTTTAAAATTCTTTTTGTCTCTGTTGACTCAATGGTTTTCGAGATAAGGTTTTTAAAAATTTGGTGGTTTTTCATATTCGCAAATTTTTAGCGATTTCTCTTGTTTAACTTCATAAAATCGCCCTCGTATCATCACAAATCATTTTCATATGAGTTAGAAACGTAGATGTTCTCTAATGTTACATTTTGGAAAGGTGTGAGTGAGGGGGTGGGGGGTTGAGAGGGTGTGAAGCAGGCATGTTCGAAACAGCCAAACTCTAAACACTTCCTTCTCAGCCTATATAAAACAATTTCATGAGGAGTGATCCAAATCAAGCACCCCCCTTAAATTCGGACTCTTTCACTTGATGCTAAAACAAATTTCATGAAATCAGGAATAAGTTGTACAACTGAATGTTAGTACAAAACAAGTCCACCAGGAGTGATGAAACCCCCTCGCCCTCCAGCAACTCTTTTGATTACTAGTAAATTTCAATTTACTGTATAAAAAAATATAATCATCCCTAGGTGGTAGGTAATTCAATTGAAAATAAAATCGAATGGAGTTTGAAAAAATGTGTATTTTTTCAATGCAAATAGCATTTTTCAAAGTATTTACATTGAAAAAGAACCCTTTGTAAAGAAATCGTAATTCATCCTGAGTTCGGATAAAGTCGGATACAATTTTTTTACTATGTATTTGTTAGACGGTTTGTCTCCTCTTTTCACATAAATTTGAAAGTGATAATCGGTGATAATTTTTTTAAAGCTCAAAGTGTGTTTCGTATGGAAAAAAATTTTTGGTTTATGCCTTTCTCAAAATATTTATATTATGCTTGAATTTAAAACTTCAACATAAAAATATTCATAAACATGTCGACCAGTCATGAAACTAACAATGAGTATTGAGACAAATTAAATGATATAAAGCCTTCCAAGATTTTGATCCTCATGAACTTGTTTTGTACAGGCTGAGAAGCAAATACTACCAGTTTGGCAGTTTCGAACATGCCTGCTCCACACCACCTCAATCTCCTCTCACACGTACCTTTCTAAAATGTAACATTAGTGATCATTTACGTTTCTGACTCATATGAAAATGATTTATGATGATACGAGGGCGATCTTATGAAGTTAAACAAGTGAAATTTGCAAATTTAAAAAAACCACCAAATTTTTAAAAACCGCATCTCGAAAACCATTGAGTTTACATTGAGAGACAAAAAGAATTTCGAAATTTAGCAAATTCTATTTTGTTTAAAAAAGGTTATAATAGACATGGTCGAAATCCTGCACCTTGATGGACAAAATGGCCGAAATCTGAAAAAATTGCCAAAATTTAACATTTAGACCCATTATATTGATCGGGAGTAAACGTTGAATGCTGCTGTGCCGAGGTATGAAAGGGGTAATTTGACTCAACCCAGTGAAGAATATGGCATACCATATGTCATATTGTATAGAAAAATTAAAGGATTACATCCATTAAATCCGGGACACTGTACCGCATTGTCATTTTCTGATGAAAAAGCCATTGTAAAAGCAATATGTATAGCATCAGAGTGGGGCTTTCCTTTCGAACCTAGTGATATAAAAGATGTAGTTCAGGATTTTTTTTACCAGAAGAGGTCAACAAGTGAAACCATTCGTGGATAATAGACCTGGAGTGGGTTTGATGGGGAAGCTTTTGAATCGACATAAAGACGATTTGTCTAAAAGAATATCAATAAAACAAAGTCGGGCAAAGATTAATCATACAACTATAAATGGTTATTTCGATAAACTTACAAACGTGCTCAAGGATGACAATCCCGAAGCGATAGTCAACTACGACGAAATAACTTCACCGATGACCCCGGTCGCATCAAAGTCATTGTTCGAAAGCAGTCTAAGAGAGCAGAAAAAGTTATGGACAGCTCGAAGTCTTCGACTTCAGTCATGTTTTCTTGCCTGCTTCAGGTGTTATGCTGCCACCATATATTGTCTCTAAGGCAGACCACTTAAGGAGCACCTGAACAGAAGGTGGACCTCCCAACACCAGATTCAATAGAGGTCACTCTGGATGGTTTGATACCATATTTTTGAAGACTGGTTTATGAAAATTGCACTTCTCTATTTTACTAGTTACTGGGCGTAAAGTACTGATAGGGGATAATTTAGCAAGCCACATTTCACTCGAAGTCATCACAACTTGTGAAAACAGTCATATCTCGTTTGTTTTGCTGCCGCCTAACAGCACACACTTGGCCCAGCCTTTAGACGTTAGTATTTTCAGACCAATAAAAATTAAATGGCGACAAGTGCTGAAAGATTGGAAATCAAAAAAATAGAGGAGTTATCAGGAAAGACGTATTTCCAGGCTTTTGAGGCAGTGTTTGGAGTCGATTAATGTAAAAAAATCCGCAAAACATCAAATCTGGATTCGAAGCAACAGGCATTGCACGTATTGAAAATGAGCACTTTAAATTTTTTTTTCGAAAAGTGCTGAGAGCTGGAATTTTTTTTATTACTTCCTTCGACACGAAATGCCATCTGGGTGATTTTTATCCTCGAAAAAATTTCACAGTATGAAGTTTCCAAAAAGTTTTATCAAGTAACCCCGTTTTACGGTACCTACTTTTAGTGATACTGATACTATTCATTATATTATTATGTATGTTTGAAGTTTTGGAGTTTTATTATAGAGAATACATGTTATTGGGAGATGTTTGTACTTGATATAATTAGATTCAATAGTAGAATAATAAATTCTGAGTACATTTTATCTCCTATTTTATATATGGAGTTACGAAAAAACTTTTAGTAGTAGATTTTCTCAGTAATAACCTCACTTTGTATAATTATTAAACTCAAAATCAAGTTTTAAAAAAAATTTCTCTAGTCTTTACAAAGTGGCATATTTCAGAATTGATTCATTTTAAACAATTTTTCTTATTCCAGACATTTGTCGCGTCTTTTGCATTTTAGTTTTTCATAGGAAATGCTCAAACGTATTTCGAGAACAAGTTTATCAAAATCAGTATATACTCAAACTCTTTATTGAATCTAGATCTAACATATTGTATTACTTCAACTAAATCAGCTTGAGAAAGATCCGGTAGTCTCCTAACTATTACAAACGCCTCCTAAGAAAATTAATTCTAACTGTTTTGTGTAGATCATTAACAACATCCCGTTTTATCATCCGCATTTTAGCATCAACTATGTAGAGCTCATCGGTTTCTGTCACTCTTCTGGAGCTGATCCTCTTTATTCCAGATTATACATATTTTATAACATTACTTTTGCATTCTTCAATTCATCGCCATAATTGAAAGTTAAATTTACTACGTTTTTGCAATGCTTGTTCATTTATTTATAATTGAATTGGATAAATCGAAGTCTAAATATAGTCCAGTCAAGATGTACATCGGTGCTTGCAAAAGGTAAGGCCATTCTGATTTTTTTATATGTTGTTAGGACCTAAACCAATATTGAAAAACCAGATTTTCAGTTTTTGCTCAATATCTCAGTGAAGGAAGAGTCTGACCAGTATAAACGTTCTATATACTTTTGAAGAAGACTAAATTTGAGATCAAGGCGAGCTCAATACAGCCATTGGTTCCTTAGATACAGTTCTTCCAAAATGGGCTATTTTTTCCAAAAAGTGAATTTTTTTCGAAATGGTCACTTTTTTTCGCGAAATATCTTTCAAGCTACGCATTCCACGTCAAATATTATGTGAAATAAAGTTGTAGCAAATTTGATTAGCTTTCATTTGAGATTAGACTGGTGTCTGTAGGCCCAGCCGTTCTATCAAAAACGGCAGATAACCAAAAACAGTCATAGGTGGTCTTTGAGGGAAATCCAAATAAACTGTTCTCACGTCTTTTTATGGTTTTATTGATCAAACAGTTTCAATTTATTTTTGTTATTGTTAAAAAAGATTATACACCAAAGTGCTATGCGAGCAGCGGTGTACCCAAAAAACCATGAAATGTTCGGACTTTCCAGTTTTTGCTGAATATCTCAGTGAAGTAATAAGGGTGCGACTGGCATAGTCTAAATTTGCTACAAGTAGAGACCAGGGCGAGCTCAATTATAGCCATTGGTTCTCAAGATACAGTTCTTCGAAAATATGCCGTATTTTCAGTAAACTGTAATTGTTTCGAAATTCTCACTTATTTTGTGAAATATCTTCTAAAATACGCATTCTACATCAAATATTCAAAGAAATGAAGTGTAGTTTATTCAATTGGCTTTTATTTGAGAACAGACTGATATCTTCAGGCCCAGCGGTTCTCTCAAAACTGAAAACCTTGATAAGAGGGTTTCTTTTGATGAATGAAGGACGTGGCAATAACATTATTTTCGTATCGTGTAGATCTGCTAATCTTGCAAGGTAGGCAATTTAAGGATTCGTAGTAATACCAGTCTCAATCGTTCGTACAGGTAAAGAAAGATCGACCGAGAGAAGGGATAGCCTTTCGCAGGTGTTCCCGCCTAAAAGGAAATGTCCCCTCCCTTGACCTCCTTACCCACATCCGGCCCTTCCAGGGCAGTCCTCGCTGGGTGCATTCGCGTTGGGCGGTTACACCATAGAGATAATACAGATAGAGTTGGCATGCCTATAAGTGGGAGCGTCCTATGGATAAAAAGAGAATGATGTAGGTATGCTATCTCCGTCAAATACTCCGTACAAACGAAACATTTTATTCACGTGCTGACATGAATTAGTCCGACGCGCATGCGCCAGTACACAAGGACAGCATACGTATGTCATTCTCTCTCTTACACACGCGCCTTCAATAGTATGCCTACTCTATCTTTATTATCTCTATGGGTTACACACTTTAAGCGCTCACGCTTAGAAGCACAGATTATTGGCTTTGTGTTGGCCTACTAGCGCTTAGAGACGCTCACGCTTTGAGCATTAGTTATTTCAACATGGCAAATGTCAGATCGTCGTTTTGCACGATAGTTCACGCAAATACCGTGCTTTGACATTTCCCTCAACAAGAAAAGTTAGGTTAGCTTACGCTTAGTGTTAAGCGTTTGAGAGCGCGAGTTGATCACAGAAAACGAAGCGTGTAAGCGCCCAACGTGAATGCGCCCACTGTGTTGTGAAATGTCTATACTAGTTCAGGCAACGAAGACGAAGCCAATTTTGGCACACTTGTAGAAGTCCTTAACAACATACCAAAAGTACTGAGGGGTGGGGGTGGAGCTAACGGTAGGGGGCCTTTAAAGGTCGCTTTTTTCAGTTTTTCGTTAATAACTCAAAAACTACTACCTCTAGCAAAAAATGTTTCAGTACTAAATTGATCTACATAAAATTCTCTACAAAAGAGAACGTTGGAATGTCTAGGCTTCCCTTTACAGGTCACACCTACAGCCGAGCTATTCGAGGACATTTACTTGTTCACCTTGTTTTATGCTCAATTGTTATGGAGGTGCCAATGTTTCAGAGGAAGAGAAGAGGTAGATCTTGACTATGCTAACCAACATGGAGGAACTCACTTCAGACAAAGTTGAAAAGAATGTTTCCTTGGTGTAAGCTTTGATGAAATCTCAGAATCATCTGGGGCCCCTCAAGGATAATGGGCCTACCGCTGTTTTGTGGGTTCACTACTTCCACATGGTTATCTTGATGAATAATTTCATTGTTTCTGAGCATCGTGGTGTTTGGGATGACCACTTGGCGTGGTTATCGCGAATGATCCCATTTTTTCATGCAAGTGGGCACTTCCAGTACGCAAAATGTGTCTATCTCTACGTACAACATATGATACAACTGAAAGCTAGCTATCCGGAGGCGTTGAGTTTCTGAGAAAGGGTATTTTACTATTAATCGCACAGGTACACGTTGAGCAGGTATTCGGTCGGATATGGTTATAGAACAAACATATATGCGCTCCATGAAAAGTTAAGGTGGCCTGACGCGAGGAAGAAGAATTACTGATTCTGTACTCGCCAAGTGGGTTTGTGGATCACCAAGAGGCACCGCTATCTGCACGTCATTGAAGGCGTTCGCTGTAATAGTTTTCGCAACTGGAGAGCAACACGTTGATAGGTCAAGGGAGAAGATGAGATCCTTAACCCAGTTAACACGAACGACCCTGTGGCACCCGACTCAGTTTTGGACATGATCTTTTGCCGATGCATGATGATCTGTTGCCGCAAAGCAAGAATAGTCTGCACCGGTACCAGCAGCTGCCTCGGCTCATGTACGAACGGAGCCATGTCAGAGACATCGTCGATGACGATGAAAGTTTAGATTACGACATACAATAAGATACATCCTTAAACACTTATTATTTCATGTTTGACAATAAACATCATTTTAAACAACAAATATTTCATTTTATACAATAAACATCTCATTTTTAATAATGAACATTTCATTTCTAACAATACACATTTCATTTTTAACAATAAAATCTTTTTTCTTTCAAAATTTTCCATTTCCCCCCTCCATATCTCCTTAAGCATTGGTTCAAGCAAAAAAATGTATGAAACCTTTTTTGAAGAAAATTTTATGTTGATTAATTTAATACATAAACATGTTTTCGCTACAGATAGTGGTTCTCGAGTAATTAACGAAAAACTGTAAAACGGGACCTTTAGAGGGCCCCCCCACCGTTAGCTCCACCTCTACCCCTCAGTACTTTTAGTATGTTGCTAAGAACACCTTCCCCTACAACTATGACAAAATAGGCTTCTACATGAATTATTTCCTCTACATTTCCTTCGTTGCCTGGACTATACGTCCGGGCGTGTTTCGTGTACCGTGAGGACGACACGGGTCCTGTTGTGGTCATCAAACAACGCGGAATTCGAACACTAAGTGAGTCAAAACGCGGTCTCACAGAAAGTAAAAATTTCCTCCAAAATTGCAAACAAGTCAGCAGCTTTCATTATGCATGCAGGAGGATATATACAGCTGTGTGTAATGTTCGCCTCAGTTCGCAGAGAAGGGGATTCTGCTTCCCATCGACAATCTCTTGAGAGGGATATGCCTTTTGTGTGGCAATGCTATCACTGACAAGAAGGAATGTGGTCCATATAGTTGAGAAGTTGGGCATGAGGAAAACTGTTTTAGATGCAGCTAAACGCAGACGTGATTATTGGGGAAGGGCTATCGAGGAGCGCCTGCTCGGCATTCACGACCTGGTTGCTGCAGACGGGACGTACCAGAGATTATGCTACAGGAGCCTGTTTAGATTACCACCTGCTACTGGGAATAAGAGAGGGTATCGTCCAGTCAGTATTACGGAAGAAGCGATGGAGTGTGTGTATGATTACCTATTGGCTCTATATGGGGGTGACATCATGAGAGATACTTTGTATTTCCATTCATGGAAGATTATTAAAAAATTTTACAGCCTGGAATTCCGGTCTGCTCTGACAGTTTCCCACTGAATGTGTAAGTACTGAGACTCTCAATATTAATTGTTACAATCACAGAGGACTCACGATTTCGATTTCTTTTTTCATTCTCAGTTAATGATTCTAGAGCATAAACGTTAATTGAAAAATTTTCATTTAATCTCAAAAAATGTGGAATATTATCTAACTTTACAGAAAAGTCAATACCATCATAACTAAAATATTGTGAAAAATGAGGATAAGATTATGGTAGACAGTGGGCCTATGTATACGTGCCATAAGTGCCCATCCAAAGCAGAGAAAGTAGATGTTCTTGACAGTGATACCATAGTTCTTCATACTGATGCTCTTCAGTAGTTTAATGTATGAAGAAATTCTCAATGGGTTAGACCGGTTGATGCTGATCTCCAAATTCAATATCTTAATGAGTGTTCAACCTGTAACAAAAAACATATTACTAAAAAGTACCATGATAACACACAATGTTATCTACCAGAATCTATTTCCTGAAATTCTGACATCTTCTGAGCAATTACGTTTCTGAACTAGTTGATGTCTTCAACTAAATTTGTCACCAACAAGATTTGAAAGATTTTATATCAATTATTTTCTTTATTTCAATAGTAAACAATCCAAAGAATTGCAAATTCATTTTTAATATTGTTGTCGAGTAAAGGCTAGTTTGGATATCACAATTTTGTCCATAATTTTCAAAAGAAAACTACATTCTTCTCTTCTGAACTTTTCATTTACTACTAATTAAATTTCTTTTATTTTTGTTTCAGATACTCTATAGACAATGGAAGTCAAGAATTCCACAAATAAAAGTAATCCTGTGATTGACACTCAGAGATGCAAACCCTCAGTGGTATTATAATTAATTTAAGGATGGTTTCTTTCACTTGAGTGTGACTCAATGCTAGATAGATTATTATTTCTGCGAGATTGGTAGAGTTTCGAATAAGAAGCAGATTTTATTGAACCTCTTCGGAGTAGCCCTTGAAAGTTTTGAATTATTTTCACACATCCTGATCACTTAGATCTAACCCATCATCCTGCAAATATTGTACCACGGGCTCATTACTGAAAAATAAAGAAAGATCTAAATTGGCCAAATAATCATCCGTATTTACCTCTACGGAGTGCTGTTCATCCATGAATATAGAAATATCCGAATAAATAACCATTAAATTTTCATTTGATGTTCATGTTGATGTCAAAGAATACTCTCAAAGAGATAGACAAAACAGATGAAACTTCACATTCAGATATCAGAAGTACTTTCACAATGGAAAGAGAGAACACTACGAATTTCACAGAGAGATTTCGAAGAAGAGACACGGCGGGAACCAGACGATTTTAGTATCGCGCGGGTCTTATTAATATACTTAAGTGCTTTTGTAACCGTTTAGACGTAACCGCACAGTTGGTCAAGCCGCGCGGTACCCGTCACTCAAACGACAGAAAATAGAATCGTGCGGCACTATTATTCTATTACTATGGAGCGGGGAGTGGGAGCCTCAAGCCTCTCTCCTCAGCATCACAAACCACCTACCCTCCTCAGCATTCAGTATCAGTTGCGTTGTGGATACCGCACGATTCGTATCATACGCCACTACAAGAACACTTGCGACATCGCTATGGATCGCTTCGACACTGAATTATTTATTGATGCAGTGGAGAAAAGGCCTGAAATCTGAAATCTTCAATGTGAGGATTATTCCAATAAAATAGCCAAAAACTGAGCTTGGCAAGAGTTGGTGGAGATATATGGAAATGGTGAAGACGCGTTGGAAAAAAAGAGTATTTTAGGTAAGTAGGTATCTATTCAGCATAAATGAACTGACATTTATATTTTTGTGTCGTGCCATGGAACACTCCCGTCGTCCACAAAGTAATGAGCGAATTTATCTCTGATATTCAAAGATGATGGTGCCCATCTTCCTGCATGCAATAGACTAGTCATTGGTGCAGCGTATAGAGTATCTTTATATTTTATTTATACCATCTCTAGTCCTCACAAAGTTGTGTAGAACACAACAGGCTTTTATTATGTCTTCGGCAAAGTCTATGTTTATAGGTCTATGAAAAATACGCCACTTGTTTGCCAAAATACCAAAAGTGCACTCAATGTTACGTCTTGCTCTTGATAACCTATAGTTAAAAATCCTTTTTTCACGTGATAAGCATCAATTTGCCTGCATTGGGTCGCATTAAAATTTCCGTTAAACAACAGGTTTCATCTTAAACTATAACATAAGGTAGTGGTGTTGGCTCTGCAAGAGATATTGATTTAGGTTCTGGGATATTTAGTGATTTTTCGATCAGTCGTTTTTTTCAAGAACTTTTTAATATAGCGAAATTACTGCTTTTGCCGTAAGCCCCAATATAAACATAAGTAAAACAATAGTTCGCATCGCAAAGTGCTAAAAGCACTATAGAAAAGAAATGTTTGTAGTCATGATAAAAAGATCTGAGTCGATAGGCTATATAACTCGGATATGCTTGCCGTCTATAGCACCAATGCAATTTGGAAAATTCGCATATCTCTCAAAGTCCTGAGCTTTTTGCTTCCAGATATCTTCAGTAGTTTCGGGCATGATTTTATTTACCCAGTTTTTCCTTCATGATTAACATACTTCAAGGACAATTCCTGTAACCGTAGATTTTCCAAGGCGATAGTTGTAGCTAATTTCTCCGAATGAACAACCCGTACCAAGATATCTGAAATAAGAATAGTTATTTATGTACCAAGTGCGTTATATAGATCCTTATGCCCTGAGGGAAACATTCGGCCCGAGGGATGAATGTTGCCCGATGGGCATAAGGATCTAGTAACGCACGCGGTGCATACAAGATTTTATTTTTCACGAAAAAATTATTATATTATGATGAAAAAGCGATTTTAAAATCGTTTCATTGCTCCTATTCCTTCTCATAGTAGGCATGTCATTTGTTGATAGTTTGACGTTTGTGAATATTTTTGTCATCATATTCAGTGAATGTCATGCTGCTTTCTTTGTGTAGTCTTATAGAAATAATGGAAATGAAAATGAATTTACCCAAGAATATCATAGAAAATGCAGCCAAAGCTGCGAATAATTCATTGCCGGAAAAATCCAGAGTCGTATACGACAAGGATTATGAGGTATTTAATCAATGAAATTTGCTTCATTTCTCCTAGTACAATAAGCGGGCGTTTTGAATCTATTATGCCCGCAAATGCGGGCATAATGGCCTAGGGCATAATGAGTGTGTTTATAGCAACCGTATCCAAGGTGAAATAAACATATTATATACAAGTGAAAAATAAAATTAATAATGATATCATTTTCAGGTACAATGCTGCAAAAAAAAATGGAAGAATATACGGGATTGTTTCAATAAGGAATTCAAAAAAGGGAAAACTACTCCTTCCGTTTCAGGTGCTCGTAGAGGATCCCAATATATATAGTTATCCAGACTTTTTTTCCTGGAGAAGAGTGTAGACAATTATTATTATTATTATTATTAATTTAAATAAGGGCAGAGGACAATGTCCTATAATTGCCCCTCATTAACAAAAAATAAATGACTAATACCTATGGTAAAAAATTAAAAACTATTTTATAAGGAGAATAACAAAAACCAAAACAAAAAAAAAACTAAGCTCTACTAAAATAAAAAATTTCAATCATATTTTTGAACTGGTTCACAGTTACTGAATCGATTGCAACCTGAGGGAGACCATTCCATACATCAAAAATTCTGTTGCTCAGGAAGTGCTGTCTGGTTCGGATATGGAAAGTTTCTTTCTTTAGCTTCAGATGGTGGCCACGCAGTCGACTGTTGGGGTGGAGTGGGAACATTGATTGTAGGTCACCATAGTTAAATTTTATGATTCTAAACGATATTATCAAGTCCCCTCGCAGGCGACGCTCCCGAAATGTGGTAAGATTTGCCATCTGCATCCGTGTTTCATAACTAGGCCTCGTACGTCCAAATGAGAGTCTGGTGGCGCGACGCTGAATTTTTTCAAGCATATCTTGCTCACGAACTAGATCAGGATACCATACGGGACCAGCATATTCTAAGATAGGCCGAATGAAAGTTTTGAAAAGCTTACAATAAGTGTCAAATGACGATTTCGAGAACACCTTTTGTATTAGAAATATCTTCTTGTTTGCCCGTTTACATACAGCAGCGATATGTTCACTCCACGTTAAAGCTGAATTAACAATTACACCTAAGTCATTATGAGAGGAAGCAGTTTTTAACAGGTGTCCGTGCAGATAATACAAAAGACTAGGATTATTCTTGCCGACGTGAAGAACAACACACTTGTCGATGTTTAAAGGTATGAGCCAGTCTGTACACCACTGCTGAATTTTGTCGAAGGTACTGATAGTTGGTATTCGGGTTCGCATATATTTTCAAGTCATCAGCGTAAGATGATATTGAGCTTGAGATGCAATACTGGAGATCACTAGCATATGCGATAAACAGGAGGGGTCCCAAAACTGAACCCTGTGGTACACCGCTGGAAACTGGTCTCTCCAGAGAGAAATCCTGCCCAACTCTAACCCTGAAAAATCTATCAGACATGAAAATTGATATCCACTTGTTGAGATCGCCTCGGATACCCAGATGTTCTAATTTATGAAAGAGCCTTCTCCTTGGAACTTATCAAAGGCCTTGGAAAAATCTAAATAAATAACGTCGGTTGAGCTTTTATTATCCAAGGCCAGTCATTAACACACTGAAGCAAATTTGTCAAGGTAGATCGACCCTTTACAAATCCATGTTGATGGTCGGGGATAACATGTTCATGAAGCAGAAATGTCGTCATCGATTCAGAGATAATAGACTCCATCACCTTACAAACGATAGGCAACAGGCTAATGGGACGATAATTATTGGCACTTAGTTTATCTACTTTTTTGAAGATAGGGGTTACAGAGGCATGCTTCCAGGCTGCTGGAATGCAGCCCTGGGTGAAAGAAGCGTTCATTATTAGTGATAATGGGTGCGCTAATGATGTCGCACATTTTCTCAAGAAAAATGATGTTAGACCATCAAGCCCAGGGGAGGAATTGTTTTTCAGCTCTAGAAGGCGGTCTTCAATTTGTTTTGGAGAAAAGGAGATATCGCTGAGCGTGACATGAACACGCGGTCCAATTAGAAGAGGTAGCTTGCCCAAAGGTTCCAAGGAGAAGACTCTCGAGAAATGCAACGACAATGTTTCGGAAGTCTCGTAATTCGAAGAACATATATTACCATCTTCTTGTTTTAAAAATGGAATGGAAACTTTTGAGGAGAGTGATGAGCGGATATATTTAAAGAATTTTTTACTGTCTCCACAACTGGCGATTGACCGTTCATAGTTCTGTCTGGCACTGTTCAATTGCTGCCTAATGCTATTGGAGAATTGCCTATGAGCTGAAAAGTCCTCAACGCTTTCAGAACGCTTGTACTTTCTCCACATATTCGTCTTGTGATTTATCATCTGTAATATTTGCATACTGATCCAGGGTTTCAATTTATTGCGATAGACTTTTTTTCTAAAAGTATTATCTGAGAGGCATCGAGTCGTAGTCTGATGAAAAATATCCCACATTGACGAACAGTCAGTAGATCCATCGAATGCATCATTCCAATTCACAATCGAAATAAGGTTGTCTACTTTCATGAAATCAGTCACATCTCGACAATCGTCATTCTGTTTGTTGCACATGGAGATCAAATTAAATTGGATATGCGCAGTTACCACAGCATGATC
>JARQZK010003749.1:87500-115000 GCA_030704885.1 Cynegetis impunctata
AATTAGTTTTTAACATTGTAGAAAAATAAGATAAAATGAGGGCGCATCAAAAAATTACCATATATACACCACATATTTCACATTAATTTTTCTTCCGCATTAAAATTTATTCGTCCATTGATTTCAAACTTACTAGAAAATTCAAATAAATGGCGAAGGTACTTTATATATTATGGCGTCCATATCATTTTTAACGCGTATCCATGATGTAAATTGATACAGAAGCATTTTGTCTATGAAAGATGTAAAAAAACCTATTAAAGTTTTGTAAATATAACGTCACGCAACAAAATAACTGTATAATGGAATACAATATGTACGGTTAACGAACAAAAATATAAAAGTTCTTTATACGCTCTATAATATAATTTATTTTTCACTTGTATATTATACGTTTATTTCACCTTGGATACGGTTGCTATAAACACACTCATTATGCCCTAGGCCATTATGCCCGCATTTGCGGGCATAATGGATTAAAAACGCCCGCTTATTGTACTAGGACAAATGAAGCAAATTTCATTGATTAAATACTTCATAATCCTTGTCGTATAAGACTCTGGATTTTTCCGGCAATGAATTATTCGCAGCTTTGGCTGCATTTTCTATGATATTCTTGGGTAAATTCATTTTCATTTCCATTATTTCTATAAGACTACACAAAAAAAAGCAGGAATGACATTCACTAAATTTGATGACAATAATATTCACAAACGTCAAACTATCAACAAATGACATGCCTACTATGAAAAAGAAAATGGATAGGAGCAATGAAACGATTTTAAAATCGCTTTTTCATCATAATATAATAATTTTTTCGTGAAAAATAAAATCTTGTATGCACCGCGTGCGTTACTAGATCCTTATGCCCATCGGGCATAAGGATCATTCATCCCTCGGGCCAGAGGCGCTCGGGCCGAATGTTTCCCTCAGGGCATAAGGATCTATATAACGCACTTGGTACATAAATAACTATTTAAGATACCATTTTAAAACTATTATAGAATTCTTATGACATTGCTCTGTAACTATCGCATAGAAATTCTTTACGACTTGTAAGAAAGTTTACACAACAATTCTATAAATGTTTTCTACATACCTTACAAAACAACTTGAAGAACTGAAAAGTTCTTTAGCACGGGGCCCATTTCTTTTGTATAACTGTTGTGAGAACGTTTTGAGAATGTTCTTAGAACAAACATTGCTCTATAAAATTTGCTGAGAAAACGTTCTCTCAACTTTCATAGAACATAAAATTGTTAGCTGGGTTATTGCCATGGAATCGAATATTTTGGCGATATATATATATATATATATATATATATATATATATATATATATATATATATATATATATATATATATATATATATATATATATATATATATATAAATATATATATATATATATATATATATATATATATATATATATATATATATATATATATATATATATATATATATATATTTAGCAAAACAATCTTAAACTGCCAGACCTAAATGGTTGATTTTCAAGCCTGTCGGTTGAAAACAATGTACTATCAAATAATGTATCATCAAATTGGCGTCCATGATTAATTCTAACAAAATTGAGTAAGACTCAACATGCTTTAAATACCGTGCGATCTGGTTGGATGTCTAAATAGCTCTATTTAAAAATCTCCACTCCACAACAATGATTGTGTTCATATGCACAAACAAATCGACACGTTTTAAAAGACGCAAGCTCGGGTTTTAACGAATCGCTTTTTCAACTTTCGTGAGAATGAGGTCAGTCTTACGTTTATATAGGCGGCATGTCAAATCGATGTAAAAAGAACAATGCTTTTCATTACCAAACACCATTCAGTATCTCCTGCATGTTAGATTAAATTTTTTCATGAATTATACTAATTACAAAAAAATTAAGAACAAATAAGACAAAAAACAGAAAAAACCTATTCAGTAATGAATCTGCAAGCGTATCACGATAAGTACACTTTCAAAGTTCACATTTCGGCCGCACTCTTCAATCTTTTTCAAATTGAATAAAAACAAAACTTGAATTCACTACGTTCATTATCACAAAAATAATTAGAAAATATAAAACTGCGATTGTAATTTCGGTCACTAGACCATTATTAACTCAAACTGCCCGATGATGACCGAAATTGCAATGGTAGTTTTATATTTTCTAATCATTTTTGTTATAATAAACGTAGTGAATTCAAGTTTTGTTTTTGTTCATAATGTTAAATTATCACTTAGTAACGACGGATTCCATCCACTTTCTCAACTTAATGTAAATTACTGAAGCTTTAATTGTCATACTTGACATTGGCCTTTTCTCCATGTATGCAAAAAAAGTTCTTCTTCTTTGCTGGAAGAGTATAGCCCATCATTCTGGAAAAATATGTGCTTCCTAAATTTACAGACTTATTGCATCCGATGATGGATCAAAGCCAGCCTAAAGAAAATATTTGTAATATTCACTCTAGGCAAGGATCTAAGATGATGATCCTCGCCTAATGTGGATATTATAAGAGCTCCATGTGGGCCAGTCGCCATCTTCTGATTCTCAATATCTTTAGGTTTAATTCAACCCCCTTAATCCAAAATCTGGTTGACCTCTGCTTCGATTTTCTCCTGGTTGTCATAAAGTTAACTTTTTAGGAGTTAATTTTAAATTATTTCCTGTCCACCTTCATATTTGTATTTTGATATAAGTTACTATGTCGGAGTCGTTCATGGGGCGATATATTGCAAAATTATACCTTGTCCGCAATTGTGTCTGTTCATTTAATGCTCGAAATATTCTTCTCAATATTTTTCGTGCGAATATATACAAAGCTTTTTTATTGTTTTAGGTCAGTGTCCAGCTTTCTGCTCGATATATAGGACAGTGTTGAAACGCGAAGATACCATTATGAATAGGTAGGCGAATAACGCTACTTTGAGCAACTTTAATGAACATCTTACTGCAAACACTGTTCGAATAAAGTTTCCACTGGGCTCAAAGTTCGAATGACACAAATTATCATATTTGCGAAGATATAAACACTGAAATAACAATAGTCAATGAGATTCAGTACTGAAGAGTAACTTTCGACAAGACTCACTTAAAATTTCCAATTTGAAAGAAACACACTAAGAAGGCTCTGATATTACTACGAAGGTGTAGTAAATGTAGGACAAAAACTAGAGTTTGAAACCAAAAATATAGAATAGAAATGTATATACTAAAGGGTTATCAGGCCTATGATTACCTTTGGGTTGGTATGACGAAGAACTCTGTAGACTATATGTCAGTTACACGGCATACAATGCAAGCATTTTCAAGTGATTTACATCGGTTGAAATTTAAGATTTGCGAGCCTTGATGGGTTTTTCTTTTTGGAAGGAAGTTCCTTATCATACATGATACTCCAGAAACTTGGCAAATTAAAACACAGGTTTGAAACTGTTCCCGATACGACTAACACAATTGTAGATTCTATCAGACAGAAGGAAATACCCCTTTCATTTTTTGTGATAATGTGAAGGTTTAGTGAAAATAAGGTTTTCACAGAAGAGTCTATATTATACAGATGCAGAAAGCTATGTTAAAAAGCCACTGACTAACAGAACTAATTAAACAGACATACTGCAGTAGGTCATTTAAGAGACAGTGAACCACAATAAATATGCAAAGGTAGTGGTAGAAGTAAAGGCAACAAGACCAAAGACCACCAATATCACATATCTATCTATCTTAATTCACCTGGTGAGGATTAATTTGAAACGAATTAATATAAATGACAAATTTGGAAAAATTTAGTATCCCTACTATACTCTATCTGCTTTACTAATTTATTATACATTAATTTCTAATAAGTAAAATACTAGAGTTACTTGCATATATTAGTATTACCTCTGCAATGATTGACCGTAGTAAAAGTTTCTCTAGTCTACTACAATGAGTGATGGCCTGGACTTTAGGTTGAGTAATCATTGCCTCTAGAGCTGCATTTACATGTTTCATGGTAACTTGGTTATTTGATCCTTCCATTTCTGCAATTTCAGCAGATCGTCTGCATATATCCAATGCTCGCCTTGCATCTCCTGATACTGATGCTACTTTTCTGGAAAAAAAAAGGAACACATTCAAAATTGAAAATGTGTTTAATTTTCACAAAAGACATTACAATTTTATTATCCTTTCAGGGACAAGATATATATATATATATATATATATATATATATATATATATATATATATATATATATATATATATATATATATATATATCTTATATATAAAATTCTCGTGTCACAAAGTTCGTTCCCATACTCCTCCGAAACGGCTTGACCGATTCTCATGAAATTTTGTGAGCATATTGAGTAGGTCTGAGAATCGGCTAACATCTATTTTTCATCCCCATAAATGTTAAGGGTAGTCCACCCCTAAAATTTTTGTTTATTTTTTAGACTAAATTTTTTGTTTTTATTTTTTTATGATATAGCATACAAAAATACATACAATCCTAAATTTTCACCCTTCTACGATCAACCCTTATTTTTTATTTGTTAAACTCCTTCGAAATTTATTTTATTTGTTAAACTCCTATCGATAAATTAAAAGCGATACTAAAATTGGAACAATGTAAATTAATACACAAAATCTTGTATGGAAATCAAAAAACGAATACAAATTTTACATGTGCAAATGAGATACATACCTATAGTACGAGAACACGTAATAATCTGTATTTAGAATCTAGTAGAACCGATATTAGTTTGTTCAGTCCTGTGCAATGTGCTATTCGATCTTTTAGTGAGTTACCAGATAATTTGAAAACAATTCGGAACTTTAAACATTTTCTAAGGAATCTAATATTATACATAAAAAAAACTTAATTTAATACAATGTACCTGTCTTGCTGTGAATGCCTGAATAGCCAGTTTATTTTTGTTGGTATTTAAACTTTAATTTAGTTATAATCTCGGGGCCAGTATTTATACTGTTTAGAGATGTAAAGTTAGGATTGAGGATTATTGTAATGAGATCAATAAAGAGTTTTCAAAAACAAAAAAAATGACTTGACCGATTCTCATGAAATTTTGTGTGCATATCGGTTAGGTCTGAGAATCCGACAAAATCTATTATTCATCCCCCTAAATGTTAAGGGTAGTCCAGCCCTTAATTTTTTTCCTTATTTTTGTGACATTTTCTGTTCTATTTTTTTATGATACAGCATTCAAAAATATATACAACCCTAAATTTCCCCCCCCCCCCTACGATCAACCCCTATTTAGATAGATAAAAATAATTTATATGGCAGAACAACGTTTGCCGGGTCAGATAGATAGATAGATAGATATGTAGATAGATAGATAGATAGAAAAATAGATAACTATCTAGATAGATAGATAGAGATACATTAGCAGATAGATGAATATATAGAAAGACAGATAGATAAAAATAATTTTTATGGCAGAACAACGTTTGCCGGGTTAGATAGATATGTAGATAGATAGATAGAAAGACAGATAACTATCTAGATAGATAGATAGTTAGATAGGTAGATATACATCGGCAGATAGATGAATAGATAGAAAGATAGATAAAAATAATTTATATGGCAGAACAACGTTTCCCGGGTCAGCTAGTATATATATATATATTTTTTTTTTATAGTCGTAATGGAATATAAGACTTATTTTAAAATTAATAGACTTTATTTTATATTATGTTTTGTTAAAATAAATTCACTCCAATTTTGCTTTTTTTTGAATTAATATCTGTAGTTTCTGCACTGCAGACTGTTAACGTCAGAATATAATTCATTATAAGATCAATCAAAAATGGTTTTAGTCTCTATAGTCCCAAAAAAAATTCCACCAAACATATACCCAAACATGTTGAATTAAAATAAATGTTGCAATAAAAGAAAACGGCAAGTTAAATTATTCGAACATGAGATTCACTTCTTATATTGGTCAATGAGAAATTCGTCGAAACTATAGATGTAAACGTTGTTTCACTAACTATTTGTAAGTGATGAAAACACATGCTACCAAAATTTTAACTAAAAAATTCATAGACTCACCTTGCAACAAACTGTACAGCATCTGATTTAAAGCTATCATTTCCTGTCAATCTATTCAAAACAATTTCTTGGAGCTGCTTGTAAGTATAAGCTTGGAAAGTAAGTCTTGTTAAACCTAAACGACTGGTTACCCTACTCATAAGTAACCTGAAAGATGGCTCAATAGCAATTTGTATCAAAACACCTCTAATCAAATCACTTACCGCTCTGGTAAATCCATGGTATTCGCTATGGTTACAACTATAAGCTGTGCATTTGGCTTTGTTGGCCAATCTAATAAATTGTATACAACATCTTGACGTTTAGTACACAGAATATCAAGCTGTCAAATGAAAGAAAATTAATAAAAGATGAATTTATTGAAAATTTTTTACTTCACCTCATCAACAAGTAAAACAGTTGGAACCACTTTCTTAGTAGATTTTGTTGTAAATTTCTCTTCAAGTATTGCTAATGCCTGCTCCCATGGTACTCTTTTGCCAGTTAGCTGTTTCAGTATCTAGATAATTTGAAGAAACATTCAGAAAGTAAGATTTATTGATCAATTCGTTTTTTATTAATAATATAAATTTATAAACCTGACATTATAAATAAAATAAATATGGAGAAAGTACCTCTACATAACATTGTCGAGGCTCAGTTAGTCTCATACCATTAACAGTAATGTAATTGAATGAAGGATAATCTTTGTTTTTCCAACTTCTTATTAAATTTTCAATAGCCACAGTTACTGTTGCAGTTTTGCCAGTACCTGGAACTCCCGAAATGTACATGCAACTGAAAAAATATCAAGGATAAAAAGGCACTTTTTATGAATAGACTTATTAGAAATTTATAAGTGCTTACCCTCCACATCTGTCCAATAATTTTCCTTCAATAAAATTATAAACATCTGCATACTCATTTTCCCTACAAGGAAGTACTGTTGGTACATAAGATACATGCAAATTATTTCTAGCCAAAACAAGTGGAGTACTCGCTTTCATAACAGTCTGTTTTCTTTTATCTATAGATGGTGTCAACACTCCTTCTCTTATCAATTTTAAAGGAGTATTCTTTAATATCTTGTTACTTTTAGGAGTGTGGATTATACTTGGCTGTCTATTTACTCTTGAACTCTCTTTTGCAAAACCTGTCTGAGACAAAGTTGGACAGTATTGATTTTTTGCAATATCTAATTTTCTTCTAACAGATTTTCTTTTTGAAATATTACATTCTAATTCAGTTTCACTTGATTCACTTGAACTTTTTCTATGTTCTTGTGAATCATCAAAATTTTGGCTATTGCTTGTGCTATCATAGTCCATCTCATCATAATTTTTTACGGTTTTACTTCTGTTTCTGACTGACTTTCTTCTTTGTGGATAATTTTCTGAATCACTCTCACTATAGTTCTCACAATATAATGGCTTCGAAAGTTTACGTAGTTTTCTTGGACTTACTCTAATCGAGGACCTGTCATTTAATTTCATATTCTTCACCATATTACTGAGATCATTTAATTTGGATGGTTTCTCAGGAGTTTCTGGTTGTTTGTAAGAAACCTGCCTTCCAGTTTCAACATTACTAATAATTGCAGTTTCACTTGCTGAAACTGTCTTAAAATTTGGTGACATAGGAACCATTCCAACTGTTTCTGTCAATTTAGATTTTTTTTTTGGAGTTCCAGATTCAGACAAATTTTTTTTACTGGCTTTATTCAATTTAGAGGCATTTTTATGAGCCTCTGCTTTAAGCACACTTCTAAATTCCGGACTTTTCAATTCATAAATTGCATATTTTTCAGATCTTTTTGTACACTTGTCCACTGCGTCTACAAGAACAATTGGTTGAGTGCTTGGAATATTAGATAAAATCTTACCATTTGAAACCCTTAGTCTAATTTTCAGGTTTTCTTCATTTGGTTGTTCAACAATAGAATAATTTAAGACCGATGATTCACCTTCTTGCGAAGAAGAATCATTGAATGATTTGTTTAAATTTTTTTTCACATGATCAAGTCGAGGAACATGAAAACTCTCATCAATTTCCATCGATACCGACAAGGTTTTTTTTGGACAAGAGTCTCTAAAACTATCCAATACTTTTCGCAAAGGAGTTTCGTTGTAAAAACTATCTTCTACCTCTTGTACAACTGATATATCATTCACTATTGTTCCACTTAATACTGGAATAAGTTTTTCATCCTCAACATATTTATATCTACATAAAAAGTATATTTTCCTTTTCAAATTACAACGATCAATTGTTGATGAAACTGTATCATCCTCATGACCACATATCACTCGACATTTATCAGCAATTTCATCCAAATCAATGATAATCTTTTCTGTTGCCTTCAAAACTACCTAAAAACATAAATTCCATTAATAACCACTTCTTTTTGAAAGTGTTCCACATGTAATACATTAAATAACTTAATGTTACACGCAATAAGAATATTATGATAAAAACTTCCAAGTGTACTATCATTTTAATATAAGAGATTCAATTAACAATCTGCTGTATTTTATTTTCATTCTAGCAAAAAATATTTAGACTAAACATACATATATATATATATATATATATATATATATATATATATATATATATATATATATATATATATATATATATATATATATATATATGATTGATGTTGTTGATTGGTCCGTGACTCAAATAAATATCAGGGTTGCAAATGTTATGTCACAGAGTTTTCAAAATTAATAAGCTTATTATGTTTCTTACACCGTAGGAAAGTGAAAGTTCAGGATGGTTTTTCTGGAAGTTTGCCTTTTCAATTCAAGGTAAAGAAAATTCATTAGACAGATTTGACATGATATAATAAAAAACTAGTAAGAAACAATTTAACAATATTTTTA
The DNA here is from genome assembly GCA_030704885.1 of Cynegetis impunctata. Classification (NCBI taxonomy): domain Eukaryota; kingdom Metazoa; phylum Arthropoda; class Insecta; order Coleoptera; family Coccinellidae; genus Cynegetis; species Cynegetis impunctata. Next base: position 96,439 of record JARQZK010003749.1, read on the forward strand.
AAAGAATAATTGCTTGACGGATGTTATGCAGCATTTGAACAAGGATCCTCAAACCGTGGGTCGTGCAATTATTCTTTTAAATATATCATGACATGACAATTGTTACTTATAGCATTTCATTGTTCATGCTATGTCCCAAATATTTTTCTCAAATTTGTCGCCTACTTTCTTAATCAATTTGTATTCCAGATTCATAGAAACTATTTCAAGATTGCAAAACATAATGGAATTGTTTTTGCTTGGTGAAATACATATGTTTCTTTTCCATTTCATATCAAATGTTATAGTATGTACTTGATTAATATAAATTATAGATTTCAACAACTTCATGTTACCCCTAAAATTCTTGTTGCATCTTTTTTTTTCTATAAGCATTGTATAGTGACATGAAAATTTCGAATATTCTTTCAATGACTTTTTATAATTAACATAAAAGAATTGCATAATTATGCCACATTGAAAATTTCAAAAATTGTGTTAAATATTCTACGTAACTATTTTTGTTTTTTATTGAAATCAGCATAAATCAGATTGGTGTTAATTGGGAAGTTTGTTTCTCTTAATTTCTATGAGGAATAGATAAAAAAATTTACCCTATAATTATTTTTCATTCAATGCCTCAGCGACTCAATAGTTCCAACTGAAATGAGGATTATTTAATACATGACAATTTTTTGATAAAAATGCTTCTGGCATAGTATTTTTTCAATTCTTTGTAATTTTCATTTTTGAATTGACTGCTTGTGCAGATTTGCTTTACTATTTTCTTTATTTTTTGTACAGAATCTCATATACTTATTTGCGATTTGAACTCACAATTCAAATTGTCACTTATGGTAACACATGGCCACCCATGGTAACACAAAGGAATAAGCAAACTTGCTATAATTTGTATCAATAAATTGGATGAATATATTTATGTAAGCCCAGCTATAATTGCTGTTACTTATGAAAAATTTAATACATATAATAATATAAAGAATAATTCGAATATGTCATCCAGCAGTTGACACAAAAATATCGGAAGGTACTAATAATGTCATAATTTTAAAAAACCAACAGTTTCAGAGCAGATAGATCGAAATAAACTCAATCTTATTTTATGAAGTTAGTTTATACCTGACTTGATTACTGCACTTTTATAACAGGCATATTTTATAATATTTCAATTGATTTAAATTATATGAAAAAGAGTCTAGTTTTTCCCTTATTGCGCCATTTTTATTTTGAAACCATTTTATGTTGAAACTACATATGGAGTTATTGGACTATACCAATAACTGGATGACAACTGTTGAAAACTACATGATAAATTTGTTGTTGATCCTATTACTTCTATGAGTTATAACAACTTCAATCTTCATTGAAATATACATAATATAAATGAATGAAAGTGACTATGGAATATACTGCAAAACATATTCTAATATTTACATGAGAATATATATAATTTGTTTATTTATGTTTAGTTTTTCATTTAAAGCTAGTTTAAATATATTATAACAAAGTAACAGACAAATCCATTGAATATAGTCTATGTTTTACGTGTCCAATGACTCACATTTTTGAGAAATTGATTGAATGATTTAGTTTAAATGTATTATAACAAAGTAACAGACAAATCTATTGAATATAGTCTATGCTTTACTTGTCCAATGACTTTCACATTTTTGAGAAATTGATTATATATTCATACAAAGCAATATCTAGAAGAAGGCACAAACAAATGTTAGGTAATATTTTTTGATCTTATCACTGAAACATTACAAATGTCCAAAATCAATTCTGAACTGCATAATATTTCAAATATTTATAATTAAGGACAAGGAAATGTTACACTTTTATTGACATTGTTTGTTGGTGATTTCAAAACAAAATTCAACAAAACATAAACAGTTGAATACAATTATTATTATATTGCATTACTCTGTTTTAATACATATTGAAATAAATGAATATATTATTTGTAGATTGTTGAACTATCATTACATTTTCAAAAATTAAGTAGGGAAATTTGCAAGAAATGCAAAATTAAAGTTATTACCTATATAAAATAGTAAAACTGTTTTTTGTTTGAAATTTTGATTAGGTTGGCATATTTGAGTAAGCACAAACAAGTACCAAATGATACTTGGTTTTCACAACTCAATATTCAGTTGGGTCAGAGATAGCTTATTGTCCAAATGACCATTCAGATATTTCATATTTAATTCATTTTAATACTAATTTCTATATTTTTTATTTCAGTTTTAAACTGTCACAAATGTAATAGAATTCCAACAATTTTCATATACTTCAGAAGCACATATCGGCAATAATGCTGAATATAAAATCAAGTTACATGTCAAGAAAAATTCCTTAAAAATAGAACTGCTATATTCACACACCTAAAAATTGACACCAACCCCTCAAACGCAACTACAGCTACAACACTAGAGGCAGGAAAATTTTCTATTCTCTTCAGCATCTTAGTCTCTGAAAAAACATGCCCTACCAAAGTATGCCTGGAAGTTGAAATCGATATTTCGCACATACTGGCTTGTTATTGCTACTCAATTCATTAAGCAGTTCAATTATAAACCTTAAAATATTTTTGGAAGTCGAAAACATCAGATTTGTCATTTACAGCCCAAAATTAGTATTTAAAAAAAATTTCTACAGCCATCTCGAAAATAAAATGTTGGTTATCTTTTATTGAATCGAAAGTACAATAAGTAAATGGTACCGAAAGTAACTATTTTTGTGGCAACTTTTTTCACTTTCTAAACAATTTCTTTACTTTTGGGACAATTTTGGGTATCTATGTAGGCGGCGTTGACGATAAAATGAACTTTATATTTTATTATTTATATGACGCTTGTCATGTAACATTGGTGAATTGGTTTTTTAACCAATTATTACAAAACGGTTACAGAAAAAATATTGTACTTAATATGATCCAATGTGATTTTTTATGACTCGCAGGATTCCAGGAGTAGCATACGGCTCGCCCTTGAAAGTTAATACTCATCCCGTAAAATATTACTTTTGGAACTTATTACATAAATTACTATTTTTGATTTTTGGCAAATTCCAAATAATTACCTACCAAATATTATTGTCACCATTTTGAAATACTATAGAGAACAAACCATCTCAAACTTTTACTAGTCCATTCAAGACAATGTGCTTTATTAAAAATCTCCAGTAAAATCAGCATAATCTTTTGAGTTTCATTCATTTCATAGTAAGACAAAGCTCATGTTAAAAATCGGTTATCATTTCTTACCATTCCATTTTGACTAATGGACTGAATAAATATTATTATCTAAAAATTGCACAGCAAATTCAATGGATGGAATGATCTCTATTAATGAGAATAACTCCCTCAGTGATTAAGGCAACAGTTCGAAGCTTATAAGAGACATGGTTCACTTACTTCATTTTCTTTATCAAAATCAACAGACATTCGACGGAAGTGTTTTTCAAAGTTAATAGCAAATTCATATTGGTTCACTATAGCTTTACTCTTTCCTCCAGACTGAAAGAGACATTCTAGAGAACAAATTTTTCGAGATCCAGTGTCCGTATGAATAAAACCGAAATCACCAACCTTATAATTAGTTTCCTTCATCACAAAAGAGCTGAAAGTGTTAAAAACATGAATTACTCTATACTTGATTCACAAATATATACTTACTTATAAAATTTGCAGTGTTCGAGGTTATCCAATAATGCTGATTCGTAGTAACAATCTACTTCAGCACCTTTCCATTTGAAATAAGGGGGACATTTATTTTTTTTTCGGAGTGGCATAATGATTTTAAATCTTTATATATTAAATAAACAGAGAAGAAAGCAAATTTCAAATTCCCTAATTAAGTATTTGCAAACATAAAGGACTGTCATTTAGAAATTTCTTTCATGTTTTAAAGATATTCCCGCCAAATATAACAACGATCAACGAGAAGCTTTCCTTACATACCACCAGGCGCAGGCACCGAGTGCCACCGAGGCACCTCTGAGCTGAGACAGATATTCTTTGTCATTTCATTTGTCATCACCCTGTGATACTCGAATACTATCAGCATTTTTTTTTTACTCCGAATGCCTGATCAGTATAAGAAGGAACGATAATCAGTTCAAATATTTTCCATCCACCATTGTGGACACAATTTATATAAAAACCAACTGGACGGACATGGAGTAACACTCAAAAAAAAATATTATTTTGCCTAGGAAGATTTCGGCATCTTAAATGTTTATATTCTTCATTTATGAAAACACCATTTTATTGTTTATCCATCTATAATTCTATAAGTGCAAATAATGCATAATAACGGGCAATACAATGCAAATCATATTCAGAAGTAGAATAAATACCAATGTTTCGAGTACAAATGGCTATTTCAACGGATTTCTTGAAGTATGAAATTTTTATACTCCAACAAAAGCCAAAAGTGTAGAACCGATTTATATTTTGTTCGTCTGAACTTATAATAATACTACTTTATTGAACGTTCAATATATTTTTATGTAACTATTAAGGTACCTATTCAAATGGACTTATTAAAATGTGAAATGTGTTATTCCAACAAACGCCAACTGTCCAAATTTGATTAATCTTTAGATCATCTGAACCTATGATAATCTCACCTTATCAAACATTCAACTGATTTTTTTTAACTATCTTGGAATATAGTTAACTATATATATATATATATATATATATATATATATATATATATATATATATATATATATATATATATATATATATATATATATATATATATATATATATATATCAGGGGCGGCTATTCAAAGGCGGCTAGGGAGGCTAAGCCTCCTCCTCAATTATATTCCGTGTATCACTAATATATTATATTGAATAGTCAGCATTCAGCATATTCATAGTCCAGTAGATATGTACATTTTACCTGGAAAAAATCCGAACTTAATGAAACTTTCACAGGTTGTTCGAGGATGCTGTGGGATGACTATTTCAAGTTTTCTTACTCGAGGACCCTGTGCTAACTTTGGGAGGGCCGAAAAACCTCAAAATTTTCGAACTTTTTCAGATTTTTTGCTCGTATCTTCTAAACTAAGCGATTTTCGAGCAAAACATTTATATCCAAAGTTGTAGAGCAGTAAATTTGCTACAATTCTGTAGCCATTAACTTTTTTCCTAAACCTAATAAAAACCGAGATACAGTCGATCAAAGTTGGAGAGATTTTCTCAAAATTGCAAAAATCAGCCAAAACCTTCCTTTTTGGCCCTCTAACTACCAATTACTATCAGTTATATGGTAATTATGGTAATAACTCATCAATATCAACATGCAAGAACACAGGAGGGGGGTTCAGTGCTACAGAGCTGACCCCCCCCACCTGTGTTCTTACATGTCGATATTGATTAGTGATTACCATAATTACCATCGAACTGAATTCATCTTAAACAATTAAATTATCATGAACTGTATTTTATATATATATATATATATATATATATATACAGATATCAATTTTAAACCAAAGTAATTTCAGCATAACAATGACATGTTATTTTATACTTAATGTGAACTGACTTATTTTATAATTAATGTGAATTGACATAAGCCAGGCGATATCACATGCAGACGGTACAATGTCTCCTTGAAGGCTAACACCAATGTCAATCATTTTGACTGTCTTCAGGCCGGCATTCGGTGGACGGCAAAACTCCTTGACCTCAATGCAGCCAGCTTTGCTAATTGCATGGGATAATGATGAGACATTCAGGCGAATAATATATTGATCACATGTCACGGAGTTTCGAGGGGTTTACAGCCATTATTCCTCCCAATGCATGGAACGTAGCATGTACATCTAGTGAATTGGCGTTGAAGTCCTCGTTATCAAATATAAATTGGCTCAATGGGTTGACTGAGACGTCAACTATTGCTTCCTTCGCTTGCATAACATACTATCCTTCAAGCTTTAAAGCTTCGTCATAGCACAAGTCAGTTCTTCTTCCATGACTCCAATGAACCCCGTATGTTTGTCAGAATGAGCATGTGCAACAGCAGAAGTAGAGTCTCCGGGACGACATGGTGGGCACTAGCATAAAAATTGTCAATCGGAGGGTAGGAATCAGTGTTGAATATTTTGGAGCGGATATGCTGTAAAATGATTTTCCCAGCCGTTTTCGAGTGCGTTCCTCTTGCGGGTCAGACATCTTTTCATTCGAGTACCAGTTGTCAGATAGGATTTTGCTGCCAACATTCTTGAAACAGACAACACTTCCTCTGTTGGACAACTGAGAAATCATAATGTCATCTCCATACTTCTCCTCCAGACGCTTCTTCACTGTTTTATGTGAGGACGGGAATCTTCAGGAATCAGATCCATAAGCTGTCCAAGAGAAAATTGGCACATCTCCCCGTTTCCCTCGAGATAATTGTACATACTTTCCATTACTTGGTCATTGTAGATTGTGGTTCTTCCCCTCTTCTCAAGAGTCTTAGGTAATTTGTAGACATTTTCGATGCACTTTCGGTGGTATTCTGCATTTACCGCAACCAAATCTGTGTTCATACCCTCCAAAATGCCAACACGATCTCTTACTGTATTCCCCCACTAATCACCACGCACGCTGCCTTGCGTACGATAGAATCTTACCTGCCATCTCAGGTAGAGGCACTTTGACCATAGCATTGCGCCTTTCGATTGGCAATTTATTCTGCCTTTGTCTGTACTCTTCAGTAACCGACTCTTCGCAAAAGAAACACTTCTTGTTGAAATCAAATAATAATGCAGCCTTACTTGAGCGAGTCGGCTCGGGCTGAGGTGTAGAAGTTTGACTTTCACGACGCAAATGTGCCAATATCCTTTTCTCGTGGATGTATTTTTTTTGGCAACCAAGGTGAATAGCAATTTCTTCCACTCTTTCCAGCAAACGTTGGTGTTCCTGCTCTTTGCGTTAAACAGCAGAAGCAAGAAGCGTAGCAACTCCTCTCTTTTTCACCACAGACACATCCTCACTTTTTAAAGGTTTTTCACAAATAGAACACCGCCTGATGTTGAAGCAAATGCCATATCAGATTACTAGTTGTCGCTCTACACTCAATAACAGCTCAAAGAAAAATACACACTCGAAAATCACTGGATTTACTTACACAGTTGAGTAAGTTCTTCGTGCTGTTAACTAAAATAGAATACAGTTTATGATAATTTAATTGTTTAAGATAAATTCAGTTCGATCACTCGACATGTAAGAACACGGGGGGTGGGGGTTCAGCTATGTGGCACTGACTCCCTCCTGTGTTATTGCATGTCAATATTGATGAGTTATTACCATAATTACTGTAGAACTGATAGGAATTGGTAGTTAGTTGGCTAAAAACGAAGGTTTTGGCAAAGTTTTGCAATTTTGAGAAAATCTCTCCAACTTTGATCGGCTGTATCTCGGTTTTTATTAGGTTTAGGAGAAAAGTTAATGAATACAGAATTGTAGCAAATGTACTGCTCTACAACTTTGAATATAAATGTTTTGGTCGAAAACCGCTTAGTTTAGAAGATATAAGCAAAAAATCTAAAAAAGTCCGAAAATTTTGAGGTTTTTCGGCCCTCCCAATGTTAGCACAGGGTCCTCGAGTAAGAAAACTTGACAGAGTCATTCCACAGCATCCCCAAACAACCTGTAAAAGTTTCATTAAGTTCGGATTTTTTTCCAGCAGACCCTACTTTTTTTGCTCTGTCTACTGGACTATCATATTAATCAAAATAATATTATTTTATGCACCTACCTTCCTTTCAACCTACATTATATAATGGTATTCACATTTACTGCATTTCATTCATTTCAAGATTTGTGGCAACGCTGCGGAGGCTTAAAAAGGTATATTCTCAACGTTCATTATGCCTGCCACAGAAATGCAAACAACGGTGCGAATACTGCCAATGAATACTTCATTGCAATAGAAAAGCAAAACACATGTAAATGGCGACACCGATGGAGCCTGAGTCTCATACAATGTCGACCAATCACAACTACAGAATTTCGGGTAAAATCGAGTGAATTCGTTGGAAAGCATTAATTTAATCGTAGTGTGATCGTAGTGACTAATGGCCGAAAACAGCTTGTTTACTTATATTGCTCGCGTATTGTTTTAAAATGCGTTTAAGTTAATTTCAAATTTCAATGGTGACTTAGTGGAATATTTGTTATCCCATAACTTTAGTGCTCTAAGTTATGAGGATAAAGTTTTGATAAAAACATTGCGACCTACCCCTGAATTAAACAATTTGGTGCAGCGTAACAGACAACAAAACCGCGGTTTTGATACAAGAACTTATGAGAGACATCCTTGCCTAACCGGATCACAGGTAAAAAATAAATTATTTTGTTGGCAGTGTTTACTTTTTACTAGGGAAAATGTCTCTGTTTGGGGCCGCTTAGGATTTGAGGATTTAATTCTATAGTTGAAAGTGAGGAATTTTTCACCGATAAAGTAACTTTAAATACCGCACACGGATTAATATCTTACTTACAAGATATGGAATTTATATATTTTTTAAACATCTTTAAATTAATTTTTGAACAAACAGAAATAGTTTTTCAGATCTTACAGCACAAGTTTTCAGATGTAATTTACTCACGAAATCGGCTCAAGTTTCTTTTGGAAAAAATTTCAGAATTTCGTGCAGAAGTTTATTTAAAAAAAATATTTTCTGTATTTCAAACTACTGATGATAAGACTCAATTTAGCCCAAAACGAAAGAAATTCAGTTACGCAGATATGGAGCTTCACTATAAGCAAATATTTTATGAAATTTTGGATACTATTAGGGGTCAAATAGAAATAAGGTTTTCTGATTTGGAAGAACTGCATTTCTTCGACTTACTCAATAAAAATTTGTTGACCGGATTTTCGGCTAATTTTCCAGATAACCTTTTGGAAAATTTATGTCAAAAATACACTTTTTTGATAAGGTGGCCATAAAAAGTGAACTGTGTGTTGTTTATAATGACAATGAAATTTTGGGGCAAAATGAAAATCATGTGAGGACTATTAAATACCTTTTTGATAATGATTTGAATCAAGATTTACCCCAAGTTTATAAACTCTTATGTCTAATTGTTTCTATCCTGGTGACATCGGCTTCCGTAGAGCGCTCGTTTTCCACTCTAAGAGAATTAAAACTTATTTACGAAATTCAATGAGCCAGGATCGTTTGAAAAATGTTAGTTTGTTGTCTATTGAAAAGGAATTGGTAAAACTTTTGGCGAAAGACAAAAAATTTTATGAGGATATTATAGATCATTTTGCTAACGTTAGAGATTGCAGAACCCCGCTAATCTTCAAAAATATATAATAACTTATTTGCTCTCACCAGCTGTTAACAAATTCGTTAAGTAGGTGGTAGGTACCTATTTTGTGAAAGAAAAAAAAATTTGATGAATAGATGAATTGATTAATTGGCTGAGAAGAGTTTTTGTGAATATTGTAAATAGGAGTTGTAGGTCTCAAGGTAGACACTCGAAAGTAAAAACAAATTAATAGCTTAGGGTGCTTGTTTTACTTTGATTTTCTTTAAATTATAAGGCGGTTGACCTTGAAGTCATAAAAATTTTCGCCTATGGTGTATTTTTTAACACCTCTTGTAGCCTCCTTAAACCAAAACCTCACGAGCCGCCACTGATATATATATATATATATATATATATATATATATATATATATATATATATATATATATATATATCCTCCGAAATGGCTCGACCGATTCTCATGAAATTTTGTGTGCATATCGATTAGGTCTGACAATCGATCAACATCTATTTTTCATCCCCCTAAATATTGAGGGTGGTCCATACCTCAATTTTTTTTCAGACAAAATTTTTTGTTCTATTTTTTTATGAACATTTACTACATTTAAAAATACATACAACCCTAAATTTTCATCCCTCTACAATCAACCACTATTTTTTATTTTTGAATTCCTCCGAAATGGCTCGAACGATTCTCAAGAAATTTTGTGTGCATATCGGGTAGATCTGAGAATCGGCCAGCATCCATTTTTCATCCCCCTAAATGTGAAGGGTCTTTCACCCCTTGATCTTTTTTTCCTCAGACAAAATTTTGTGTTAATTTTTTTTCATGATACAGCATTCAAAAATATATACAATCCTAAATTTTCACCCCTATTTCCTCCAAAATGGCTCGGCCGATTCTCATATGAAATTTTGTGGGCATTTCGGGTAGGTCTGAGAATCGGATAACATCTATTTTTCATCCCCCTAAATGTTAAGGGTAGTCCACCCCATGATTGTTTTTAATTTTTGAGACAAAATTTTCTGTTAATTTTTTATGATACAACATTCAGAAATACATACAACCCTAAATTTGCACCTCTCTACGATCAACCCCTATTTTTATTTGTTAATAAACTTTTTTTAGGCAAGATTTTTATTTTTATTTTGTCATGACTTAGAATAAAAAAATTCATATACTTAACTCTCAAATTTTTACCCTTCTACGATCAACCTCTATTTTTCCATCGCGATTTTAATTTTTTTAAATTTTATCCACAGATCCACAATAGGTTTGCAAGATGGCAATCGAAAATAATAATAGTCGGCTGAGAATAGGTCGTAATATATTTTTCATACCCCTAAGTGATTAGGGTGGTCCACCCCAAACATCTTCATAAATTTTTAGGACAAAATTTTTTATTTTATTTTTTCATGATGTTGCATTAAAAAATACATAAAACTCAAAATTTTCACTCTTCTATCAACAACCCATATTTTTCAATAGCCATTTTAATAATTTAAACAACGTTTGCCGGGTCAGATAGATTGATAGATAGAAAGATAGATAACTATCTAGAGATATAGATAGATAGTTAGATAGATAGATAGAAAGATATTAGATAGATAAAAATAATTTATATGGCAGAACGACGTTTGCTGGGTCAGCAGCTAGTATATATATATATATATATATATATATATATATATATATATAGTATATATATATAGTATATATATAGTATATATATATAGTATATATATATATATATATATATATATATATATATATATATATATATATATACATATACAGGGTGATTCATTAAGGGTGGCGACCGGCCGTATCTCGGAAACCCTATGTCCTAGAATTTGGGGAAAAAAATTTTTGTAAGCAAATCTGCCGTAAAAAAATGATTAAAAATGTTTTTGAGTCCATAGTTTTCCGCTAGGTGGCGCAAACTACCACTTATAAAATATTGGATTTTTTACGAAATATTCCCCAATTTAGGCTGGTAAAAAATATCAAATTTAGAAACTACTGTCCTAATTCCACAACTCTTGTAGGAGTCATTTTTCTGTATCACCTATTCTGAAATGGTGGGGGAAGTTCTCTTTCTTAGACATAAAAAAGACTGTAACTCCATAATGCATGAACCGATTTTCGAAAACGTACACTCTATGCAAAGAGTATTGAATTTAGATTTCAGTAACAAATAACAAAAACACTTTTGATTTTCCAATCGGCAACTAGAGGGCGTTATGTAACACCTAGCTCTATTTATGATTTTTTTTTAGAAATTTCAAATGCATTGCTATAAATCTAACTAGCTAACAAAAAGCCAAATTTGATGACTTGTTGACCTGTCAAAACCGCGAACTCATATCTCTTTTCATTCCAAAGATATTAGCATTTTTTGATGAGTGTTGATGATGGTTGGCTCGCCCTGTAAGGTGGAAGAGAAATTATGTTGCTAAAATTGTTTTGAAAATAAAATAACAAGTAGAAACACATCATTATAAACATTACATAATGAAACAAAACTAATAGACCAGGGTAGAAGCCTTTAAAAATGATAAAAAGTGAAAAAAAATAATAGTAGGACGAAACCCATTATAAAATGAGGAGAATATGATAAAAATGAAAGGAAAAATAATTTACGGGCGATTTGAGGTCGGGAAGGTGAAGGGGGTGGGTTTTTAAGGGTAAAAAACGGTTTATCTCGATTTCCGGCAAAACTACAAGTCCTATGGAAGAAAGTCAAACGACAAAGTTGTAGGTAATAAAAAGATCTACAACTTTTGTATTCACACTTTTTTCACATAACCTCAAAATTTATGTGAAAAATTCAAAAAACCACGTTTTTGGTTTTTTATTTCTATCTTTCACAGAAAAAAATTTTTTTCAACGGAATTTGGCGAAAACTTACCTTTTTATGTTCCAAATGCACTGTAATTTATTTGATTTGAAATATTTATTTTTTCACCTTATTTTGACTTAACATCGATAAAGCACCCTAATTTTCAATCGAAAATTCACCTGTCAAAATATCAGCTTTTTCCAAAAACTTGATGTGCTTCATGTTCGATGAAATCTCTACTTTCCGATGATGTATACATTGCTATAGTAAATGTTCTCAGAAAATGCAAAAAATCGACAAAAACTCAAATTCGAATTTTTTTTATGTAAAATTTCATCTAAAAAATGTGACTGCTGCAATTTTTTTCAATGAAACAGTTGATTTATTAAATTCTAATCATATTTATGTCATAAAAAATACTATAGTAAATAAATTCGATGGACGATGAATCTATAGTAAATGTTCTCAGAAACACAAATGTTTCCTCATTCATCCACCAATGTTGAGCAGATATTCTCGATGACCGTGGCTATGGCCAAAGAATATTGGTATAATCCTAAAAAAATAACTATATATATATATATATATATATATATATATATATATATATATATATATATATATATTATATATATATATATATATATATATATATATATATATATATATATATATATATATATATATATATATATATATATATATATATATATATATATATATATATATATATATATATATATATATATATATATATATATATATATATATATATATAGATATTATATATGTTTCGTTTTGATAAATAAACTTCATTTGATTGAATATAGATTCTTTTTTTCATCTTCGGATTTTGAGTCCAAATATACCTACCGATTTCTGTGTAATAGTTTCAAATATGGATCCTTCAAAATTATTGTTGCATATCTGCATTGTTTTTCTGGTTGCGATACAACATCTGGATTTGTCAGGAAAGGAAAGAAAAGTATCATAAATTCATTATTAGACAATAAAATTTTGTCAAATTTGGCCAATATTTTTTATAAAAAAGATGCATGTAAAGAAGATATCAAAAAATGGATTACAATTAATCTAAACTATTTATAAATGTAAAAATGATGAAATAACACTGAATCAATTAAGATTTCAAAAATATCAATTGGCAAAAATTAAATCTTCTTTCATATTGGCAAACCTCCCACCCACAGAAGGAGCAGCAGAACAACATTGTTACAGGGCATATTATCAGGTTCAAACTTGGTTGGGTAACAAACTAACAGCAACTAACAGATTGGGGCTGGAAGCATCAACGTGGCATCATGCCCAAATTTACCGAGAAGGAATTAATTCCGGAAATATTGCTCAAAACTATTTGCTGCAGCTGTGAAACTGGATGTAATAGTTTAAAATGTGGCTGCCGAAAACATGGTTTAAAATGCACAAATTTATGCGCAAATTGTCATGGTTCTGGAAAATGTTCCAATATAGATGAAAAAAACTACGAGGAAGTTAGTGATTCAGAAGAAATTGTGGATGAAGAACCAAGGCAGACTGAAAATAATATTGGAGACGAAGAAGGTGATGGTCATGAAGATCTACTAGAATCGGGAAGGTTTGTCGAATCTAGCGATCAAGAAATGCCATCAAAGAGACAAAAACTGGTGAATAAGTGATTAGAATTCAAGATAAGGTATTTATAAATAACAAGATTAATGTTTAAAAAAATATTATAATGAATAACGTAATCAAACTGAACTATCTAAATTCAATAGTACGATTTACATGTATATTCATATATTATTAGATTTTCTTTCACATAAATATGATTAGAATTTAATAAATCAACGGTTTCATTGAAAAAAATTGCAGCAGTCACATTTTTTAGATGATATTGTACATAAAAAAAATTCGAATTTGAGTTTTTGTCGATTTTTTGCATTTTCTGAGAACATTTACTATAGCAATGTATACATCATCGGAAAGTAGAGATTTCATCGAACATGAAGCACATCAAGTTTTTGGAAAAAGCTGATATTTTGACAGGTGAATTTTCGATTGAAAATTAGGGTGCTTTTTCGATGTTAAGTCAAAATAAGGTGAAAAAATAAATATTTCAAATCAAATAAATTACAGTGCATTTGGAACATAAAAAGGTAAGTTTTCACCAAATTTCGTTGAAAACAATTTTTTTCTGTGAAAGATAGAAATAAAAAACCAAAAACGTGGTTTTTTGAATTTTTCACATAAATTTTGAGGTTACGTGAAAAAAATGTGAATACAAAAGTTGTAGATCTTTTTATTACCTACAACTCTGTCATTTGACTTTCTTCCATAGGACTTGTAGTTTTGCCGGAAATCGAGATAAACCATTTTTCATTCTTAAAAACCCACCCCCTTCACCTTCCCGACCTCAGATCGCCCGTAAATTATTTTTCCTTTCATTTTTATTATATTCTCCTCCTTTTATAATGGGTTTCAACCTACTATTATTTTTTTTTGTTCCAAAAATTATCGACCCTGGTCTATAAGGGGCTACTCATAATAGAAATTTACAAAACGCTCCCTCTATCTCATTATTTTAAATACTCAAAATGATTGCCATTATTTGCTTTGAACTATTTCGGATAAAAATTTTTGGGTAAAAATTCAATCCCAAATCTCTCAAACGGTCTCTTATAGTTTTATGTTCATGGACGAGCTGCAATATTACAAATGATGTTAAACTGTTGACAGATAAATGTTTCAAAAGTCAGCAAGTTACCTATGGAAATGACACCAATGTTTTATGATTGTTTACTTTTTTATTTTGACTGTTTTCAAACTAACTCTTTTATAATGCCTTTTTATTCAAATGGAGAGGCATATGATATGCTCAGTATATATTTTGAGCGTCTACAAAATGAAGTAATTGCTGAAAGGGAGTATGCGATAGTACGATATCCTGAAAGGCGGCGTCATTCTCGGAAATTATTCAAAAGATTGGCACAAATATTGCGAGAAACCTGTCGCATTAAGAAATAGGATACGTAGAAGTCGCAATGAAGAAAATGTTACTAACGTATTGGTGTTAGTTAAGTCTGAACCCCATTTGAGTATTCGAAAAATTGCAAGAGATCTAGGATTGAATTATTCTTTGGTGCAAAGAATATTAAAGGATTATAAAATGCATCCTTATCATATTATTTCACAACAGCGTGAAATTAGCTCAGACAAAAATTGTAGATCAGATAATTATCTATAAAAAATTTCAAAATACTTTTTCTTCTAAGAGTCGCCGTTTTTGAGATATAACGATTCAAAAAGTTGAAAGAGTTGCAATAGTCATAATATGCACGTTTCAACTTTTTTTTATAACTTCACTCCTATTTTTTGGTCTAATTTGACCGGACTAGTTTTGTTTCATTATGTAATGTTAGTAAATATTTTCATGATGCGTTTCTACTTGTTATTGTTTTTTCAAAACAATTTTAGTAACATAATTTCTCTTCCACCTTACAGGGCGAGCCAACAATCACCAACACTCATCAAAAAATGCCAATATCTTTGGAATGAAAAGAGATATCAGAGATATGTATCGTGAGACACCAAGAGGGTTTTTAAAAACTGTTTATTTCAATTATTACAATAATGGTAAAGTTACTATATACTAAATGAAATAACAGAGAGATGTGTTCTCTTCAAGAGTAAGCTTAGAAGTGATTGAAGGCTAATGCAATGGTTATAATGTGAACTTCTTATCTATAGTCTAAAAATAGGTTTCTTAGAATAACAGTGCAGACTTGCAGTTTATTATATATATACGCTGCACTTTATGGATATGTAACTCCTCCATCCCTAAGTCGAAAAATTGAAGGATTTATTTTTGCGTTGGCTATTGACGGCTGCTTCGGCGTCTTCTTGAGGTTCTTGTAGTTCAATTTCTTCCTTTACGGTCTTTGGTGTTGATCGTTGTTTCCATAAAATGTAAAATATTGAAGTTATTAGCAGAATGACGATTATTAAAATTGTTGAAGTTATTGACGTCGAAATTTTGTTTGGAATACTGGGTTCTTCAATTGGTGTTAGCTGCTTCGCTAAATTATTTATTTCGTAAAGACTGTCTATTTTCGATATATTCGAGCTTTGAAAGCTGCTTCTGCTTCTTGTTACTGATATTTCAACTTTTGGTAGAATGAGTGGTGTTCCTTGGCGAATTTGTTTATTATTTTTGAATTTCAAATGGTCAATTAATATTTCACAATCCTTTGGAATCTTGATTAATGAAGGATAGTTGATTTCCAGGAATTGATCTCTTGTACATTTTGATAATAGCCGGTATAATAAGTACTTCGTCTCTGGTTACTTTTAAATTATAGATTGTTCAAAGGTGAGATCGGTGGTAATACATTGATTGGATGGTATTCCATCGAGTAATTGAAGTGTACAGTTGTCTTCTAAGATTATGTTATCTCTGCAATAGTAGATGTCTTCGATAGTTGGACACTCTTCTTTTTGTGCTAGAGCTTCTTGTGACGTTCGTGCCAAATAGGGATAGGTTGGGGCAAAAATTTTATTATGTTGGATAACTGGGTAAATGTGGTAAAAATCAAGGATTTTTGGTCTCATGATTGAAATATGAATTGCAAATATAATTTTATTTTCTGTGAAAGTGAAATTATTCTGTAATTTGATTTGATTTTGCCAGAGTGTATTTAATGATTTATTATAATGATTTATTAATCTTGTACACAGTGACACCTGTAGGTTGACCTAGTGTACAATTTCTTTTTGTTTACTTTGTAAGATTTCTATTGCTTTATTATATTTTTCGCCATAACCATTTATTTAATTTACCTATACCGTTAAATAATTCTCGTTTTGCTCGGATGTGTGGTAAAATATTTTCAATTTTCCTTTTTTTTTGTAGCGTTTGAATTAAGAATTCTGTTCTACTTAACATTCCGCTTACTAGGCCGTGATATGAAATAGGATTTTCATTTGAACTGTTTACAATTTCTACTCTCCGTCTAACTTGAATGAAATTATTGTTCAAAGCATCTGCTTGTCTGACTATTTCGCTTAAATCTAAGTAGTGAATAAATGAATGCTTAGTATAAATTATTTTGCATGCTCCTAATCTAATGGGGAAGGCTATTCAGCTTTGTTACGCTGATTTCTCCGTCGTTGCTATCAATTGTCGCTATTCGACATGCCAGGTATACCAGGGTCATCCAAAACTTCATTTTCCTGTACCTGTAAAATGTTTGGATTTACTTTGGTTTTCGTGCTATACTTTTATGATATGTTCCTTCATTTGTCTATAGTAATATACCGTCGTTCTTAATTATTTGAAATGGGGTAAATTCAGTTATAAAATGAATTGAGTTATTGTAGGGTAAAATAGAATGTTTAATTAACTGATTGACTGATAATTCTTTGTTATTTTCTCTAAAACATCAAAAATGTTCAATAAGGGTTGAGTGAGATAGTTCTACTGGTGAATTTGAATTATTATTTTTCGCAATAGTGAAATGTAACTGAATTTTATGAAATTTACAAAAGTCTCCTAAGTCATGATTTTTAAATTCCGTACCGTTGCCGTTGTCTGCTGTTATTTTATTTTATTCGATTCCTATGATAGAAGCGTTTATTTCGTGGATTTTTATTCTTAATGCGTCCAATGATTTTCCTAGGTATTTTCTGGTATTCCTTTTTGATTTTAGCTCGAGATTTTTGCTTAAAGTAAATCTCTTCATTTTTCTTTAAGTCTTCTTGACCTTTTTTGTTCTTAATTAAATTTTTAAGATCTGTTGCTTTTCTTTCCGTATTTTCTTTACAAATTGAACTTATTTGATATTTATAGGGGCTCAAATCTTTATCCGTTATTGGGGTTCATAATATTGAATTTTCAATAGGTGTGTGTACTTTTACTGAGATTTCTGGTAGTGTGAATATTTTTTCAAGTGCATCTTGCATTATCTGATCTAAGTCGTTTGTTTTTGCATTTGAAGATAATGAATTAATGTCATCTTCTAAGATATTAATTTCGCTGGAGACAATTGACTCGTCTATTAAATCCGCTTCCGTTTGTTCATTGTTACAACATCCAGATGTTGATTCATTATTGTTTATCTTTACACGGGATAAATTAACTGCGTCGTACGATTCCTCTTCAGAATAATGTGTTGTACGGATTAAATTTTTTACATCAATTTTATTTTTGA
Source organism: Cynegetis impunctata (assembly GCA_030704885.1). Classification (NCBI taxonomy): domain Eukaryota; kingdom Metazoa; phylum Arthropoda; class Insecta; order Coleoptera; family Coccinellidae; genus Cynegetis; species Cynegetis impunctata. The sequence goes on from JARQZK010003749.1 coordinate 114,777, forward strand.
TCTTTTCGTTTGTAATATTCTCGTTCGAATAGTTAAAATTATGAATTTCGTATAATGCATTAGAAAATGGATATGCAACAAGAGGTTTTGTTAAAATTGTTGTGATTGGCATATTTGTAGCATTTGTTATTTCTACTTTTGCAAAGCCATTTTTTGCTACTGTTAAACTTTCGGGTACATGTAATTTACCTAAATTTGTTTAATTTCTTAATATTTCGCCATTA
>JARQZK010003749.1:120000-186669 GCA_030704885.1 Cynegetis impunctata
AATGCTGCTTCCTAGCGAAGTATGAGAAGAGTACCTAACTACCTTATTTGTACAAAAAGCTTAATATTTTCAAATTTTGAAGTCAAAATTACTAAATATTAACCACCAAAAAATTTGGGCCAAATTTTTCGCCAATACCCCCCTGCACTACGCACTCCTGAAAATATTGCAATACTAACTTTCAGTAGGTACATTAAATAGAGCGTAAAAAGTTTCGTAACTGTACTAAATTTTTTCCAATTAACTTCAATTAAGTTTAAAAATATTTACAAAAAACCACCATCAAGTCTTCACCTTTAACACCCAGTATCTTGAAAACGAAGAAGTTGGGGACCCTAGATTATATGAACTTTTATTTCTATTTTTTGAAGTAGAATACGCGGTTGAAATATTGACGTCTAATTTCGGGACACCCTATATATATATACAGGGTGTCCGGAAATGAAGAGCAAAAAATTCAGGGGATAATTCTAGACCAAAAATAAATGGTACTTCTTTACATAAAATTTTTTCGAAAATATATTATTAACGTTGTAACAGGCTGTTAAAGTTTTGCCACGCTCATAATATTTCGACAAAATCTCGTATTTGGGGTTTTATCGGGATGGGGAAAACAAATTTGCCCACCGTATTCTCGCATTTTGTAGAGGGCGCCACATACGAGCCTATATTTTCATTTAAATGGTCCCATGTTTTTGTGTTATACTGTATAAGACTTTTGACTGAATATTTTTATTCTCCTAACCTTCTGACATGAAAAAGGTATACTACTTTTGTTTCGATAAATCTTACCATTTTCGAGAAAAACGCTAAAATAACATTGCTTGCATGTGATGAATACGTAATCATTTTAATTTATTTTCAACCTTAAACAGAGCATCGTTTGGAAACGTGCGCTATAGTTGCCGTAGAAACAAGTTTGGGGAGAATTAGTTTTGACAGTTAGTAATTTTTTGAAATTGTTATTATGCTGATGGTGGTCAGTGATAAATACTAAAAAAATTAGCGTACTCAACAAAGAAAGAATGATTTATTAATAAAATCATAAGGTTAACGAACGAAAAATTAAACATTCAAATCAAATGTTCAAAGTGACGTCCTTCTTTTTCAATGCATAAATTAATTCTTCTTAAAAAATTTCGACGAACTCTATGGAATATTCCTTCCTTCTGCCTTATTACTTCACAATTGGCAACAATTCTTTCTCTCAGCTCTTCGACGCTATTCACAGGTGTTCAGTATACAAGCGTCTTCAGGTAGCCCCAAAAAAAGACATCCATTGGGTTTATGTCAGGGGATCTAGAAGCCCACTGTACAAAACCACCGCGTCCTATCCACCTTTCAGGAAAAGTATCATTTAAGAATTGCCTGACCGCTAAACTATAATATGGTGGCGCGCCATCTTGAATCAGCCACTTTAAATTTCTCAATCCGAGTGGTACATCTTCCAATAAAATAGGTAAGTGGTTTCTTAAAAATCCAAGTAAACTTCACCATTGAGTCTTTGTGGAAAAAAATGTGGCCCAATTAAGTAGTCCCCCACAATACCAGCCCACACGTTGACGGAAAACTTATTTTGTTAACCACGCTCTATTGATAAGTGAGGATTCTCATCAGACCAAAAATGCTCATTATGAAGGTTTATCAAGCCATCATGCCCAAATCCAGCTTCGTCCGTGAAAAGGATATTACGAACAAAATTTTGGTCTCCATTATGGAGTATTCTAATGGTATTGCATAAATTCACACGAGCAGCAGGATCCTCGGCAGATAGCGATTGCACCTTTTGGTAGTGGTACGGATAAAGGTTTTTTTCGCGTATTGCTTCATGAACGGAGCTCTTGGGAATGCCCTCTTGAAAATTAATTTTTCTTACACTTGTATTGGGATTATTCTGTATCGAATTCAAAATACGAACTTCTGCTTCTGCTGTTCTAGTATTCCGTTGTCAGCCTACATCAAAAATTCTAGTTTTGAACGATCCAAATTCTCCCAGTCTTCGATGGATAGTAGGGGAGACCGGGGCTTTTGGCCGCAGGGGTAAATCGCCGCACCGGGTAACTTTAAAACGTTAGGTATGGCAATGCTGCATATTATGTCTACGTGATGCTGAATAGAGGCAGATGCTGTGTAGATATTTTCAGTAATGCCAGAGCAATAGTACGGAGCACACGTGAACAAGTTCAAATATATAACGGGTAAGTTTTTATAATCACAGTACCTATATTTGTAATATCTTTCGTTACATTTATTATTTGAAAATGGTAAACACCCTGTCTCAAATGGTGGACTTTCTGCTTTACAAGACAATTATTGAGAGCATGTATTTATTTCCTGTTTGAGGTTAAAAATGAAAATTATGACTAAAATACCACTGGGGCTATTCGCCGCATTATTTCCGGGGTAAATTGCCGCTCTCGGCTACATGCCCCGGGATGTGTTGCAATTCATTAATTTGTAAAATTTAATTTCAGAAACATGAGAACATATAAAAGAAAGACCGAACGAGGTACCACATCGCCTCATATCATGTTGAGAGCAGCTAGACTTGTAAGATTAGAAAACAAATCAATTAAGGGTGCGGCAAAAGACTTTGATATTGCCGAGAGAAGTCTGAGAAGATTTTTGTTAAAAGTAAGAGAAGATGAATTAAATGGGTCTGCCGAGATACCAACAACACGTATCGGTTATTCCAAACCACGACAGGTAAGATGTGTCTTTGTGCGTGTGCGTGGTTTTTGTTTCATATGGCTGTATCAATTTTAGGTCTTTACCGACATCCAAGAAACTCTTTTGGCGAGTTACATTCTTCAAGCTGCAGACATATACTATGGATTAGCACTAAAACAAATAAGAGCTTTTGCATTTGAATATGCCGTGGCGCTAGAAACAAAATACCCGCCACAATGGAATGTAACAAAAATGGCTGGCGAAGACTGGTTTACGTTTTTTATGAAGCGACACAGGGAACTATCCATCCGAACACCAGAGGCGACAAGTTTGGCAAGAGCTACGAGCTTCAACAAAACCAATATTGAGAAGTTTTTTGAGAACCTATGCACAGTTTTAAATCGTCTTAAAATTGGACCCGAAGATATATATATATATATATATATATATATATATATATATATATATATATATATATAACATCGACGAAACGAGGATCACTACAGTACAAAAACCAGACCGTATTGTATCCAGAAGAGGTTTTAAACAAATTGGAAGAATTACTTTCCAAGAAAGAGGCACGTTGGTGACTTTGGCCGTAGCGGTATCAGCTATAGGAAATAGCGTTCCACCATATTTTATATTCCCAAGAGTAAATTTCAGACAACATATGTTGAACAACGATCCGCCAGGAAGTATTGGAAGTGCGAATCCTTCGGGATGGATGACCGCAGTCCATTTTTTAGAATGGTGTAAGCATTTTGTTAAACACGTGAAATGTTCCCCAGATAAACCAGTTCTTCTCCTCCTCGATAACCATGACTCCCACCTGTCCATCGCTGCTTTAGATTTCCTGAAACAAAATGGTGTAACAGTTTTGTCTTTTCCACCTCACTGTTCCCATAAGTTGCAGCCGCTAGACAGATCTGTGTATGGGCCACTAAAAAAATATGTTAACTCAGCCTGTGATTCCTGGATTACAAATCATCCTGGTACAACCATGTCAATCTATGACATTCCAAAAATTGTTGCAACTGCATTGCCACTAGCGGTTACCCCTAAAAATATCACGGCAGGCTTTCAGGTGGCAGGAATATATCCCTTGAATAGAGATATATTCCCTGAAGAAGAATTTCTACCATCATATTCGACAGATCGTCCAGAAAAACAAAGTGATTTAAATCAAAATGGAGACGCTCCAACGGAAAGTTGTGATCAAGGTCAGAATAATCAAATTGGTGAAGTTAGTCTCGAAATAGAATCTCAACCAGGTACTTCGAACGATCGTATAAGAGAACATACACCAGAAATCACTACTGAAAAAGTTACACCTCTTAAATTAAAGCCTCTTCCAAAAGCGGGTCCACGAAAAGAAACGAAACGAGGAAGAAAATGTCGCCAAACGGCAATATTGACAGATACCCCTGTCAAAGAGGCTCTTAGGGATGAACAGAACAAGAAGGTCTCATCTAAAAGGAAAGTGTTTCAACAGGATGATGAGGAAAACATAAATAAAAATGTTCCTAGAAAAAAAAGTAAGCCAACAATAGACAAACAAATTAACAGTTTGAATCATACTAGTGATGACGAAGACTGTCCTTGTCTGTACTGTTTTGATACATTCAAAAATAGTAAACCTGGCGAAAATTGGATCCAATGTGTTTCCTGTCACCAGTGGGCACATTGTGACAGCGCCGAGGGAGATAACTCTGATTTTCGTTGTATTAATTGTTTAAGCGAGAACGATAATTAGTCTTTAGTCGTTTATGAAAAATTTTGTGTTTTTATACTTTTTTTGTGTTTTTATATTTAAAAAAAATTAAAATGTATACTTAGACTCGATGTGTTTGTAATTTTCAAGAAAAAGGATGTCCGCGGCAACGTACCCCATCGCTGCGGCAATTTGCCCCAAAGCGGGGTAGGTTGCCGCACCGTGCTTCTCATAAAAATTTAATTTTTTTTTCAAAAACTTGTGTTGTTGAAAAATTATCAAGCATGTCAGAATGCACCTAAGACATGAAAGTATTCAATAGACCAATTTACATTTATTTACATTAAACACATAAAAATATATATTGAAAAAATTCAAAAGTGGGCCTACTGAACATTCGCGATTGGGGTAGGTATCTATTTGGAAATGCTTCACGATACAAAGTCGTGCTGCAAGAGCATTACCAGCAGCTAAAGCGTAATGATAATGCATCTCCCGCAACTCCGCGTTAAAGTAATTATTATTCATTATTTTTTTATGACAACAATTATTACAGAAGAACTTGAAGAAAATTACTAACTATCAAAACTAATTCTCCCCAAACTTGTTTCTACGGTAACCATAGCGCACGTTTCCAAAGGATGCTATGTTTAAGGTTGAAAATAAATTAAAATTATTTCGTATTCATCACATGCAAGCAATGTTATTTTAGCGTTTTTCTCGAAAACGGTAAGATTTATCGAAACAAAAGTAGTATACCTTTTTCATGTCAGAAGGTTAGGAGAATGAAAATATTCAGTCAAAAGTTGTATACAGTGTAACACAAAAAAGTTGATACCATTTAAATGAAAGAATAGGCTCGTATGTAGCGCCCTCTACAAAATGCGAGAATACGGTGGGCAAATTTGTTTTCCTCATCCTGATAAAGCCTCAAATACGAGATTTCGTCGAAATATTATGAGCGTGGCAAAACTTAGAGCAATAAAAATGTAAATAAAATCTAATTTTAACACCCTATAACTACGTTAATAATCAATTTTAAAATTATAAAAAATTTTATACGAAGGGGTACCATTTATTTCGGTCTAGAATTCTCCCCTGAACTTTTTGCTCATCATTTCCGGACACCCTGTATATATATATATATATATATATATATATATATATATATATATATATATATATATATATATTACATATAATAATAATAATAATAATATATTCATCCTTTCAGACATTACATAAATGTATAGGACACGTCACATACTAAATATACATATTTACCTAACAAGAGTAACAAATTAACTTACTAGAAGAAAGACTAACAGAATTCCACGGAAAAATATTCTTTTAAGCTGTAAAAGCAGTGTTTAAATAGAATCTTCTTAATTTTCTTCTTGAAACATAATAATTCTAAAGACCTAATCCCTTGGGGGAGACGATTGTAAAGTTTTATTCCTACATAACTAGGGGATAACTCAAACTTGGAGGTAGCATGCGTGGGAATACATAATGTGTCCTTATTCCGCGTATTATACTCGTGAAAACTAGTAAGTTTATTCAGATTCAATAACCTATGCCGAACAAACAAGAGACAATGTAAAATATAGATACACGGCAATGGTAGAACTTTCTGCTGAATAAATGTCGGTCGGCAGGACTCCTGAAGTTTCAAATTATAAATGAGGCGTATAATCCTCTTCTGTGTGAGAATAGTATATTCTGTAACAAGGTTAGAATGAAAATTCGATGCGAGTGGAAAAGTTCCGAGCGCGAGCCGAAGGCGAGCGTGAGGAACCACGAGCATCACGAATTTTCATTCTAACCGAGTAGCAGACTATACTTTCTCCACGATCAAAAATTCATAAATAATATTAATTCAAGCTACTTATTATATTTTCGAATGAAAACGTGACAGCAACCATTTCGACACTTACTCAAATTTGCCACTACGATGACAATCAACTGCGTCAAGGCTTATGTTATTATTGCTAGCCAGTGTGAGAATATTATTCTATTACAAGGGAGAGAAAGCAAATACATTTAAATTTCATGGGGGCAGAGGTGTTGCAGAATATTTCTTCAATCTCAAGAGAGAGAATTCCAGCATTCTGTAATCAAATTTGAAATCAGAATTGGTGAATTATGTGATGATCGTGGAGAAAAACTCTTCCACTTCCAGTCGAGCCACCCAACAAAACAACATTGTTATCAGATGACTGTGAAGGAGTGCATAATACACCGTGAGTAGGCTCTCCATTGGCAACGAGTGTTTAAGACGACTAAGCGCGTAGAATGATTTGTTTAACTTTTTACTAAGTTGATCCACGTGACAGTGCCATCTCAAATACTTGTCGACATGTACACCCAAAAATCTAACACTATCTGCGGATCGTAATTCATGTTTCTGAAAATCGATAACCAATGCTTCGTTCAGGTTCATTTCACGCAGTTGAAACTGCATAAATTGTGTTTTATCTAAGTTTAACATTAGAGAATTCTTGTAACACCAATCCGAGAATTCCCAGTTGAGTCTCTCGCATTTTAACTTGAGTTCACCAGTGGTCTGAGCCGACACCGCCAAGGAAGTGTCATCAGCATACAAGGTGATAGAGTCAGCATTGATGTACTCGGGTACATCGTTTACAAATAACAAAAAAATCAGAGGTCCCAACACGGAGCCCTGGGGCACTTCTATAGTCTGAGCATAACATTTTGATTTAACTTCATTGTTCTCAACAAAAAGATTGCGGTCAGATAAAAAACTCGTGATCCAGTTCAGAAAAACTCCTCTAAATCCTAAACTATACATTTTGTTGGTTATGAAATTGAGCTGTAAGCAATCAAATGCTCGTGACTCGTCAAAAAATTTACCCGCCACATAGGAGCCATCGTCTAGGCAACCGTACACAAATTCAACAAAATTGCATGAGGCAGACTGGGTTGATCTACCACTGCGAAAACCGTGCTGGTAGCTAGAAATTATGGAAAATTTGTTAAGGTAGTTCGACATTCGACCATGAACCACCTTCTCAAATACCTTAGACAAAATACTAAGTAATAGTAAGTAAGGAAATGGGACGATAGTTAGTTATGTCAGTAATATCGTTTTTTTTAGCACAGGGATAACTTTAGCTGTTTTCAAAATTGATGGAAATTCTCCTGAGGATACCGACTGGTTAATTAAATTTGCAAGGTGGATCGAGATATGTGGAGCTACTGCTTTTAGAATTTTAGTGGATAGAAGCATCGGGGCCAGAGCAATTACCGTTTCGCAAATTTTTGATGACAGATATGACTTCATCAGCCAGGACAGGATAAAAAAAGAAGTTGTTACAAGGTAACTTATGAGACGTACATGACTTGGATCTAATATCTCCATAATATTCTTGTAATGCCAGTTCACACGCGGATGAAAGATTTCGGAAGTAATCCAACTTTTATTACGTGTAGTAGTAGAACGTACATACTTGATAGGACAACATGTGTCGACTAGAGAAGTTAAGAGTTCGAAGAATTTGGTAAAGCTACTATTACTACCTTTGATAATGCTCGATAAGAGCGAGAATTATAATCAACTGACCTGCTGCTATGATGTTCAGTGGTGTAGTTTAGCATCATGCACCTATGATCGCCGATGCCGGCGTCGAAAACTGATGATCTGATGAGATTTGGGTCAACATTAGTGAGTATGTAGTCAACTTTTCTGGAAGAAGTGACATTGTTTTTATTAGTAAATATTCGCGTTGCATCTATACAGGTTAAATTAATATTGAAACTGATAAGAAGGTCATCAAGAATAAGTTTGCGGTAGTCTCTTTCAGCGAAGTAGTTAATATTTAGGTCACCACATACGAATGTAGTCAAATGCAGATAAGCAATATACTAGAGCATAGGAAAAAATGTTTATAAACTTTTCGAAATCACCAGTAGGAGGTCTGTAGACACTCAGGACACATAACTTAGAATTATTAGTTTTAAGATAGACACTACACACTTCTCACTGCATCTCTGCAGCGATATTGTCGATACACTTGATAGGGTGAATTTCATAGTTGTGATTTACATAAATCGACGTTCCTCCATGTTGACGGGTTTCCCGACAGTAGGAAGCAGCAACCCGGTATTCCGGAAATGACATTTCTGACACTTAGCTGGATGAGCACCAGTGCTCAACGATGCTTATTATAGCAGGTTTTTCCTTCTTGAGGAATACTTCTATACTATTTATCTTATTCGAGATGCCTTGCGCGTTTATATGAGCAATTTTCAGTGAAGTCTTTACAATATGATGTTGATATAATTGGGAAGCGCTTTACATATGATATGATGATGCTCTGACGGCGCCTCGAAAAAATCGAATGTAGAGCTCACTGCTTGAATAATATATTCAAGTGGTAAGTTATCTTGAAAGATGAATATATTTCAGGTTTCTTCGAGTTCAATTTCTCGCAAGTAACATTAGGTATACATTGACTAATGAAATTTTCGAGATCTGCAGGATTCATGGAAGGACTGAGTCTGGATACATGAATAAATGCGACTGGTTTCTTCGGAGCAGAAAGCAAAACATTAGATTTCAAGGTACCAATTATAGGTATCGAAGATTTCCGACTTGGTAGTTGACTACGTGATGAGAATGAAGATTGCTTATTGTCATTTATATTTCTAGCGCCTGATATTGGTTGGATAATTTTATCTTTTTTCCTAGATTTAACAATTGTCCACTCTAATTCATTTTTGGACATCTTGGAAGGTCCACTAGAATTTTCCATAATGTCCTTTTCAACGAATATTAAATAAATCATTTAAAATTTTCTGTTGAGATGAGTGCCGGCTTGGGGAACATCTGAAGACTCTCTGTCTTTAGAATCGGTCATTTTGCACGAACTGACCCTTTTTTTTTTCTTAAGGGACCTACAGTTTAACGCCGGTTCCGAACGGCCAATGGGCTTGTAAACTATGTACATTACCCAACAATTTTAATTATATAAATAGAACCACTAAATTCCGGACATACAACCAAGAGCAAGGTGGGACTCGAACCCACAATCCTCGGTTTACAAACGGCATAGGCGGTACTCCTGATCGCTGGTCTACCGAGGCCCCCGACACCTGTTTTGTTAGCAGGTGGATTAGAAGGGAATTCACGATCAGATGTAATTGTTTTTTTATCTTTTTATAAGATCTTTCTTTATACATTTCGGTATCAGCTAGCAGTTTATGAATTATTTCACTTTGAGATGCAATCATTTTCTTCAATTCATTAATTTCTGCCGCAAATGATTGAGTAATTTCGTTAACGATTTCTTTTTTATAGTGATAGAGACTAGTGATAAAGACATCTTTAGTGAGATACTCACTAAAGTTATACTGGCATGCCTGGTTTTGATGACTTGACGTTGTGTTTGATTCATCCGGATCTTGAACACAGGTCTCACAAACCCAATTTTTATCACTATTATCCTCACGTAATTTAAGAAAGTTATCTATTGATACGAAATACGAATTCTATTTTCTATATATATATATATATATATATATATATATATATATATATATATATATATATATATATATAGAAAATAGAATTCTTCGTGTTATAGAAATACGTTCGGCGCAATAAAATCAAGTATGAGGACATTTATTTGAAACTTATAAAACATTATGATTGAGATTAATTATATATATATATTTATATATATAATACTTTATATATATTATATATATACTATATAATATATATATATTATATAATATATATATATATATATATATATATAATCTCTTGATAATTATTAGCAATAACAGGCTTGTTGAATCTTAAAAAACTCGATTTTATTAAAAAGTTGACGTTTCGCCACGATATCCGTGGCTTTATCAAAACTTTTGAAAAAATTGAAATTTCTTTGACATTTATTGATTTGAAAAATTTGAATAGAAAAAGACTACTATGTTACACTAAAATTTTTTGGCTGTGGCCGTTCTTTGTTATTTATTACGTGCTATTCAGTCCAATATAAACATTCAAATCTGTTATTATTAGATGGTAAGGGAAACCACAGAAACCTTTACCCACGTAATGTTCGAAATAGGTTCAAATTATTTTGATTTTGAAGAGTCAAAGAATAGGGTACTATTTATCTTATTTTCAAAAATTTCTCATTGCGGCTGTGGCCGTCTTCAGTTATTAATTACGTGCTATTTAGTCCAATATCAACAGACAGGTCTGTTGATATTAGATGGGAAGGGAACCACAGAAACCTTCACCCACGTAATGTACAAAATAGGTTTAAAATATAAATAATTATATATATATATATATATATATATATATATATATATATATATATATATATATATATATATATATATATATATATATATATATATATATATATATATATATATATATAAATATATATATATATATATATATATATATATATATATATATAAATATATATATATATATATATATATTAATATATATAAATATATATATATATATATATATATATATAATTTGTCCCAAAGTCGAGTGACACATATCTCATTCACGCGCCACATTGACAATAAATATATACAATGGAGACACACGATAATTTTATATATATATATATATATATATATATAGATATATATATATATATATATATATATATATATATATATATATATATATATATATATGTGATGAATATATATGTCAAGAAAACTTTCATGAAGCGAGAACTGCATATAGATATCGCAGTAAAAAGCGCAATAAAGTTGGGAGAAATGACCTGTCTAGTAAGGCTAACAAATCAGATAAGAGAAAAGTAGGTAATGCTGATTCATAACCGAAATAGACAACCATATTTTTTTCAATAGTGGAGTAACAACACGGTTGCTGGGAACAGAAATCATAATACCCAAAGAACAGGCAATAATGGTGGAAACATTTAAAGCAATTTCAGAGCGCATGTGCTACATTCAAGTTAACATAGGAAAAGAAAATGTGAGCAACTTAACCCTGAATACTATGGTTCGTCAAAATTACGACGGTCGAATAAATTTAATCATATAACTTCGAGATTATTTATTAGCCGCTATAGTGCGCCTGTGACTTTTCATCAGTTGGTATCTAGATGCCGCAATGACAATGTGTCAAGTTTTTAGTGTGAATATTTTCTAGATAGTTGGAAGATCAGTCGTCAAATTTACGACACGATAGTATTTTATTTTAGAACCACAGGCTGCATCAAGTAATGAGAATATACATACTAAAGGAAAAAGAACCACATACGCTATTTATTCATCAAAGAAAAGAAGAATGCCCTACATATGCGCTTTTTGTCCATCAAAGAAAATAAGAATGACCTGCAATGTACTGCAATAAATGCAAATGACTCATATGTGTAGAACATAGATCAAATGAATGCTTAGAATATTGAAAGAATTTTTTTATTTTCATTCATATCATGCAGAATATATGTATGTTCATTTTATGATTATAAATATAAAACATTTAATATTACTTTTCTTGGAAATGTCTTTTTTTAACAGTCGTAAATTTAACGAGCGATAGTAATAACGAATGATGAAAACACGATAGTATTCTAGGGTTAAATATACACGCACCAAGCGAGAGGGAAGAAGATTAAGTCAAGGAAAAATATTATGAAGAAATGGAAAAAATGTTTGCTATGATACAGGGGCGTAGCCACCGCCGTATCAATGATACGGGGCCCCCGGTCTACAGGGCCCCTAACGTGCCTACAGAGTTTTCACTTCAGAAATGAGAAAAGTCAAAAAAAGCAATTTCTTTTTTTCCCGGGTTAAGCGTGCTCCCAAAAGTTGGCAACATCGTACATCGGTTATTGCGGGATTCCCCCGTTTAAGTCATTCCCTTAAACGGGGGAATCTCGCATTGACCGATATACAACGACAAACCGCAGAGAGCAATTATATTCACGCGGATAATTTTCTAGTACTAATAACTACCATGATTTAGTCAACGTTAATTCACCGTACCCTCATGTCTCACTAAATTCACGCAAAAGTCATCAACTCTTGATAGTGTTATCAAAAAAAAACTAAGTTTTGTTGAATGAAGTCACTACGCTATCTAATGAACTCAGTGCATTAAAAAAATTAAGCAATAAGTAACAATAACTTAGAGCTATTGCATGAGATAGAAAGTGTTTTTGTATCACAAAAAGAAGCATTAATCGAAGTACTCTTTATACTCTATCTGGTAAAGGCTCATTTCTAGTATTAATGGTAACTTATAACGTCAATGTAGGTATGTAAAATATATCCAATGAACCTTGGTAAATTGTTACATCAAATCAAGGTTTCAGGTCATTTTATGATTATAAATATAAAACATTTAATATTACTTTTCTTGGAAATGTCTTTTTTTAACAGTCGTAAATTTAACGAGCGATAGTAATAACGAATGATGAAAACACGATAGTATTCTAGGGTTAAATATACACGCACCAAGCGAGAGGGAAGAAGATTAAGTCAAGGAAAAATATTATGAAGAAATGGAAAAAATGTTTGCTATGATACAGGGGCGTAGTCACCGCCGTATCAATGATACGGGGCCCCCGGTCTACAGGGCCCCTAACGTGCCTACAGAGTTTTCACTTCAGAAATGAGAAAAGTCAAAAAAAGCAATTTCTTTTTTTCCCGGGTTAAGCGTGCTCCCAAAAGTTGGCAACATCGTACATCGGTTATTGCGGGATTCCCCCGTTTAAGTCATTCCCTTAAACGGGGGAATCTCGCATTGACCGATATACAACGACAAACCGCAGAGAGCAATTATATTCACGCGTTTTATTTCATCCCGGTTCAAACGTTATTATTATTACATTGTAATACAATACAATCTTGTTCTTCTGATTATTTGTTGGTTACTTAGTTTGATTTGTGAAAAGAATGAGTGAAAAGAAAAGAGATTATCCCAGTGGAGCTATGAAAAGAATTTTGTTTTTTGACACAAGACACCTCAGTTGATCTTTATGAACAATCAATTGCTCTGAAAACATGCTTAAAATCTGAAATTCAAAAAATTAATTCCATTAAGGAACTCATGGAATTATTGCTGATAAATAGCCTTGCATCCAGTTTCCCGGAGGTAATAACAGCATGCTTTCTGTTCTTGACCTTACCAGTTAGAACCGCAACAGCTGAAAGAAGTTTTTCGAAATTGAAACTGATAAAAAATTACATAAGGACTTCGATGGGACAGGAACGGCTATTAGACTTGTCACTATTGTGTATAGAGGCAGAAATGTTAGAAGAACTGAAATCGTCTTCAGTTATAGATGATTTAATAAATCAATTTGCCGAAAAAAAAGCAAGAAAAGTATATTTAATTTGAATTGTTTCCTAGCTCAATTTCTAGAAGGAATTGATAACTTATCATCAATAAACATTTATTTTGATTTAACGTAAGCATTTTTGTTTTTTTTTGTGAGAAATCCTTAATCCATCAAAGTAGTGATAGGCGATGCTAATGCAAAAATAGGTAAGGAGTAAATGTGCAAACCATTAATCGGAACATATAGCAAGCACAAAAATAAAAACGATAACGGGAAAAGACTGATATACATTGGTTAGTACGAAGTTCAAACATAAAGAAATTTATAAGGGATCATGGTTAGCGCCAAACGGGAATTACACTAACCAAATTGGTGCATTTTCTGGTGCAAAACCAGTCAATGAAAAGGATAAAGAACGTTCGCAGCTATAGAGTAGCAGATGTAGATAGTGATAATTTTTTAGTTTTAGCAAAGATAACACAAAGCATACTAATAAGGAAGAAACGAAAAAGCAGACCTTTTAATAAGTTGAAAGTGGTAAGCCTCTTAGAAAATGAAACAATCAAAGGAAGATATGTAAAAGAAATGAGAATAAATCTAGCACAAGAACAGAACCAGGACATAAACGACGAATGGAAACAAATCGAGAACACTATAAGGGATGTAGCACACAAAATAATTACACGAAGAACGAAAACCAGAAAGAGTGATTGGTTCGATGAAAAATGGAAGAAATGGCAAAGAGAAAACAATCCAAAAAGAAAATGATACGAACAAGTAAAGATAAAGACAAAAAACAGTACGCAGAGCAAAGAACACTAACGAAAACGATATGTAGACAAATAAGAGATACTACATGGAACACAGAATAAAAAGTATACGAGAAAGATATACGAACAAGGAAATTAAGAACTTCTTTTAAGAAGTCAAGAAAAGTAAAGGGAAAGCACAACACACAATTATATACATTAAAAACAAACATGGAAATATTATAACAGATCAAGAAGAAACGCTTCGAAGATGGAAAGAGTACTTTGAAGAAACATTGAACAAAGATAATGAGAGAGCAAAGAGATAAAATAACGATTGTAACTATGCCAAAGAAAGAATTATTAAAACCACTAACGATAGAAGAGTTCGCCGAGTTGATCAAAAAACAAAAAAAATGGAAAGTCCCCCGGTGAAAGCGAAATAGAACCGAAACTAATAAAGTATGGAGGACACGCACTGCTGGAAAACATTTACCAGTTAATGGAAAACATATGCGAACGAGAGACAATGCTAGAATCGTGGGAAACTGGAACTGGTACCAAAGACAATTTATATTACACTATTGGATACAGCGTACAAAAAATTGGCAAAGGGTATAAAATTGAGGCTGAAAGAATACAGAGAATATCTCTTTGGAGATTATCTATCTGAATTTAGAGCAGAAAGATCAGTGATGGACCACATATTTACTTTGAAGCAGGCGCAAATAATGGGATTCGAATATGAGATACCAATATATACCATTTGTATTGACTTCAAAAAGGCTTACGACACTATTGAAAGAGAGAATTCTTACAATTTCATGATCGACCTCAATATACCTAAAAAACTAATAAACCTCACTAAGATGACACTCGAAAATACAAGAACGAAGATAAAAATTAACCAAAACACCTCAGACAAATACCAAAATAAAACAAGGAGATCCACTATTCTGTTCAATATAATACTGGAATGGATGATAAGAAGAAGTGGAATAAGCAGAAGTGGGAAACTGAAACAAAAACAGTACAGCTGCTAGCGTATGCAGACGATGTTGTATTGCTGTCAACTTCAGTAAACGAACTCTTTAGAGTGCCTGTAAGCTCTAGTGGAAGCAGCAGTGATAGTGAACCTTAGAGTTAACGAAGAAAAATCGAAATATATGAAAATGACAACACCGCAAAGAAAAGGCATAATGAAAACTCTCGCAGTACAGCTGAAAGGACATCGGACAGTCGAATTTGAGCAGGTATAAAGTTACGTCTATCTGGGTACAGTTATGTTGATGATGGCGACGAGGAGAAGAATATAGAGACGAGATTAATGAAAGGGAGTAAACAAGCAGAAACCCTAAATAAAACAATAAGATCAAATAATGTATCAAGGAAAACAAAGTTGCAACTGTACAAAACAGTCATAAGACCGACGGCTCTCTACGGAAGTGAAACAGGGATATTGAATAAAAAAGAGGAGAATAAAATAGACATATCAGAGAGAGAAATAAGGAAGATATTAGGGGGGGAAATGAGAAAGGAGTGTGGTTAAGAAGAACGAACCAGGAAATAAAGAATCTGTTTGGAGAAGAAGAAATTAGCAAGAACATAAGATCGAGAAGACTAAGACATAGGCCACATACAAAGGATGACCGATTCCAGAATGACAAGGAAAATGATGAATATACACCTAGCAGAAACACGAAAAAAAGGAAGACCGAAGACAATATGGTATACTGAGCCGCAAGGAGATATGAGGAAGATAGGAATTCAGGACTGGAAGACAAGAGCAAAGGACAGGAAGGCGTGGATGAACATCATCACCAAGCTATGGGCCTAAAAGGCCTGCGTGTAGCACCGTATTATTACGGGTAAATCACGGTAGTTATTAGTACTAGAAAATTATCCAAAGTCCATTATGTAATCTGAAAGTTGAGGAAAGTTGAGTAAAGGGGGCGATTCAATACTCGTCTCTATAGTGAACTTAATTAAAAGATAATTGCTTTCTAACAAAACTAGAAGTACGTAGGAAAATAAATTTCATGTATGCCGTAGCCAGAGGGGAAGTTATGGGGTCAACACTAACTAATGATATGTTTTTCATAAGTTATTCTACGCATTATTGTTCCTCTTTAGTATGTTTCTCAACACCTATTAATATTTAATGTCATTGTATTGATTGATCGGATCTATTAAATAGAAAACTATGAAGGTTCAACAAAAATACTCTAACAAAACAAAATCATTTATCATCATATATTTTATATGGGCAACTTTATCCAAATTTTGAAAATTAGCATGGATATTGGTGTTCTGGGTTTACATTAAAAAAACCTGGTCCTGAAATTCTGACTTTTTTGTGTTTCCTTAGAAAAGGAAACACAAAAAAGCAAGAATTTCTGGAATCATCATAATCATTCCCTTCAACATTTAATACATAATCAGAAAAAAATGTTTTTCTCAGAACGTTAGGAAAATTAATTTAGTTTCCTACGTACTTCTGGTTTTTCTAGAAAGCAATTATCTTTTAATTAAGTTCACCATAGAGGCGTGTATTGAATCGCCCCCTTCACCCAACTTTCCTCAACTTTCAGATCACATAATGGACTTTGGATAATTTTCTAGTACTAATAACTACCATGATTTAGTCAACGTTAATTCACCGTACCCTCATGTCTCACTAAATTCACGCAAAAGTCATCAACTCTTGATAGTGTTATGAAAAAAAAACTAAGTTTTGTTGAATGAAGTCACTACGCTAACTAATGAACTCAGTGCATTAAAAAAATTAAGCAATAAGTAACAATAACTTAGAGCTATTGCATGAGATAGAAAGTGTTTTTGTATCACAAAAAGAAGCATTAATCGAAGTACTCTTTATACTCTATCTGGTAAAGGCTCATTTCTAGTATTAATGGTAACTTATAACGTCAATGTAGGTATGTAAAATATATCCAATGAACCTTGGTAAATTGTTACATCAAATCAAGGTTTCAGGTATAAGATATATATAATAAGAGAAATTAAAAGCATTAATAGAATTGGAATACAATTTCATCCCACCAATGAAGCTTATAACTTTCTTCAAGATAATCTTCTTAATATCTTGGAATATAAAATAACCACCCCGTTAATGTTGACTACCTGCAGGGGCGTTGTAGGTGAAAGTGACAAAAATGAAGAAGACATCAAAAAACAAATGTCAAAAGAGTTAACAGAAGGGTAGTTGAAGGTGAAACGATTAAATATATCCCCTCTAGGTACTGCGTAATAATATTCAAAGGGAAAAACCTTACCACTGCGATGTGGTCACACGTCAGCAAAATTAAAAGGTGTAGGAACTGTGGTCAGAAGTGAGAATCACCCAAAGGATAACTTTGCAAAGGACCCCATGCCTCCACCCTTATACAATGTCCTGATTTACAAAAACAAAAAGAGACCAACAAGCTATGGTGGTTGAAAATTTTTCTTTTAATGACGCAAACCAAATAATCAAAGATAGTAAAAGTATGAACTCCAACCCTAATAACTTTCAACCGCTTGAATCAATAACTAATAAGTAATAACTCTATAAATCAAAAAACTTTAGATGTCAATCATGATTTGTCCTTATGATCGGAAACAAATCAACCAACGTATAGTAACTTATGTAGTATCAAAGAACAAAATTTCATTAGAAGTAAATAAAAAACCTAGGCTACCATCACCAAAAGGGCATGACCGAGAGTTCCATCAGCAATGCTCGATTGATACCCATAGCAGGGAATACAACCCTAGTATATTCATTATGGAGGATGGTGGATATGGAGAAATCCTCAGCATCTGAGTATTAATTATGGACTGCCCCAATATATTACAATGGAATGTGCGCTCCGTCAACTCCATAGATATATACTATAAAATTTCTATGGTCAACTCTGATAAACACACTCTCATACAACTAATTAATAAAACTGATATTGCACATTCTGAAAAATTACTCAAAAGAGAATATAATTTTCAAATATCTAGCTATATCACCCTTCGGGAGGATAGGCATGATGAATGAGGTGTCATCGCCTTTCTTATTAAAAAGAACCTCAATTTTAACATAATGAAAATAACTTTAAATATTCCGGAACAGACAAAAATTCAAATTATACATATTCAAGACTTGTTAATAGCAAATATGTACAATCCCCCAAATGTTAAACTGTCTGCATATAATCTCAACTCGGTACTAGTAGTCTTAAACCACCGTTTTATTCTTATTAATGACCTTAATGCGCAGCATTAAATGTCGGGCTCAGGTGTTACCAATGCTAGCGAACATGTA
The DNA here is from genome assembly GCA_030704885.1 of Cynegetis impunctata. NCBI lineage: Eukaryota > Metazoa > Arthropoda > Insecta > Coleoptera > Coccinellidae > Cynegetis > Cynegetis impunctata. The sequence goes on from JARQZK010003749.1 coordinate 138,757, forward strand.
TTTAGCGAAATTCTAGAAAAAAGAATGACGCTACCTGGCCAAAATGCCAGTGCGCCTGATATTACAATTTGATCACCGATTTTGGCTGATCGCTTAAAATTTTAAGTCAAAAAAATTGCTTTCTCTTTCCTGAGATTCGTTACTAAGAAAGCGAATTGGACGTACTTTGCAAATTAATTGGAAATAACAAACCAAAGTGTTTATAACATGACAGAGTTTAATACAATTATCACAGAAGCAGCTAATAAATATATATGCAAAAAAGTATGTACAATCGCACATAAAACATGGCCATATAGAGGTGCATTGGTGGTATTCGCAACTGTCTGAATTGGTGAAGCAAAGGAGAATAACATTTCAGAATTATATACAACATCCCACACTTTAAAACTCCATCCAAACAAAAAGGGCAATGGCCAAAGATAAACAGGAAATCAGAAAAGAGAAGAAAACCCGCTTCCAACAGTTCTGCGAATCTATTTGTGAGAAATCGTCGCGAGAAGGATGGAATCTAATCAAGAGATTTTCCAGGTCTCGCAGACAGAAACTTTATTCCATACCTAATAGGGATTGTAGTACAGAAATATTAGATTCGCTTTTCTCTCTAGTGATACTACAAAATATTGAAACAACGGGTCATAATAATCATAAATCTGACTCATTCACATATGAGGAAATACAATATCATATTCAACGGAAAAAATACGATTCCCCCGGAATCGGCGGCATGAGTGATCTAATGATACAGATTCCTCCACCAGCAGCTCTGTTAAAACTAGTGGAAATAATCAACGGATTATGGATGAACCCACATATTAATCTGAACAACAAGCTCTGCTATAATTTTGTTTCCGATACAAGCAAAGGGCCCAAACCTTATCTCTAGACCAATAGCACTTTAATCTTGTCTAATCAAAATTTTCGAATCAATGTTGAATGCAAGAATAGATAAAGTTTTAGAACTACGTTCACATAGACCTTTAAAATTGGGCTAACTGACCAGCAGTGGGACTCCGTGCACTATCGTATTCTACCTGTCGCCATAGATAAAGGAACCTGTCGCTTTCTATTACTGTACTATGGAGGGTAGAAGTAAGGAGGACCAACTCAGTGTATTAAAAAGTGTCCGCTGAAAGAGAGCAAATTAAGGTGGCGCCATAATAGCAAGTGGAAAGATTTTAAAAACAGCGCCATAAATTATTAGAGTAGGATACTAAATTAAAAAGGAAAGCAAGACTTCTCTTTGGATTTACAACAATAAATTAATAATAATAATAAAAAATTTATCTAAAAAGTTTATAAAAATCGAATCACTATCCACGTTAGTTTAGCTGTTTTATAGGTTATACTTACTAAATTACATTTGACTACGTAAATAGTTGACGTTTTATAAACTGCAATATTCTCAACTACACTAGTCATCACAGACATTAAATTTTCCAACTCAGCACACTTCACTCCGTTTACAACTGCTAATTTCATATCCTTTCCTCTTGCTACGCTAGCGTTATTTTGGTGGGTTAGTGAACTATAATTTGCTGCTTACAGGTGGACACTTTTTCAACTGGTCCCCCATACAAGACGGTCCTCCTTACTTCTACCCTCCATATACTGTACAAAGCGATAATCGAGTTTGATAGCACTCGGGGTTGCAATCGCCTTCTCTTCGGGTATTTCCGGAATTTGAAAAGTAATTTGTTATTTTAACAGTTAAACAGTGGCGATACTGATATTTTAATTCAGTTTTATTTGTGAATTTGTTGATTTCTTTACTTTAAATTGCGACTAAAGGCGAGTTCAAACAACTTCATAACTTTAATATTCATAATTATAATCGTCGAATGTCTCGCCGTCAGGAACAACACTTATCTCTTTGTTATAAGTTTAATATTTTATAAATACGATTAAATTATTGGGCCACGAAATAATTTGTGAATGATAACAATAACATACATTCAGCCTCGTCTCCCGCAACAGATTTTTTTCTCATAATTTTTAGCAGTCTGTTCTCTAAATCCGACAAACAGAGAAAAACGTATTATACATATCTTTCACCAAAATTAACAATTTTATCAGTATTTCAGACATATATTATTTTAATTTATAATTCAAAAACAATATAATAAAAGTTACTTTGATAGCTGATGATGATAGGTATTTATTTGGTACAACTTACAAAGTTTTACACAAGTAAAATATAAATAGGCTCTTCCAACGTATATTATTAAACTAATAGCGTTCTCCATTGGTAAAACTGGTGCCGCACTGGAACTCGATTAGTTCTGTCAAAAAGCTGCCCTAGGGCAATCCCAATGGATCACAAACTTTATAAATTTCCTTTCGGGTTTCAGTTCTTTTGAGTTTATGTAAGTTAAGTTCGGTTTTTTTGTTTTTAATCGTAAAATTAAAGTTTTTCTCTGTTTAGGAAATGTAAAAAAATGACGCAAGAAATAAACCTTAAATTTAAAATTAATAACGAATTAGTAACCCTGTGTTGATGGCTCGGATATCCTTCTTCACTATCGCTACTACAGTGGCTGTAGTAAACAATGAATCGCCTCATTTTTCAGTATAGCCAAATTTGAAGTTACAGCCATTTTTGAATAATGTAAACAACTGCAACTGCACTGACCCCGGCACGAGCTCTCGTACCTCGTGCCAAAAAACATGCACTCAGTTCAATTTCTATTGCCCTAGTATCCCAATGGATCAAGAACCCTCACACTAAGCTCTCCAATGGATCATAAAAATTGCACTCGGTGCGCACTAGTTCTACCAATGGAGAACGCTATGAGGTTAAGGATAAACCGAGTTAAATTTGACATTTGACAAGCGAAAATGTCAAATTAAACTCGGTTTTTCATTAAACTTAGTTTAAAATATACGGTGCAAGAGCCTAAAAATAATATAAATATGTTAGTGTAATCTGTGTAATAATACAAAAGTATTACTTATCCTCCATCCTTACACGCTTTCAGCACACTTACACGTTTTCAGACTTGGCGATGTGAGTGTCAAAAAATCAAAATCACACTCATGGCACGGTCGTAGAGGTAGTTTTCGCGCTCATACACGCTTACTCCATCGAGGTAGGGCAGCAAAAGCATGAGCGCTAAATCTAATTTTTCGTTAACACAAATGCTTCGTCAGCGTAAGCTAACGTAACATAATTCTAGTCCATAATTAATTAATTTTTGACAGATCAGAATTCAGAATGGCAAGTTATTTACATTTATTTTCAATAAATTTAAATGATCCAGAATCTGGTGAACTTATACCATTTATGTTACGTCAGATGACATTAAACTGACTATCGTCAGAATCATCGTTAATAATTTCCAATAAATTATTTTTTATTATCATATTTCTTACATTCGCCTGTTGAGAAAACTAGTGATCATAACGTCCAAAACGAACGATATTTTCTTAGCGCTAGTAGGCCAATATGAACACCAATAATTTGTGCTTATAAGCGTGAGTACCTACCATAGATATAACTATATTTACTTACTCTAAATATATTAAGATTTCTGTGAGCACTTACAGCGCCTGTAAGCGCCTAACCCGAATCGAATGCACCCTTCCCTTAGCAATTCAGCGTTGCCGTTTGTAACATAATTATCGAATTGTAACATAATTTCTCCTCCAATTTATTCTCAATCGATAATCGTACCATAATCGATAATTGTAACACAATTTTGACCTAGAGGTTTTTCGACTATAATATAAATAATTTTGGAAAGTACCTGAAAACAATTACGAGATGTCTGATACTAAAAAAAAAAGGAATATTGTTTGGATTGTGTGTGCAAATCATCGCTACCCAATCTTAAATACAATATGTGATCCTAAAAAAAAAAGTCTTCTGATTTGTGCTTACAGATAAAAAAAAAATTTTGTAACATAATTTTGAAGAAAAATCGATAATTCTAGCAACGCTGTACCATAATTCTCACTTGGCTCTTGGCTCTGTGGTAACACTGCTTAGCATGCATCATAGCATAGAGAAGATATATTTGATACTTAGGCCAAGCTACAGAGATTTTTTCATGTAAAAAGTGTTAGAAGAAAACCATCTCCGCCATTGTGTGTAAAATAGTTCCACATGATATAGTGATATGTTTTTCACTCGACTTTATTATTTATGTCTTTGTTATTAACAATTTTATGCAATAAATCGCGTTTTTTTTAGGAGGTATAAAATATAATATGTTAAAAATAAAGCTGAACATGACGAAAAACGGCCGAGCGCGTAAGAGTAGTTGAAGAGGGGGTAGAGCAGCAAGCAAGGAGAAGTATGACATTCGAAAGCGTCGGCATTTTGAACGTGACAGTAATTTCTAAACGTTGTCAGATAATAATTGTAAACCCCCACTATTCAACTACTCTCACGCGCTCGGCCGTTTTTTGTCATGTTCAACTTTATTTTTAACATATTTCTCAGCGTTTTTATGGAAAATCAAGATGAACGTTTTGAACTATGAGAATTCTACTTTCACAATCTTTTTAGTAAATTGAAATCGGACGATACCTGTCGCATTCAGGTCTGCTGGAAAATTGCATAGTAACATAATCAAATGGCCACAGATCAAAAACTATGCATCGGACAGTTCCTGCTCAGTTTATATCAATAGCTAATACTGGCCGGAGGATCTACGCTACAACTCAAAAGATAACCGAGTTATGAACTTTTGAAAAAACTGGATTTTGGACGGTTTTTTTCAATATTCCCTTAGACTAAGGGTCTGATCGAGTCGTCCGACCTCTCATTTTTTTCGTCTTTTCATTTCAATTTTATAAGCAAAAAACTAAAAAAAACGCGATTTTTTGCATAAAATTGTTAATAACAAAGACATAAATAATAAAGTCGAGTGAAAAACATATCACTACATCATGTGGAACTATTTTACACACTATGGCGGAGATGGTTTTCTTCTAACACTTTTTGCACAAAATGCTCACTCTAAATCTCTGTAGCTTGGCCTAACTAGTGTTCTTTCGTACTGATACAACTGATTGAACTTATCTGATTGATAAATTCGATGGACGATGAATCAACTCTGTGGTAGTTCATATTTATATTAAAAATTAAATAATAAGAAAACAACTTGTCTAAAAACCACAAAATGAAAATAACTTTTTATTCGACTAGTTTCGCCTGTTACAGCATTATCAAGACTGATAATGCTGTAACAGGCGAAACTAGTCGAATAAAAAGTTATTTTCATTTTGTGGTTTTTAGACAAGTTGTTTTCTTATTATTTAATTTTTAATATTATCTGATTGAAGTGAAAGTGATTTTGCAATCAGAGCACATTCATTCACTGATTGCCCGAAAGAATGCGCTCATTTTCATCATATCTGTGTAAAAATTTAAAATATATATAAACTTCAAATTTTGAGGTTAACTTTGCCAATGTTCAGAATAATCACTTACGATCACTTTTAAGTTGTGGAGGGGGGAACTGATTGAAAACTAAAGAACGACCGCTTAAACTGATCTTGAGTGATCTATCTGATTTTATTTACATAAATCACTTCGTTCAGTACGAAAGAACACTAGTATTAATAGTGCATAGAATAACTACAAATTAATTTCAATAAAAAATAATTATAACATAATATCGCCATAACATATATTTTTTACGAGATTTATTTTTCGCAGCCAATTTTGCAAATCCATAAATTTTATGCAATTATTATAGCGCACGGTCAGCAATTAATCTTTTTTTATTACCGTATCAGTCATCCAACATCTGGGTAAATTGTAGGGTACGAATATAATACAAATAACTATGGAATATACAGCTACAAAGGTCTATCAGCTATCAGAAAGGGAGATATACTTCAAGTTGAACTTTTATTTCCGTCTGTAGTGGATCTTGCTATGCTAAATGCTATTTCAAGTGGTCATGCAAGATGGCTAGTATGATATATGAAGTTTTGCTTATTTCCTTAATGTTATTTTTTTGTAAATGTCGAGAAAGGAAGTTCATTTTCATGAATTTGATTAATTTTTTTCGTGAACAAAAATTTTGTAACATAGTTTTGAAGAAAAATCGATAACTCTAGCAACGCTGTATCATATTTCTCACTTTGGTCTGTGCCAAGTGCCAAGCCAAGCCAACACTGTTACAGTACAGGCTACAGGTTACAGAATAATAACCTATATTACATACATCTGATCTGAGAAGTAAATAAGAATTATGTTACATAAATGAAATATGATAAAATTTTAATTTTGGATTTATAAATGGAGATACCTTATATATTGTGAAACTGAAAGGGGCCTACAAGTTCAAATATAATTCTTATTTCAGTTATGTCTTCTCTACGAAATGTACTAAGATCATTTACTTGTTCACTAATTCGAAGTAACAAATTTCATACATCTCAAACTTTAAATACTTTTTGGGTGAGCGATGAAAAGGGTGGATATAAAGGGGGATCTGAAAAACTTCCACCGCTGCACAAGAGAATATCTGAAGGTTTGAAGGATTTTAAAAATGAATTTGGCCTGTTCAAAAAGGAATTCCTAGATGAATTGCACTGTACTACTATACCACTAACTATTCGACCAGGTGAAATTGATATAAACTGGAAATTTGGAGAGGAGGATAGTCTGCTCAAATGGGTAACAAGTGCAGATAGTGATCATAATGAGGGCTTCAGTAGATGCAACCTTTCCCTCACAAAAGAAGGGAAAGGTTTGTTTTCAGGAAACTTGAGTAAGATAGTACCTAAAGATGGAAGAATTGCAAGGGCTGGTTATTGCAATATGAAAACTAAAACTTTCAGGGTAAGCTTGATGCAACTTCAAATATTTAATATGCTTCTTTAATTCTAGAGATTTTCCTTTTAGAAATCATTCAAGAGAGAAACACATTTAGACTGGAGTTTGTATAATGTTTTGAATATGAGGGTAAGAGGTGATGGGAGATCTTATTTTGTAAATATAGGAACCAAAGGCTATTTTGATTTAATGTGGAATGATATGTATCATTATATTATGTTTACTAGAGGAGGTCCATATTGGGAAAATGTGAGGGTAAGATTTTCAAAATTATATTATAGTGAAAATAATGCATTTAAAACATATTATACTAGGCTTTGCTGATTTACTGAGTTTACATATTTGTATAAGTTGACAATAGTAAAGTAGATAGATAGGTACCTATTGAGAAAATATAATTTTTAAAATTACCAAGGAATCCAAAGAAACTACGAGTTCTACTCATTATATTGATTTAGTGAATTAATACCCTTATGTGATCCTTCGCATTATATGGGAAATAATTTTAGTGAAGACCACTTTAGTGAAAAATAATTTTAGTGTTTAAAGAACTCATGGGGCAGCAATTTTCATATTGGACACTTTAGATGTCTTCAATTCATCTTTATATTCAAAATAATATATTGTAACATTCATTGAAGCACAGTTTGGGTAATTTACTTTAAGTTTTTCATTAATTTCATTCATGTCATGTAGATGTTTTGAATGAGTTGATGATACATTTTTTTTTACAAGAAAACTTGTACTTATACATGAATAAAGACAGTTGAAAACATATCACCAGAATATATTCAAAAGAAAGTGAGAGACAGTATTCATCAAGGTTTGCATTCTCTGTTGTGGAGTGAGACTGCCAAGACTATCAATGGTTTTGGAAATCATGAAAATAAAACCATACAATCTTAGAATCATCAAAACATCACAATATTTGAAGCAGACAGAGCCACAAGTTTAAATCTGCAATATATGAGTTTTAAAACCTGTATCAGTAAGCCAGGGAGAACTCTAAACTAAAAAAATATTTTTTTAATTACAAATGATGAATACTTGGGTTGTATATATATATATATATATATATATATATATATATATATATATATATATATATATATATATATTATGATAGTGTTGAGTAGGACATACAAGAGGCAGTACATTTGTCCCGTACATGACGTCAAAATGTAAGAGCGGCTCAACATTTTATATTGTACTGCTTCAAATTTTATGACGTGGGTGTCGCGCTAGGCGCTACTTACTTTCCGTCTCCGTAAAACTGTAGGATGAAGACAAAGAGGAAGTGAGATGCATGCTACAAATTTATTGCATTATTGCTTTTCGAGTCTTGTCGAGCGATAAGGAAATATCATGAGGCACATATTGAAGCAACTGTTTTGCTTTTGAATATCTTAACCCTTTGAAATATATTAATTGTTTATATTTTTATTTACCTACTTACAAACAATATTCACTATCCTAATCGTTTCATATCACTTTGCGATACTGATTATTAATATATCATCAGAGTTCCGACTGTAACTATTGTACTGCAATAAAATCAAATGTCATATTCGTACTCGTAACTTCAAACGTATCGCCGAGCTTCAGTACGCCTCGCGTCATTTGAAGTGGGACATTGTACTGGCTCAGTACAAAAAAGAGGCTACTCTTACAAACTCATTTTCTTGTCGTGTCCTACCCGACACTATATTATGACCTGTTAAAAGATAGTTGTAATTGGTTATATTATTATGTAGCACTTCATGTTTTTGGAATAATATTGATATTTTAATGTATCACTTGATTCAAATAGTCGATTTTAACAAAATACATGATTGTAAGTGGTTCATATTATGTCTATTTCAATATTATATTGACATCGTTAAGTGGTTCAAAACAAAAGGCATGTAAGCAATACTCTATGCCAGGGATGGGGAAATAGATTTAGGGCCATATAAAATGATTAAAATATTCAGCTAGGCCAAATAGAACTTTTTTCAGTTACTGTTTGGACGTAGAGTCTGTGTGCGAAATTAAATTTTGACTGTTTAATTATTGGCTCCAAGTTACTAGACGTAATTCGTAAAACGCTCTCAAGGTGCTCGTCCGCCACTCTATTCCCCAATTTGCTTTTACAGATATTCATTGTTGCAAACACCTGCTCACAGATGTATGAAGATCGAAATAATTTCCTCAGTGTGTTTTATCAAATTGAGGAATTTTGATTTTGTAGAAATCAAGCTTCGATTAATTGAAAAACAGCTACTTTAGCATATCTTTGCATTGCAGTTATTTTAACTTGGTAGTCGGCTTCAATTTTCTCGGAATTTTCAGGGAATAGCGAAGAAAATATTTGTAAGTCACCTTCTGGTAGTCTCGAAATTTCGACATATTTAAGCATTGGCATGCTTTTCAATGATGGCCGAACCAACGAATTAATGTGGCGCCACCTCTCGGAAGGCAATGGCAAACCACCGAGAAGTATTGCTAGTAAAGCCTCTCTATAAAGAGGTTCGGAACCGTCGTAAAACTGTAGGTCCCTTCTATTCGTGTATCACGCACAGCACGAATAGTTGTAGAGAAGTCGCCTACGCCCGAAACACGGGTATGGCACCGGAAGAAGAAGAAGCTTTTCACATTACATAGGAAGCACATCGTTTCAAATACCTACCGATTTTATTTTTTTATCGAAGACCATATTTAAGTAGATGGCCGTAGTGGTCGTGCGCCGCCATTTCCCCATCAGTGCTCTATGCTATGGAAAAAACTATTAAACCAGAGGTGACCATAGAAAACGGAAGTGAATTAAAAAAAGAAATGCAAATAATTCTAAGAATTATATGGTTAATATATTTGTGAATTTACACTTATCATTATTTATAAACTATGTGATGGTTCTTTGAATTTCTCATGAGGTTAATGCTTTGTAATAACATTTTGTATATTCTATAGTCATTTTTCGTTTTTTAGATACCATTCTCCAAATTTGTTTTCTCATCCAGAGGACGGATACAAGACAAACAATGCCCTGTTAATTTACATAACATATCTAGTTTTTCAATCACAATCTCAGATAAAGTGGATGGTAATTTTCAACTGGAAATTGATTATATTGGTTTAGAATATGATCCAAATCATAAGGAGAAGTTTGCTTATGAAATGTATGAAACAGATGATAATATTGCAGGCACTTAATGACAGTCTATTATTTTTATTCCTAGCTTAAGTATAATATATAAGGAAATATACTCGTACATATATATATATATATATATATATATATATATATATATATATATATATATATATATATATATATATTTATATGTGCGTCTGTATGTATGTATGTGCTTATCTTTATGTATTTTAAACTTATAAGGGGCGCAATTTTGGAACAATAGGGCTGAAAGTTTGTAAGTAGGTAGTTTCATATGATATCTTGGCTGGGATTGGTTTTTGTACGAATGGGAAACCAAAAATTCACCGCTTTGATCGAAAATGCAACATCCTACCGCGAGAATACATATTTCCTGACTTGAAATGTTTACTCTGTAACTGTGGCGTATGTGGTTCCATAGCACGCTAACTTATCATTTTTAAAAACTCTGAACATACAAGAGTGTGCTCCCTTGGAAATTTGTTTTAAATTATTGAAGAATGTCCCTTGTTTATTTCATGTAGTATATTAAATTGACCATGGCCAACTTGTATATTTTTCATGATTTCGTTTTGAATTTAGCGAATATTGCGACAAGTATTTATGGAGCGCACTCTCTTGAGTATCCAGGCCGAACCAACGAATTAATGCGTTGCCACCTCTTGGAAGTCAATGGCAAACCACCGAGAAGTATTCTGCCTAGTACAGCCTCTCTGTAAAGACGTTCGGAACCGTCGTAAAACTGTAGGTCCCTTCTATTCGTCTATCACTGTATCACGCACAACACGAATAGTTGTTGAGAGGTCGTCTACGCCAGAAACCGGGTACGGCACCGGAAGAAGAAGATATATATATATATATATAATATCAATGATAAAAAAAACTGTAGATTGCTAATTGTAATAATAACACAGAAAAATAATGATCAACAAGGATATAATTGAATAAGAAATAAATCACAACAACTAATTTCATAATTCATTGGTGCATCCCACACAAAGGAATAATACATTTCAATTAAGTTCAACATTGGACAAAATTTACAGAATTTCTTCAATATATTATATAATAAAACTCCATTATTAGAAATACGATAAAATAGATACATTAATATTCTTGACCAGACTCCAATACTCAATTATTATATATTTAATAGCCATACATCCGTTGAACCACACATACAGCTTCAGATAAACACCAATTAAAGTCATACTTTACATTTGCTGTGTTGAATTTCCATTCCATGTATTATTATCATCATCAGTATCTGGCCGATCCTTCAAACGATGAATATTACCCTGTTTCTTAATAACTGTTGAATCATTTGCCTGTCTTTTTGGAAATTTCCTGAAAGAATTCTTATTTCAAATACACACAGTACAAAAGAAATGATATCGTTTATGTTGATAGTAGTATAGACTGTATGAATAACAGAATTAATTTATTTGGGAAATCGATGAATATTCATATACATACTTCCAATGTGAGAATTCTTGATTTTGGGGAAAAATAAAATTTGCTTGTTGATTCACATTCGCTTTATCGTATTCATAGTAGCAATTGCAGTTGAGTTAGTTTAATGAATTTCATGATAATTATTGTTCAGCAAGCACTACAACAAATGTTTTAGTGAGTGCTTGTTTTGTTTCGAAAACAGAATTTGGTTGATAGATTATTCTATATGTTAGATATCCCTCAAAATGCATTATACAAGGTTATAGTTCAGATTTATTCGAAGATACAGTACAATTTCCTAAAGATTTACTAATATGTCATACTTTGTTGTGTGCTGTATTGAGAAATTCCTATTAGATAGATAGATAATTTATTCGTGGTAACATACACATTCAGTATTTCCACATGTCACAAAGATAGAGTAAGATTACATAGTTCAAAATTTCAACACAATTGAAATACTTATAATTATTACAAACAGTTCACGTGAAAATGAAAAAGCTGTCTCAAGACATGTCACAAATCATTAAAACAAAACATGTACAATTAAAAAGCTCTCCAAGTATTCCTGAACTGAATTATATTATCAAATTAATGACACAATGATCAAAAATTAATGATGAGTATGTGATTTTCCACGCATAACCGAATAAATAATTGAATTGCTATAAATTTCTGTGGCCTACGGCTTGGGGTTAATGTTTAATTATGTGTATTTGTGGGTGTCTGTGTGTGTATATATATATATATATATATATATATATATATATATATATATATATATATATATATATATGTGTGTGTCTCATGGTCGATGTTGAACTATCGATGGGATCGATCAATAAATTTGATTGGTTACACATAATCAAGTAGTTTCTATCTATCTAAAATATTTTCAAAAACGCAGTGTTGCCGCTCCTACTGTAAAATCGTAGCAACATTGTTATTTCAAATGGATCACCCTGTATTGCCTGTATATTACAGGGTGTCTACTCAAGTCAGAATCTAAAATTCCCTGAGAATTCCAGGATATTCCAGGTGATTTTATTTTTTTTCCAGGTGTATCGAGATACGATTTTCCTCTCGTCTCGTCATAGGTATCGTCCACTCTATGTATCATAGATTTTTTTCGGTCAATGTCTTAGACAACCGATTTTATTACATCTTTTTGCCAAGAGACTATCTGAAAGAACTTGCGTCATGTGCAAATGCTATCAGACAATTAGGAGGAAGCATGCAGTGAGTGTGATGGCCAATAAAATTTGAGAAAGTCAAATTGGGCACGCTCTCACAGCAGGCTGTTTCACGAAACGCTCTTGTTATTCACAGGTTTCAGTGTTGAAAAACTGAGATAAAATAAATATTAAAAATTGCCTTGATCATATATGAACTACAATACCATTTTCACTCATTCATAAATGAATAGGAACAAAAGAGAAATGAATAACGTTACTTAATAAAGGCATTCAAATACAAAGACGTAACGGATATCTCAATCAAAAACATAACTCAATATACTATGAAACACATCATAACTCAGTAGTACATAATATAATTACCGCAATATATATTGTCTTAAGTTCAATCTACTTCTAAGTATTTGTTTTTTATTGCCGCAATTTGCTCATCTAAAACTGTAGCTTCGTTTTTGGCCGTTTCCAGTAGTTTGAGACGCTGCGATTTTAATTCTTTTATTTTCAGTGCCTTTTCTCTAGCTTCACTTGCGGCCTGGTCTTCTGCAGTTTTCTTCAACTGACGAGCCTCTAGGGCCTTCCTCAACGCGCTCGAGCATTTCTAGCACTGTGAAAAAGAGCTTTAGGTACAGCATAAGTGGCTACTCCACCCTGATTTCGAATTGCGTCATATACCTGACGTTTGGCTATGATAGAGTCCTCATGCAAGTTTTCGAAGAGGAATTCCGAGTTAACAGAAAAAACACGCTTTACGTGTGCATTTCCATAATACCAATTTCACAATCATTAGGAAATTCTTATACTTTTCTTTGAGGATGTCTCTCCAGAAGTAGTCGACACGTTTCTGAGATCGTGAATAAGATTGAACAACTTCAAGAACTGTTGGAAGTGCAGTAAGCTCTCCGAATTCCTTTGAAACTGCATCTGCAGTTGAATTGCTTATATGGTTTTTGTCTGTCGAACAAATTTATCTAGTCGCTTATTAGCCAATTTCGGATCCCAGGACCCAGAAATGTAACAGCTTCTGTGAGTGAATAAGTCAAAGTACTGCTTCATTGCAGACCGACAATTTAGGCGAAATTCCAGTACATCTGCAGTTTTAACAGCAAATTTTTTCAGCTGCTCTCGAGTGTCGAATCCCAAATTGACTTCTTTTGCTGGTATCAGATTCTTCTTGTTTTGGACGTCATCATCTTTGAGCACGTGAATAGAATTGATGGCATCAGTCGACATGAACCTCCCCATGGGATTAGTAAAATTAAACTTAGACTTGTGTGCATAAGTGGCACCAATGGCGTATTTGATTGGAATTCTCTAAGAAAAGGTTCCGTTTATGAGGCTAAAGACTTTAAGATCGCCAGCTTTGGGCAGAGTAAAAGATCTGCTGTGAATGTTACAACAATTTCGAAGCTCTTGCATTTAGGTGTATTCTTGTCCTTTTTCACACCTTCCACAAACCTTTTAGTGTTGTCGTGAATGTTTATAGCGCTTTGTGCAACATCTGCATTTTTCAGTCATCTGACTGGAAATGCAAAATTTTGAGGAGAAAATTTCGAATCCAGAATAATTTGTATATTGGCCCCCAGCTATCTATTTCAAGCAGTCAGCTTTAAGTTAATTCTCTCTTAGTTTCCCTCAAAAATGCCCAATTAAAGTTGGGTCCATCCATGAATATTTGGGGAAGCTAGTTGGTTTTGCGACCAGAAACACCTTATTCAAATGCAGCCAGTAGATCGGACGCACTCGAACGGCCAAGGAAACATGAAGTCAGAAATTGTTTCTGGTGCTATATATTATATATATATTATAGCACGAGGAACATAATATTCGAACGGCAGAAGCGCTCAATCGATCACATGTCAACAAACTAGCTACTTCAAATACGTAAACAAACAAACAAGATTCTCAACCCTTGATGAATGTTGAAGATTCATCGTATGTACCTTCTCAAATATGAAATGCCTACTCGAGTATAGATACGTTCTCAGTGAAAAGATTCACCTCACGACTATGAGCAAAAGATAGTAAACACTGCAATTGGTTTCGCCAGAGACAAGCACGTGCCTGTCCTGAAACAAGAAACACTTGTCTAGTCAAGACTATGAGCAACGGACTATGAGCAACTGTGCTAGCGCGCTTATTTGAATACGCCTTGTGTCAAAATTTGCCTAAACAAAAGAATATATCAGTATTTGTTATGATTTCTCGGAATATACATGACATTTTTTCTTTTTTTTTTGCAATTTAATACTGATTTCACAATTGTAGAATGCAAATTTGGAGAGAACTGATAATACTTGAAAAAATTCCCTGAGTGAACCTAAAATTCCCTGAGAATTCCAGGATATTCCAGGAGAAAAAAAATTCCCTGAGATTTCCAGGTCTTCCATGTTTTTCCAGGTTGTAGACACCCTGTATTATATTTTGGCGCGACTATAGTATATGGCACCCTCATGGTTGTGTACCTCTGGCCATAGGGTGTTTATATATACCAAGTATGGTTTTACTGAGATGAGGGGTTTAGGAGATATAGGGGTTAAGATAGCAAAATTTACCGGAAACTATATATAAATTTTTGGACATTTCAATGTTTAAGGATAGCTTAGGTCAGGTTTGAGGTTAGGTTCAACTCAGTAAAGTCATACTTGGTATATGAACACCTCATGTCCTAAGCTACACAACCATATGATCACGCCCCCAAAATGGCTACATATTTTTTAAAAATTCTTGCTTGATTTGAATTACTTTTTCTTGATACATTCCTATACCGTTTTTCAAATTATTTATTGATTTTTACATTCTTGAAGCACATCTATCATTTTACCTCAGTAATTTTGTGTCTACAAGATGAAGAGCTGAAGTTCTGGCGATAGTTAAGGAAAAATACATTTGCTCAGTTTCAATAGTAAAATCGATCAGATATTATACAGGGTGCTTTGAAACTAGTGCTATTTCTGTTACATACAAAAATGCGTTTTTTCAAATGGAACTCCCTGTATAAGACTTCTTGTGTGATTAGAAGGTGATTAAATTTCCTTTCGAACAATGAAGGTATATTTGCTCAATTTCAATAGTAAAATCGATCAGATATTATACAGGGTGCTTTGAAACTAGTGCTATATCTGTTACATACAAAAATGCGTTTTTTCAAATGAAACTCCCTGTATAAGACTTCTTGTGTGATTAGAAGCTGATTAAATTTCCTTTCGATCAACGAAGGTATGCTCCCATACCTAAATCGTCAGGATCTCCTAGAAAATGGCGTTTTCTCTAAAAAAGTAATTTTATCGTAGGTAGTGAAGGATTAATAGACTTTATTTCTATGGCAACGAAAACTAACAGTGTCAAGTGAAATAAATCATTTTGACGTTTTGTCATTCGACTTAAAATGGGTGAAAATAACTATTCGAACGAAGTTTTGATGAAATTATTTATTCTGCATGGGCAATGTGATCAAATTAGAGCTAGAACTTGCAGAAAATTTAACGAAATATACCCTGAATTGCCTTAAATAGACGAGCGAAATTTTGTGAGAATCCCAAATAATTTCGTTGATTATGGGTCAAAAATGTCGATCAATTTTAAATTTTTATTTACTTTGCTTTCGAGCAGCATCTAATATTTGGCGGCTTTTCACCACAAAATCATAATCATTAAATCATTATCATCGAAGTTTGTTAGAGCGACGATTGCGTATAATTTAAAAAAAACCGGAGATATTGCATCTCGGGAGGTTAACCATTATTACCGGAGTCTCCCGGCCGATCCGGGAGGGTTGGCAACCCTAGCTACTACCCATGCCGTAAATAGGAGGATTTTGAAGAGTTTGGAAGGCAACGGTGGGCATTTTCAACATGTACTGTAGTGTTTGTTGATATTTTGTTTATTTCTTTTTTTCCATATATCCACATCATACTTCTAATTTTCAACCATTTGAGCCAATTCAGGGTATTTTTCGTTAAATTTTCTGCAAGTTTTGGCAATAATTTGATCACATTGTCCATGCAGAATGAATAATTTCATCAAAACTCTGTTGGAATAGTTATTTTCACCCATTTTAAGTCATTTTCAGTCGAATAACAAAACGTCGAAATGATTTATTTCACTTGACACTATTAGTTTTAGTTGCCATAGAAATAAAGTCTTTTAATCCTTCACTAGCTACGATACAATAACTTTTTTTTTGAGAGAAAAACGAGATCCTGATGATTTAGGTATAGGAACATACTATATTATTTGAAAGGAAATTTAACTAGCTTCTAATTTCACAAGTCTCATATAGGGGGCTCAATTTGAAAAAATGTATTTTTGCCATTTTTGTATGTAGCAGAAATCGTACTTATTTTGAACATAATAATACTTTATGGAGAATTCCGTAAGAACGTTAATCGTACTTAAGATTTGTTCAATGTGCGTTCTCCCAAATTCCGTGTTGGAAAATTGCAGAACTTCATGAAGTTTTACTGTCAAAAGGGTCAGGAAGAATTTTATAACAGAAGATTAAGATATGGTAATCAATGTTTTGACGTTTTTTGAAGCTTATCCAACCACATCCACGAAAGATCTAAGTTGTCCATCAATTTATGGAAATTTGAAGAAGCATAAGTACAAAGCTTCTACTTTCAACTTGTACGCCCTCTGAAGCCCTAAGATCCTTCAAACCGGTTGATGCAAACTTTTTGGCGAATATATGAAGCGATTAGGCAAAATTATGAAAACTTAGATGTTCAACAGGCATAATAGTCATAACTGCGCATTGGGCAACGGGAAACCATTACGTAATGAGAAAAAAACATTTTCAAGATCTGTGGAGCTTCAATTTATTGTGTGCTTTAAAAGATGATCAAGTTTTTTGTCATTTATGATGAAAATTCAAACGGGGTTCCATATCTCGAAATTTTGAATACAACTGTGGTCGTAAATTATGTAAAATTCTTTTTCTTGTTTCTTTGATTTGAGTTTTTCAAAAAGTATTTACAATAATTCGGCGCTATACGTTGTTAGATACATGAAGTTATTGTAGCATAATCAGTAGATTGTTGTTAAAAAAAAATTGCTATCCCCAGGTTTAGCCGAAAATATTGACTGCGGTTTCAAGCTGGATTTTTAGTTTGACGGACTGTAAGCGTAGACGCAACGCAATAATTTCAACTATAGAATGTATGAACTCTTGTTTATAAATGAACGTAAAGGCATGACGTAACGTAAGTGAAACGGACTGGAACGGAAGAGTTGGCCAACATTCATCTTTTTACAGAGCGTTTCTTACGTCCGGCCAATCAAAAGAAAGAATTCTATGTGATGTCAGCGTCACTATCAGATGTCACTTGTCCCGCCTTCAGTTTAGTAAAGTTCTTTGAATTTTTATTCTTGTTTTGTTGATTACTCACAATAGATGAATAATTAGAATATTATTATACAAATTCAAACCAACAGGCTATTTACGATTAACATAATTTGTAGGTTATGTTGAATGTCACTCATCACCTTAACATCTACCCCTGCGCAAAAATTCCGTTCCCTGGAATTATAAATTCTAAAATTTTTTACAATCCGTTCGTTACGTATTAAGTGCGTCTACGTTTACAGTCCGTAAAACTATAAATCCAGCTTTAACCTTCCCATTCCGCCATTTTGAAATATACAGAATGAAAAACGAAGAATGTCTCAGAAAGTGAGCCCTCTCCTTGGAAACTATGTTTCTCATTGGAGTCCTATGAAACGGATAAAGAATTTTTTTCTTTTCGAATTTCCGTCCTTAATTTCAATTGGATTGTTTGTGATTACCTTGTTATATAAATAATTTAAACAAAATTTGATACTTAATGTTATGTATAGTTTCATTATCCTTGATTTAGTCAAAATTATTTGATGATCAAGTGAAATCTGCAATATTTGTTTATTTTATTTTATTTGTTTATTTGTTTCTGAAGAATACAAACAGGTGAATTTCACACCCAAAATAGTATTCACAGAGTAAACTTAAATTCTAATAACAAGTACAGAGAAAAAACATATAAATCTAACTAACTAGAAATTGACCAAAAATCAACCAGCGCTTACGTTAGTGAAAAAAGGAATATAGAAAACAGATAACATTGTTCACTTCATATACACAAAAAAAAAATGTTTCACAATTCATTGAGAAATTTCTGTATCAATGTCCTCTTAACAGTATATACACTATCATGAAAAATATCAATGTTACACGCATAAAGATTAGAGTCTTTAAGTATTCTATATAAAGGAGAATTCTGAGCGCTTCTAGTATTCCTCAGCGGAAGGTAAAAAGTGTTATGATGCCTAGACAATCTGCCAGGTACAAGAAAAGAAACTCCACCAAGAACGAAACCAGGTTCGCGAAGATTCTCAAGAATCTTGATCAGAAATATAATGCCACTCAACTTCCTACGAAACTCCAAGCTCGCCATCCCAAAATGTCTCAAACGTATATTGTAATTCTCGGGGTTGTGCGTCTGAGTAATAAGACCACATCTAAAGCCAAGAAATCTCAGGAATTTCATCTGAACCCTCTCCAAACGTGAGATGTAAACCTGATATTGAGGACTCCAAACAATTGTCACAAAATTTAGTTTACTGAATATATATGCATAGTAAATGGTCATAAGAGCTTTAGTGTTCCTAAACTGTCTACACTGTCTAATTACGTAACCAATCATTTTATTGCTACTGTTAACCACTGATTCCACATGATGACGAAACAAAAGTCTAGAGTCAAGAATCACCCCCCAAGTCTCTGACTCTATCCGTCCTCATAAGGATAGTATCGTTAACAGAATAATTATATCGCAGGGGATCCTTATTGCGCGTAAAAGAAACGACATAACACTTTGCTATGTTGAGGAACAAATTGTTATCAATGCAGTATGAACTAAAATTGTTTAACTCAGTCTGCAATTTGACACAGTCATGTATATTATTCACCACCGAAAAAATCTTTAAGTCATCCGCAAAAAGCAGTATCTTACATTCCTTGAAACAATATTTTATTCTGTTGATATAAATTAGAAAAAGTAGCGGACCTAAATTGGACCCCTGGGGTACACCTGACGTGACAGACAATGGCACAGAACAGAAAACCTGAACCGATACGTACTGGGACCTATCTGTTAAATAGGATTGGAACCATCGCAAAACGATACCATGCACACCGACCCCAGCAAGAGCTGCTAATAGACAGTTTATATCAACTTTGTCAAATGCCTTGCTAAAATCGGTGTACACGACATCAACCTGCTTCCGGTCATCAAGCCCATTAGTCAAGTATTCCAGAAAAGTCACCAAGTTTGTCTCTATTGATCTTCCTTTGAAGAACCCATGTTGTTCTGGGATAATTTGCGGTTTAACAAGGTGAAAAAGGTAGGGATAAATCAATTTCTCAAAGATTTTTTCAAAAACACTCAATTTGCTAATAGGTCTATAATTTTGAACTTGACTGTGATCTCCACCCTTATAAACGGGAACTATGCATGCGCTTTTCCAATACTCCGGGAAAACACCAGAAAGCAGCGATTTGTTGTAAATAATAGTTAGGGGAGTTTTAAGAGATGAACTGCAAGCTCTGACAAAAGATGGAGGAATCGAATCAGGACCAGCCCCTTTATTGATGTCAACACTTAGAAGCGACTGTTCAACTTGGTAATCTGTCAGTTGAATTTGACTCAAGACAAACTGATCACTGTGCGAAATGACGTTACACAGTATGCAATGCTAATTGTGAGAGACCCTAACAGAAAGTTATTACCTAATATTCCATGAGAACCAGATACGAGAAAGGGCAATAGCAATTCTACTTAGTATGTTGCAAATGCATAAATTGAGACAAACATAGAATTACTCTTTATATGGGAAGTATATAAGTTTTATGTTTTAATTATGAAAATTTCAATTTAAGAAAAATTTGTATGAAAAGATTCACCTGTTAGATTCATCTACCTCTGATGCTGATCTTTTAGCATTTGAGGGATCTACACGGCTGGATGTTGGTGGCCCACTAAAAAGAAATCCAACCAAAAAGTTATAAACATTGAACAGCGGAGTCAGTAACCACCAAAACATGCCTCCTATAATTCTGTTAGTACTTGACGATACTACTCCTTGACTTTGCGGTAATATCAATATAACCGCATTTGGAACCAGCTGTAGATCCAGAAGAGATTGACTACTATCAATGGTATTAAATTCTCTTCGAGGAAATGTGGTAGATAATGTATAATTTGTGAAAGGTAAATTCATTTCATTTTGTATGTATTGGTGAACTACTTCAAGAGAATCACTGATCTAAAAATAAAGGAGAAAACTCAGAGTACAGATAATTTGAATCACCTTTCACTTACCTGGAACTCTTTAGTGTGTGATGATCCATCAGGTAGTCTGAACTGCAGTCTTGTAATGTTATTCTGAACATAAGGTCTATAAGGCTGAGCAACAGGTTGCGATATTTGTGATGCGCCAGTAGAAACTTGCTGAGAGAATTTAGAAGCTCTCTCAGCTTTGTCTTGGGCTATTTGCGCTAAAACTTTATCTCTGGCAGCTTTATTTTCCCTTTTTTCTTTATCCCTCTCTTCCATTAATTGTTTGAGTTCTTCCTCATGTTGCAACTTCTTCATTTGCTGAACGTTCTGGCCAATTTTGCGTCGTTCTATTTCTTTTAGTCTTTCTTCCTGAAAATAGCCGTAAATGAATATATTGAACGAGTATTTGTGCTACAAATCCTAAAACTCCTAGCTGGGTTTTGACCAGGACGCCTTCTCAGTGAAACAAATTCTGAGCAAGACGTAGGCATATGACATAAATGTTTATAATATATTCGTGAATTAAAACAAGCATATGACTCCATCAACATAAATCGACGACTATACCAGATATTGCACTACCTTCATATTCCGTTTAAATACATATGGCTAATCAAGACTACAATTAACGCAACCATAATAACAAAATCTCTCTAGTCTGGGTTCCCGGTCACTCGGCAATCAAAGGAAATGAAGAGGCCGATTAACTCGCCAGAAAGGGAGTACCGCCATTTACTGCCCCAGAACCTTTCTGCGGAAAATTCACCTATGAGAGAGTTTCGGGAGAATGAGGAAACCGAAAGAGAAACACTCTGGCGGAATCTTCCAGGGATCAATCACTCCAAAAAGTTCCTTGGGAACTTTGAAACTGCAAGATCCAAAGGATATCTGAATCTCGGTAAGCATCTGATGAGACTAAGTTTATCAGAAACTGACGAGTGTAGATTATGTGGGGAGGAGGAAGAAACTCCTGTTCACCTGGCTACAGAATGCCTCGCCATTGCAAGCCAACGAAAGAAATGATTTGGTCAAGAACTTGTGGGAGTGACGACATAACCTCCTTGTATTCTTCCTAGATAATGGAGTTCATTAATACTCTGGAACTAGAGGGCGAGCTGTAGGTAGATGGCGTAGAACAGAAAACAGCTCTGATGGGGGGTACAATAGACCTTAAGGTCACAGAGCAACATACACCCCAAATTAAATAAATAAATGAACTCAGCCATGGCGACAGTAGGAGTACAAAATGAATCACACATACAATTGAAGAAAGTAAAGGACTAAAACAAGGAGATGAGTTGGTGTAACTACGATGTATAACCGGATCCTTGAATATATCAAACGGAAATAGACAATGTAAAATATAACTCACTTATACATAAATTGATGCAAATAGTAGCCTATGCTGACAATATGAACAGCATGTCCCCTAGACAGACGATGTGACAAGCGGGTACAACTGAGAAGAGAAGCCAAGAATATCAGACTCCAAATAATACATAAAAAATTAAAATACTCACACAAACGAAAACAGGAAGATGAACAGCGCCTTAGAGTCAAGGAAAATATTGAAGAAGTGTAGAGCTCCATTTATCTAGAAGTCAAATTCAACACAGAAGGGTAAGAGCAGACAGAAATAAAAACCGTAGAACAACATTCGCCTAGAACCTACTTTGCCTTGTCACACATGTTTCGCTCCAAATCCATACACAGACAGTCGAAAAACAAAATCTAAAAAAGCATCATCACACATGTTGTGTTATGGACGTGAGACCTGGATTATGTCAGAGAATGTTAAGAACAAGCTAGACGTGTTCGAGAGAAAAATACTGAGAAAAATTTTTGATCCAATATAAGAGAACGATATATTGAGATAACGATAGAATCATGAACTCTACCACCTCCAGATAAAGGCCAATGTTAAATTTAGACGGCAGCGCCATTCGAGGAGGTGCACGTATTAAAAAACTATTGAATAAATATTTAAGAAATCAATTCATGAAATAGACATCACAAGATAAATTGTAACGGAATTCTTCTACGCATTCCAGTAATATAAATGTTGAGAAACCGCGAGAATCTTCATTTTCTAATTACAATTGAGTCGAAAGAGCCATATTCAATAAGACAACAATGCACAATTGTCTTTTGAGTAAAAATCATAAGAGTAGAACGTTTATTACCTTCGGTGAAAAACTCACTCAAGAATCACCTAAAATATAATCGGCAACGGAATAAATATTTTCCATTTAGATTATCTTTCAAAACCAGTCCTGAAAATGTCCACTTAATTTAATATTTATGTAATCCTACATCAACCCTAGAATAAGAGTAGAACGTACTATGGTTCGTCAAAATTACGGCGGTCGAACCAATTTAATCATATAACTTATATTATATATTATTCATAAGCCGCTTTAGTGCGCCTGTGACTTTTCATCAGTTGGTGTCTAGATGCCAGTGGCAATGTGTAAAGTTTTTAGGATGAATGTTTTCTAGATTAGGCCAAGCTACAGAGATTTAGAGTGAGCATTTTGTGTAAAAAGTGTTAGAAGAAAACCAGCTCCGCCATTGTTTGTAAAATAGTTCCACATGAAATAGCGATATGTTTTTCACTCGACTTTATTATTTATATCTTTGTTATTAACAATTTTATGCAAAAAATGTTTTTTTTAGTTTTTTGCTTATAAAATTGAAACTATCAGAGTAATCGTGATGGTGTCAATAGACTTATTGTAGAAAATGAAAAGACGAGAAAAATAAGAGGTCGGATGACTCGATCAGACCCTTAGTCCATGGGAAAATCGAAAAAAACCGGCCAAAATGCAGTTTTTTCAAAAATTCATAACTCGGTTATTTTCTGAGTTGAAGCGTAGATCCTCCGGTTATTATCATTTATCAATATAAACTTTATTCGTGCGAAGAGCAGGAACTGTCCGATGCATAGGTTCTGATCTGTGGCCATTTGAATATTTTACTATGCAATTTTCCAGCAGACCTGAATGCGGCAGGTATGGTCCGATTTCAATTTACAAAAAAGATTTTGAAAGTAGAATTCTCATAGTTCAAAACGTTTATCTTGGTTTTACAGAAAAACGCTGAGAAATATGTTAAAAATAAAGCTGAACATGACGAAAAAGGGCCAAGCGCGTGAGAATAGTTGAAGAGTGGGGGTAGAGCAGCAGACAAGGATAAGCATGATATTCGAAAGCGTCGGCATTTTGAACATGACGGTTATTTCTCGGCCGTTTTTCGTCATGTTCAGCTTTATTTTAAACATATTTCTCAGCGTTTTCATGTAAAACCACGATGAACGTTTTGAACTATGAGAATTCTACTTTCAAAATCTTTTTTGTAAATTGAAATCGGACCATACCTGTCTGCTGTAAAATTGCATAGTAAAATATTCAAATGGCCTCAGATCAAAAACTATGCATCGGGCAGTTCCTGCTCTTAAAACAAAGTTTATATTGATAAATAATACTAACCGGAGGATCTACGTTACAACTCAAAAAATAACCGAGTTATGAATTTTTGAAAAAACTGCATTTTGGCCGGTTTTCCCTTAGGTCTGATAGAGTCGTCCGACCTCTCATTTTTTTCGTCTTATTATTTTCTACAATAAGTCTATGGACACCAACACGATTACTCGCGATTTTTTGCATAAAATTGTTAATAAAAAAGATATAAATAATAAAGTCGAGTGAAAAACATATCACTATATCATGTGGAACTATTTTACAAACAATGGCGGAGCTGGTTTTCTTCTAACACTTTTTACATTAAAAAATCTCTGTGGCTTGGCCTAGATAGCTGGACCTTCGTCAAATTCACGACACGATAGTATTTTATTTTAGAACCACAGGCTGCATCAAGTATTCAAAATATACATACTAAAGGAAGAAGAACCATATACGCTATTTGTCCATCAAAGAAAAAAGAATGACCTACATATGCGCTATTTGTCCATCAAAGAAAAGAAGAATGACCACCATGTATTGCAATAAATACAAATGATCCATATGTGCAGAACATAGATCCAATTAATGCTTTGAATGTTAAAGCAGTTTTTTATTTTCTTAACATGAAATGAATACAAAACATTTAGGGTGAACGCCTACTTATCTGCACCGAACGCGTCGAACGAAATGAATCTTAGAATTTCTTTATATGAAATCCTATGAAACCTCGCACACCTACCCGCGTCCAATCGTCCGAATCTGGAAGAACACCAGCTTGACTTCGATCCGTTCGACGCGGACAAATGTGCGTTCACCCTTAATATTACTTTTTTTGGAAATGTTTTTTTTTTGAACAGTCCTAAGTTTAACGAGCGATAGTAATAACGTATAATAAAAACATGATAGTATTCTAGGGTTAAATACTATAATTTCGGAAATTTAAAATTCACTGCATACTTTCAGTGTATTCACAATATAAATATGTAACATTGGAAGATGAACATACCATCTTTCAGATAAAAGCGTATATAAGAGATGCTAATAAACCAAACAGATATTTTATTGACCTGTTGCCAACACTCTTTGAAGAACACTAATCAAATTCAATCTATGAAGTGAGTTAAAGTTATTCTTAGATTGACAAAGTACTAATTTATTTTGAAAGTAAATTAACTCTAAAATGTGTATGAATCCAGAATAAAAATTCAAATGGAAGTCTATAAGAATCACATTCAATATTTAAATTAAAAATCAAAATAAGGGATAATTGAAACAGAAAATATGACAACATTTGAAACATTCATTATCGAATATAATATTGCGACATGATTTAATTTTCACGACTATTTTTGGTAGAACTTGATATATCTAGAAACCAGTAATTTTCATTTAGATCTAATAAAAGAAAATTTGCAATGATAGTTGAATAGAACACAAATATCACGGACAAACAGTCCGGATGAAATAGAAGAATTTCGTTTTTTCCCTAAAAATTCATGGGAAAAGTATAGTAACACGGTTTCCCCTATTATCTTCGTAGAAAGTTTTCCTTGGGTTCGTTGGAAAAGATAAGGCATAGCAGAACTCAAAAGTCTTAAATAGTATTCTACAGCTCACTGTTTCGAACAGTCTGAACAATGCTCGTACTGGTGTTTTCTGCATTCGCAATACCCTTTTAACTCAAGTAGGTTCTGAAAGTCCGACGCAGCCAAGCAGTTAAAATTAACATAAATTGAAGTTGACGGTTATGTCGTTCCTATCATGCGTTTGATTCTGCAGAAGGTCAAATTAGCTGTACTAAGCTTCTCGAAGATAACGTAGTATTATGCCGTAGTATTCCAGCTTTTTCAGAATTGGTTGAAGTTCAGTTTTGCTGAGTTGTAAGTTTTACTTCCATGTACTATCCAAGGGCTTGAAAATTAATTGCGACGATTTCGTTCTTAGCTGATGCTAAGATCTACAGCGTTTTAAAATAAAATATGTCTTTATTTGCTGACCCTTAAACAGTGAAATAAATGTTGTTTCAAACAGTTTGTGGTCTACTTGTCTCAGTTTCCTCATTTACCACCTAGCAAATAATTGAGTTACTGTTATATTTGTGTAATGCTGTCTTAAGGTTTGATTCTTTGAGTTGTAGCTTTAATTGTTAGCAGAACTCTCATTATTACACATCGTTTTCTACTAGTGCCATTGCCAATGATGTTTTGGTTCGATTTTGAATAATTTTCAACTCAGGTTCATTCCAGATTTGTAGACTGGGTTTCACGATCGATTTTTATTTGTAAAGAAATTTTTCTGTGAAAATATTTGGAATTTTTTTCAGCATCTGCTCTAAGAGGAGATGTCTCAAGTTTCTTAATATATTCAATCGGTTGCTAAAACGATGAGTACTGTTTGTTTGAAATTCTTACGAGTTTGATTATAATAAGTTGAAGTGCTGTCCTTATGGAAATCTCTAGAAATTGTGTTGTATGATCATCCTTCTAAGAGTTGTTTATTTGATGAACAAACTTCGGTCTACTGTAAATATGAATATTTCATTTATTGTCAGACACCGATTTTTATTAGCTAGATAAGATGAATTTTTCATTTATAGATACTATACTTATTTCTGATAGAACGGCACCTTAATCACTTATGTTTGTATGCACCATTTTGCTTAATCAAATTTACACATCTAAAGCACAGTCATTAATATAAAAGTCTCTTGAGAACTTTAAAATATATGCCTAGTGAAGAATGTCTTCAGAACATTTTTAACCTCTCAACATCTGATCCCAGGAGGTACAATATTAAATAATCTAATCGCGATATAGTCTGGTCTGACTCTTCTTCAATCTGCATAGACTTCCTAGAAGCTCAACAAAATTCCCAAAATTTTACCTCACGGATACATAAATTAGCCCCAATAAATTCCCATTGGTAGGACTCTACAATGTTGAAAAACTTAAAAAACCATTTTTGTGTTACGGGCCATCCATAAATTACATTAAGTAAATTATTTTAATTACATTTGTGTGACCTCACATATTTTGAAATTTGTTGGTGGAGTTGACAATATACTTTATTTTTCACCACTATTTTTATTCAATTATTTTCTTGAAAATGTAGTAATACTACGAAACTGCTGTCGCAAATAATTGAATAAAAATAGTGATAAAAAAAAGTGACGTTATGAAGCTTTTGACTTGTCTCCTTGTCACATTCTTGACACCTTCCCACCCTTAACATGCATGGCTTATGAGTTTAAACTTTCTGTATTCTACAGGTTCAAATATATCTACTTCAAATTAAAGAACTGAGCTCTACAGTTTCTCCTATAGCGGAGCCCAAACTGAAACCAACGAAAATGTTTGTCAATGCATATATTCCTCTGTGTTGGCCCTAAAACCATTTTATGAAAGCCATAACTTTCTAGGTAGTCGTAAAGTGCTGATATGCATTGAATGAGACAATGAAGTCGCCTGCAATGACAATATCCCTGCCATAACCAACCCTTTGCAAAGCAGATCACATCTTGTTCAAAAATGCTTCAAAGCCACCACCTGGTGATCTATAGATAACATTATATACAAATTATGTGGTCTTATATGAATACAGGATAGCTCTACACAATTTTCTATATATATATATATATATATATATATATATATATATATATATATTTAAAAAAAAAAAAAATATATATTATCCTGTTTTAAAGTGTTATCCAGATTGAAGATTTCATTCATCAAGTATAACTCTACCACTGCCTCTAATCTAAACTCTTTATGGGCTCAGGCATTAGCTACTGTAAAATTACAGAACAGTCCTCAGTTCATCAACAGGTAACCAGTGCACAATAAGAGACATCACATTAAATTTTCTGTCCTTCAGAAACAGCTTAGGTTCATCAACTTTATTTTAACTGACTAAATATTGCAATGAAGAAGACTTAATTTAATTCTTGAACAAGGCTGTTCCTATAAATTCCATAGGTTACTACTTATAGGTTTAAGAAATGCCTAACTTCAGCATTCAATATGGAATCCTTGTCTTCTGGGGTAACAAGTGTGAACAACCTATACATTAGGAAATTTTTTGTTTTTAAAAATACAATTTGATTCAATTACTCATCAAATAACTTGTAATATTTTTTATTTTAGTTTCAGCAGAAAAACTGGCGACAAAAGGCAGGAATAAATTTTTGAAACTTTCAGTTCAGATTGGTTTCTTTATTTCCTTCAATTGGCGCAGGTATGCTATTTAAACTGACATTTCTACTGTGCTGATTGCTTTTCACTGTTTTCCATATTACATCTTTGTCAGTGTTTTTTTTCAGTTTCTCTAATGAAAAACTCTATTCAACTTCATTTTTACCTTGATTAGAAATTAAAATTTTTTGCCTTTGCTCCAGATCCATTGGTTTATAAGAACAACTTTTCATCTGTACATCCTTTTTAGCCATTGATCTTGAGTCATCTACCATATATTATTACTTTCATGGTTATTTCATGAGTTTCTTGATACTGACACGGCAAGCTGTTATCAGTTTGATTATATTTACACTGTATTTGTTTCTTTTTAGGTGTTTTTGTCATTTCTGTTTATTTAGTCCTTTATGTGTTATCAGTTTCAACCACACCAGGAATAGATATATAAATATTAAGATAACATTACACTATGGCACATATGTTAACTATTCTTATTTTTGTGAAACCTTTGATCAGATAGCATTTTAATGTGAAACACTGAGAATATTGCCTTCTATCAACAATTTATATTACAAAGGGGAACTTGGTTCAAAGTTGAAAGTTTTAGTGCTCCAAGAAATTTCAACTAATTTTTAATCTCAAATCTTACCTCCTCATCTTGTTTCCGTTTTTCTTCTTTTTTTTGCTCAATCAATTCTCTAGCATACTCAATTTTTTTTTCTGGAGTAAGATCTCCAGATGACTGAGAAGGAACTTGGTTTGAACCGACAGAAGTTGTTGCTACAATATTTGGAATAGTATCTCTTGTTGTAACCACTTCTTGCTGCTCATTGTTGATCAAACTTTCAGAGATAGATCCTTAAAGAACATGTAACTTTGAATTTAAAGGAACACTAGTTGATCCAAATATTGATTTTACCTTTTTGCAATATTATTTCACTTTTAAGAACAATATTATCAATCTTATTGATAAACTCAGAAACATCTATATTTTCTGTTACAATTTCTATAGGTTGTCCATTTTTACCAATGAAGAATATTGAAGGAATTGAATTGTGTGGATCTGAACGTAACGTTAAGGACAAATCTAAGAAAAATTAATAAACTACTGACAACCTGTTAATTGTTAGAGATATCAATATAGCTCATAATAAATCTGAAACACTGCCAAGTAGGTACAATTAAATTGTCTTTCATGTTGAAAAAGGATACATATAGCACTAAATTGTTCATGGGCTGTAGAATTCTGCTCAACTTTAATAGCAACAAAATGCTTAGTTTTCAATTTTTGAAGTATTTCATCATTGCTAAATACATTTTCAAAATGTACAGATAACTCATTATCCCCTAGAAGAACAGCATAATGTAATTTTGAATTGGTAAATATTGTATCCATTTCATAGTTTGATCTTACCTTTAATAAAAACTATAAATATAGCACCAACGTTTTTTGCTTTTGTAACTGCCGCAGCTATATCTCCTTCGTCCCAAAGATTTGCCATATTTTATTATTATCAGTTGAAGTTTGTTGATCACTATAAATACTGAAACAAAACCTAACCTTTAATAAACATTTATTTCCAAGGAAGTTAACTATGCACATACAAAAAACTTTATATTAAGATAAGAGTACAAGAATTGAGTAGTCATCAGTTTCATCACATGCAAATGACAGTTTGACAGTATTAACAACTCCATGCAGCGCTGCCACAACTGTCACTTCTTTTTCTGTCTTCTATATTCCATCCGTAGAGTAGAGTAGTGTTGTATTAATAAAAAAAAGGAAAAAAGGAAACACACGTGTTTCATTCATCCCTGAAGTTTGTGTCAGGGGGGCGGGCAGCTTGAGTTTGGGATTAACTCCTTCAGCCAGATCAGAGGATACACTTGTATGTACAAGTGCATTAAGGATAGGTGAGACGGGATATTTATGGAACATAGGAAGTGTTATAGGGTTCAGAGGATTAATACTGGCCCAGCATTCGCCTTATAAGTTTGCAAGCAGCGACTTACATTACCATGAGGAAACCTCTGAAAAAAACTCATGGCAGACCAGTCGGCCCCGTGGTTTGAACCCGAGACCTCCCAAATACTAGCCAGCGTACGCTAAGTACTCGACTAACTAGGTGGGTGTTGTATTCATAGAAATCTTAATATATATATATATATATATATATATATATATATATATATATATATATATATATATATATATATATATATATATATATAATAATATTTATTGTCAATAATTATTGCTACACTTCAATGAAAATGAAAAAAGTCAACAAACTGTTACAAACATCGATACTATTTATTGATTCTATAAAAAAAATTGTAGACAGATTTCTTGAAAAGCTTGTAGTCTCTGATCCTTTGAGTCGACTTCGGCAATTTGTTAAAGAGCTTTATACCTGCATACTGCGAACCCGCTTCTCTCTCAAAGCCGAGTAGTGAATTGGATATAAATAGGGAAAAATTTGTCTAGTGTTGTTTCTGTTTTTGCACTCTTCAAAGTAGTAATCATGCTTATGGAGGAACAAAAGCAGCCTGTAGATATAAAGGCCATATATGGTCACGAAGTCATTTTGCCTGAAAGAGTTTCGACATGAGTCCCTGTAACCCATTCCCAAAATTGTGCGTAATGCCCATTTTTGGAGGACAAAAATTTTCTCTGCATAAGGTGAACCACCCCAAAGAATGATACAATACGAAGCTACAGATTGAAAATTAGCATAATAAATGACCTTTAGCACATCCCATCCGACTCGCTTTTTTTACTATGTTCAGAGTATATATCACAGAGCAAAGTTTTATTTTTAATTGGTCGATATGAGAATTCCACATCAATGCGCTGTCTATTTGAGCTCCTAGAAACGTTGCTTGTTGACCAACAGTAATTGTCTGATCTCCGTAACGCAACATATCCGGCGGGATCCAACCTTGTCTTTCGGTAAAGAAATATATGCCATCAGTTTTCTGGACATTCATTACCAGTTTATTATCAATGCACCATTTCTCAATATTAATCAAAACAGACTCCAATGTCTGAGTTGATGTGGAGATATTTGCAGCTCGAACTAAAATGTTTGTATCATCAGCGTATATGATTGGTTGACAGTTTTCTGCTGGTAAATATTTGGTTATATCATTTATGTAGACAATAAAAAGCTGGGGTCCCAAAATACTTCCTTGAGGTACTCCCATAGGTGACACTAGTTCTTTTGAGGTGTAGGTGACTCCTTTCACAGTGATAGAGACTCTCTGCTTCCGATTGGTGAGGTAACTTTTTATAAGATTTAGTAGTCTATCTCTTATTCCATATAGTTCCATTTTTGTCAGTAATATTTTATGGATCACACAGTCAAAAAAGCCTTAGATAGATCGAGGAACACAGCCGCTGGAATTTCACCTTTCTCCAATGCCAAAACAATAGCATGTGTTAGTTCATAAATGGCAGTTTCAATATTTTTATTGCTTACAAATATATCACTAAACTTCTTGAAAAATTTTAGAATTCCAACTGCTAGAATTTTCTCAAACATTTTGGAGAATGAACTCAGTAGACTGATAAGTCGATAGTTCCCCAATTCAGCAAAGTGTCCTTTTTTATATATAGGTCTGATTTCTGCTATCTTAAGTGCATCTGGAAAAATTCCTTCTTTGAAAGATAAATTCATAATATGAGTAAGGGTGGCTATAAAGTGAATATATTTTTTCACAATACTCATGGAAATCCCGTCATAACCGCTCGAGCTTTTGTTCTTCATTAATTTTACTACTCTGATTATTTCAGATTCCTCAATATTAAAAACATAAAATGATTTTTGAAGACGTTTGAAATCACGTCTAGAATTTTTTGTTGATGGCATGTTGCTACTTATTGCAGGTGCTATATTGACAAAAAAATCATTAAAATTATTTTCCGACGACCTCTAAATAAAAGCTTACTTTAACGTACACGAAATTGATCATTAATGGCCCATTTTAATGTACAATTCCTACTATTTTAATGTATGATTGTCATGGGCAACCAAACACAGAAGTATTCATCACGGATTAGTTGAATTATTCTGTGTCTGTACTGTTATTCCACAGAGAATTCATATCGAAAAATTTAACTCTATACAAAATAAAGTAGAAATTGCAGAAAAAATGTTACGCAATAATCGTACGAAAGTAATTAACACTTCAGCTTCCACCAGTTCCACATATTCTTTATCGGATATTGTAGGTAATGTGAATTATTCAGAATGTCACATGTCTAATTAGTCCAAGAGCTTGCTACATAAAACAGGGTCGATAAGGTGCCCCCAGTTTTAGTTTATAAACTGGGGGTCCCAATGTACATCACCAAACGCCACTTGTTAAGGTCAGAACAGGTCGGATATGAAAATGCCAGCCGATTTTCCCGGACGAAAAAATTGACTGAAAAAGCTCATAGCGTGCGCGCGTAAAACCTTTTGTAACATGTGGTTTGAACGTCAAGTAAGAGCGGTGTAATAGTGCAAGAAGTTTTGCAGGCCGGAAAACCCTCGTAAGAAGTGATCGAAAGTGCCGGAAAACTCACCTGAAAAACCTCAAAGCGTGCGCGCGTAAAACCTTTTGTAACATGAGGTTTGAACCTCAAGTAAGAGCGGTGTAATAGTGCAAGAAGTTTTGCAGCTCGGGAAACTCTTGTAAGAAGTGATCGAAAGTGACGAAAAACTCACCTGAAAAACCTCAAAGCGTGCGCGCGTAAAACTTTTTTATTAGATTTTTGGGGTCTCAACTAAGAGCGGTGTGATAACGCAAGAACTTTGGCAGGTCGGAAAACCTCAGAAAAAATTAAAGAAAATCGGCGTATATTTGAAATAAAAATTTTTCGCATTCGACTTAACGGAAAATTTTTTTTTGATGGCTCCATTCAAAATATCTGTTTGTGCTACCCGAAATAAAAATAAAAATCATCAGTATACGGTGGAAACTCACTGAAATATAATAATTTTATCGCGCGCGCGCGTTTTTATCGCGCTTACTCATTTTCCGCCTATTCGAGCCACCGCCGGAAACGCCAACGTCGCAAAAACCGGGCTTCTGATTTTTTTTTCATGAATTCATTTAACGCGCCAATTATCAATCGATTTTAAAAAATTTGGTTTTTAAAGTTCTGGGAACAGTTGTATTTTTTGGTACAGTTGCTCAGTAATGCGTATTGGCTCATGGCACCCCAAGACACTTTGATGAACGTCCAGGCAAGATGGTGATCTTGTCGCTTATTTCTCGCAGCGCAAAAACGCGCGTACGTATTTACTCGTCCAATGCGCACATTTCATTTTCAATGCATTGTGACACTTTGTACATGCAATATTATAATAAAAGGAGTAGAATTGAGCTGTATGAGCAATAGTAAAAGTAAGTAAAATTTATTAACATCAAAGACGTGAATAATACAGAATTCACATTCATGTTTGGTCGTAATTTTCCATTTCCTCGTCGAATTCGTCTCTCTCGTTGTCCAGGTCATATCGCTATCGTCAGCATCGCTCTCGGCACGTGATGGACCATTTTCGTCTCCTCAACTTCAGGTATTTCATCTAGAAAAGGAAACAAATTTGATTGATGTAAAGTTCTACTAATCGATAAATTGAAATAAGAAATGAAATCGTGTACCATAACTTTCTGCGGTTTGTTCTAATATCACATCTTTGATAGAAGCTGGCCACTGGTCATCATCGAACCAATTGAACTCGTAGGCAGAATGTCCCCTTTTCCAGCCCCATTCTTCCGGTTTCAATTCGGTTGGAGCTACATTTTCAGCATTTCCCCATACCGAAGCTATATAATGAGTCCGTAAGAAATGTTGGTAAAGTTCTCTTTGGCTAGGTGGCATCATTGTGGCATCAATGTTTAAGGAACTTATTTTATCAAAAGCTTCATTGATATTTTTGAATTTAAATTTGCTCATTACTTTTGCGTGTCGAGCTGAATTAACTGTGACAATGCTCTCAGCTTGGGAGTACATGCGACATACAAAATTTCCAATTATAGAAAAAGTGCTCTCCGCATCCATATTTTCGACGTCAGGCATATTGGCAAATGCAAGTTGAAAAGCGCTCGATTTACACAAGAGGCTATACGGTCTTTGCTTGGCTTTTTTATAGAAAGACGGGTTGTAATCGCAGCCTGTAAAAGCTGCTATTACTGAGCAACTGTACCGAAAAGTACAACTGTTCCCAGAACTTTTAATTTTTTTAAAATCAAAATCGGTTGATAATTGGCGCGTTAAATGAATTTACTAAAAAAAATCAGAAGCCCGTTTTTTGCGACGTTGGCGTTGCCGGCGGCAGCTAGAATAGGCGGAAAATGAGTAAGCGCGATAAAAAATTATTATATTTCAGCGAGTTTCCATCGTATCCTGATTTTTAATTTAATTTTGGGTAGCACAAACAGATATTTTGAATGGAGCCATCATTTTTTTCGGAAGTTTTCCGACCTGCCAAAGTTCTTGCGTTATCATAGCGCTATTAGTTGAGACCCCAAAAATCTAATAAAAAAGTTTTACGCGCGCACACTTTGAGATTTTTCAGGTGAGTTTTCCGGCACTTTCGATCACTTCTTACGAGAGTTTTCCGACCTGTAAAACTTCTTGCACTATTACACCGCTCTTATTTGAGGTTCAAACCTCATGTTACAAAAGGTTTTACACGCGCACGCTATGAGGTTTTTCAGTCAATTTTTTCGTCCAGGAAAACCGGCTGGCATTTTCATATTCGACCTGTGCTGACCTTATCAAGTGGCGTTTGGTGATGTACTACATTGGGACCCCCAGTTTATAAACTAAAACTGCGCGCACCTTATCGACCCTGTTTTAGGTAGCCAGCTTCCTGACTAAATATTCCATCTATGAAAATCTCAAATTGTTCCATCGGGAGCATAAATATAAATATATCGAAATGAACATAGAAATTTATATTGTGTCAAATGTATCTGTTAAGTAAAAGAAAAATTTATTTCAATCAAGAATTTATATTCAATTCATGATGAGGTCGACGGAAAAATCTTGTAATAAACTCGTTTATTAATGAAGCGATTAATGGTTTCGAACTATTAATTAAATATCTCAACCATTAATCGCTGTCATTAATAAACTAGTTTTTTAAATAACTATTTCAAGTTTGTTAAATAACTATTTCAAGTTTGTATGGATTTTCATGTTTCATATCATCAAAAGTAGATTTCGAGCTCTTTTTAGTGAGTTTATTAACTACCTGCCAAGTTGCCTTTGATTCATTTTGCGCATTTATTATAGTTGTGCTGTAGTACTGTTTTTTTAACTTTGCTATAGCTAAGTCGTATTGTTTCTTATAAGAGTTATAGGTAGTTTTAAATTCTTGTCGTACTTGAGATACTGTGTGAAGTTTATCTAAGATATTCTTCATATGTCTAATTTGAGGGGTGTTTCTGGAGGAGTTTTTATAATTTCTCATAACTACACATTTCAGAGGGAAACTATCATCAAAATTTTTTTTGAAACGGTCCGAGAAGCAATTCCACATCCCATTAATATTTTTCTCATCAAAACTGTGTATCTCATCCCAATTTATGTGTGATATACTAAGTAGAAAATCATCTATAGTTTTTCATTCATTTCTCTAATCCAAATCTTATCTGCCTTTGTATCTTTTAGTTTATCGTTGAATGTGAATATTAATGCTTTATTGTCTGATATGTGATTTTCAATTATTTGTATGGAGCCGTCAATATTCGTTAGGATATTCTCCAAGCAAGAGTTGGAGATAGACCTTGTAGGTTCATTTATTCCAATTTCAATATTGAACATTTTAAGTAGAGCCATAAAAATTAGGGATTCCTTTGTATCAAAAAGTGTGTCAATATTAAAATCTCCGCCAATTATGAACTAACCCTTTTCCTCCATACAAGTTTCTAAGATTATTTTAAGCTTTTCAAGAAATATTTCTATGTTACAGTGCGGCGGTGAATTAGGCTTATAAATACAAATTACTAAAACTTTTAAATTTACCATGTTAATTTGACTCACACTCTATAACATGGGGTAAACTTAAAGAATTTATGTTAAATATATATGGAATCTTACAAAAAACTGCACTTCCACCATGCAATGAAGTGTTACTATCCTAAGTTACATTATCGAGTAAAACCTTAGTATATAAATATATATATATATATATATATATATATATATATATATATATATATATATATATATATATATATATATATATATATATATATATATAGCTCCAGCTGTACTTTTAGAGTCATCCACCACTCATAGAGAACTCATGTTTATGTTGGATCAACTGGAGATGCTAGAGTTGGAACGAATAATGAAAGATTTGAGACAATTCCAAAGTTCTCGTAGGAAATGAATGTTCGATGTGTCGAGTTTGAGTGCGTCTTCCACCCCTCCAGCCGCTTTGATGAAATCCATGGCTACCCCCCAGCCAGCTGCTATAATAGCTCCATCATTACTCCCATTAAGCTGGCATTGTCAACATAGCAGAATCAAATTTAGTATAGTTGAGCATTTGTTGCTATTTTGTTGCTAATTTGTTACAGCAAAATTGATTTTGTTGCTCCAGCCGTTTGGGAAAAAAATTAGACAATGCCAGCTCTTGATTGAGCTGGCACAGTAACATAAATTTTTGGCACATACGGTAGAACTAACTGATTCTAAATTTGTTGCTAATTAGTTGCTAATTAGTTACAGCAGAATTGATTTTGTTGCTCCAGCCGTTTGGAAAAAAATCAGACAATGCCAGCTTATGATTAAGTTGGCATTGTCACATAAATTTTTGGCACAGACGTTAGAAATAACTGATTCAAAATTTGTTGCTAATTAGTTGCTTATTAGTTACAGCAAAATTAATTTTGTTGCTCCAGCCATTAGAAGAAAAAAACCGACAATGCCAGCTTATGATTAAGCTGGCATTGTCACATCAATTTTTGGCCTGCACAGTAAAAATAGCTGATTCAAAATTTGTTGCTAATTAATTGCTAATTAGTTACAGCAGAATTGATTTTGTTGCTCCAGGCATTTGAAGAAAAAAACACGACAATGCCAGCTTAGGATTAAGTTGGCATTGTCACATAAATTTTCGGCACGCACAGTAGAAATAACTGATTCTAAATTTATTGCTAATAAGTTGCTAATTTGTTACAGCAAAATTAATTTTGTAGCTCCAGCCATTTGAAGAAAAAAACCGACAATGCCAGCTTATGATTAAGCTGGCATTGTCACATCAATTTTTGGCCCGCATAGTAATAATAACTGATTTTAAATTAGTTGCTAATTAGTTGCTAATTAGTTACAGCAAAGTTAATTTTGTTGCTCCAGATAATTGAACAAAAAACCACGACAATGCCAGCTTATGATTGAGTTGGCATTGTCACATCAATTTTTGGCACAGACAGTAGAAATAACTGATTCTAAATTTGTTGCTAATTAGTTCCTAATTTGTTACAGCAAAATTGATTTTGTTGCTCCAGACATTTGAAGAAAAAAACCGACAATGCCAGCTTATGATTAAGCTGGCATTGTCACATCAATTTTTGGCCTGCACAGTAAAAATAGCTGATTCTAAATTGGTTGCTAATTAGTTGCTAATTAGTTACAGCAGAATTGATTTTGTTGCTCCAGGCATCTGAAAAAAAAAACACGACAATGCCAGCTATATATATATATATATATATATATATATATATATATATATATATATATATATATATATATATATATATATATATATATATATATATATATATATATATATATATATATATATATTTATATATGTTCAGAAAGATTTCCGCGGTCGGAAGTATTTGAAAAACTTGGTTCACGGAATGAACCGCGTAAAAGATTTGAAAAATCTCGACGTTTCGGCTCCTTTTGCGAAGCCATCTTCAGGAGAATTAGAAGGGAAATAATTCAGACTCGTGGCCTCAATCTGCCTACTCCACGAATCGAATTTAGGAGGAATCGGAAACAATACGATTGCGTGGTCTCAACCTGCCTACTCCACTAACCGTATTGCTTCCTGTCAACTCTGAAGTCTCAATCTGCCTACTCTTCAGTTGACTCTGAAGAGTAGGCAGATTAGCGGAATCAAATTTAGTATAGTTAAGAATTTGTTGCTATTTTGTTGCTAATTTGTTACAACAAAATTGATTTTGTTGCTCCAGCCGTTTGAAAAAAAATGAGACAATGCCAGCTTTTGATTAAGCTGGCATTGTCACATACATTTTTGGCACATACAGTAAAAATAACTGATTCTAAATTTGTTGCTACTTAGTTACAGTAAAATTGATCTTGTTGCTCCAGTTAATTGATGAAAAAAACACGACAATGCCAGGTTATGAGTAAGTTGGCATTGTCACATCAATTTTGGCCCGCACAGTAAAAAGAACTGATTCTAAATTAGTTGCTAATTAGTTACAGCAAAATTGATTTTGTTACTCCAGGCATTTGAAGAAAATAACACGACAATTCCAGCTTATGACTAAGTTGGCATTGTCACATAAATTTTCGGTACGCACAGTAAAAATAACTGATTCTAAATTTGCGGCTAATTAGTTGCTAATTAGTTACGGCAAAACTGATTTTGTTGCTCCAGGAATTTGAAGAAAAAAACACGACAATGCCAGCTTATGATTAAGTTGGCATTGTCACATAAATTTTCGGCACGCACAGTAGAAATAATTGATTCTAATTTTGTTGCTAATTACTTACAGCAGAATTGATTTTTTTGCTCCAGCCGTTTGGGAAAAAATGAGACAATGCCAGCTTATGATTGAATTGGCATTGTCACATAAATTTTTGGCACAGACGTTAGAAATAACTGATTCTAAATTTGTTGCTAATTAGTTACAGCAAAATTAATTTTCGGCACGCACAGTAGAAATAACTGATTCTAAATTTGTTGCTAATTAGTTGCTAATTTGTTACAGCAAAATTAATTTTGTAGATCCAGCCATTTGAAGAAAACAACCGACAATGCCAGCTTATAATTATGCTGGCATTGTCACATCAATTTTTGGCCGGCATAGTAATAATAACTGATTTTAAAATGCTAATTAGTTGCTAATTAGTAACAGCAAAATTAATTTTGTTGCTCCAGATGTTTGAAGAAAAAACCACAACAATGCCAGCTTATGATTGAGTTGGCATTGTCACATCAATTTTTGGCACAGACAGTAGAAATAACTGATTCTAAATTTGTTGCTAATTAGTTGCTAATTTGTTACAGCAAAATTGATTTTGTTGCTCCAGACGTTTGAAGAAAAAACACGACAATGCTAGCTTATGATTAAGTTGGCATTGTCACATCAATTTTTGGCACATACAGTAGAACTGACAGATTTTAAATTTGTTGCTAATTAGTTGCTCACGTTTTGAATAGCTGAAATGAAAAAATATCAACAATTTAAAATTTTTTGAAAATATGAAAATTGCAGACTAGATACGGAAGATTCAGAAGCTAGAAATAGTATTCGGCAATTAGTATTTAAACGCTGCAGCTGGATAATATCAGAAAATATCAAATAAGAAGCTTCCATTTTGAGATAAAAGCTATTTCAATGCTACTGCCATGTACTTGAACAAAATTCAAATCATACTAACTCTGGATAAAAATTATTGAAATACTTATAGATATGAAGAAGACCTTCACTATATGATCGAAAATAAGTTCCTAGCAATTTGTATTGAATCACACAGCTTTAAATTTTCCTTCATAGTTAATAAATTAATATTTCTGTATAATGTTAATAATTGTTTTGTATACTGCAACGGCATAAATAATAATATCGATTGTTTTTCTCGTATGATTTTCAACTAATCAGAACGATCAATTTAGTTTTGATAATTTCGATAATACATGATTATACATAGAGTAAATCTAACCAATCGGAAACTAACAGGACCGTCAAATCGTTGATTATTATTCTTTTTATATTGAATTAACAATAATTTAACTTTTGCATGAGTTTTTTAAACGTACGTGTCAACAACTAATTGCCTACTGGAATCTGTGAACTTATGTAGCTAGTGTTATCAATTATCATTCCGCTGTTCAACTTTCAACTAGAATCGACACAGTTTTTCTTCTTCAAATGCGACTCATTTTAAGGACCTTATTTTCAATCATTTAGTAGGTGTTTCCTTCATATCTATAAGTTAATTTAATAAATTTTATCCTGAGTTTATAAAATTTCAATTCTGTTCAAGTACATTCAAGTATTGGTATTGGTATTGGTAGGTATGGATGGTGACCGATGCGCTGCGACCTTATTAGATCTATTGTGCCCCATCTTCTTCTCTTCTTCTGCTTCTCGATGTGTTCTCGTTTTACAGCAGCCCCTCAAGCCTCAATACCTTCAGGAATTTGAGGATTTTAAGGGGGTCTATTCGTGGTATTTCTTCTACAGTCAGCTGGTATGATCCCAGTGTGTTCAGTCTTTCATGGTGCACAGCATAGCACTCCATCAGTATATGGTGAGGTGTTTCTGGACGTTCCTTGCAGAATCTGCAGGTGCTGTCCTCCTCTAAACCTAGCTTCCTTAGATGTTCTTTGAGTCTGCAATGCCCCGTAAGAAATCCTGTGATTGTCTTTAGACTAGTTTTGCTGAGGTTAATCAGTGTCTTCGATCTTGCTCGGTTGAACTTTCCGAGGAGATCTTTGGCCTGCCTCAGTCCTGGAAGTCTTTGCCAGTATGTTGCTCTCATTGCTTCTTCAGCTTTATTGAGTTCTTCTTGGAAGTAAGATTTTCCAAGTCCGCAGAAAGGCTCTGGCCCGATTAGTGGCGTTGACGCACCCTTTCGTGCCAGGGTGTCTGCTTGTTCATTACCCTTCACTCCGACGTGCGCCGGCACCCAGAGGAGGATCACTTTGTTGTTCCTGCCCAGATCGTTTAGTTTGTCTATGCATTCACAAACCATCTTTGAGTTGATGTTATAAGAGCTCAACGCTTTGATGGCTGCTTGGCTATCGGAGAGGATTGCAATTTCCTTGTTCCGGTATTTCCTATCGAGGTTGAACTAAATGCACCTTTCTATGACTTGAATTTCCGCTTGAAAAATACTAGTGAACTGGCCCATGGGTTCTGAGTATTTGGTACGAGGCCCAACGACTCCTGCTCCAGTTCTTTCGGGAGTTTTAGACCCATCCGTATACCACATTATGGTATTCTTCTCCAGTGCTCGAATGGATTCTATGCTCCATTCCTTTTTGGTATTTAGTTCCGTTCGAAATAATTTCTTGAAACTGAATTTCCTGGTAATTTCGTCAGTTGAGAGGTCAGCAAGGTGTGCACTTCCGGTAAGGGTTGAGTCCCTTGTACCGTATGCAGCACTTGAAAGTCCAACTTTAGCCAACCTGAGGTTTGCTCCCCAAGCAGTTCTCCTCAGCATGATGTGGAGAGGAGTGAGGTCCAGAACTACCTCTAGTGCTGCTGTTGGAGTCGATCTCATTGCTCCTGTTATACAAAGACATGCTAGTCTTTGCACTTTCTCCAAGGATTTCTTTGCTGTGGTGAGTTCGGTTCTGCCATACCACACTACTGCTCCGTAGGTGATCATAGGTCTCACTATCATGGTGTACATCCATCGCAGTATTGATGGGTTACAGCCCCACGTTTTTCCTGCGATGTTCCTGCACACCATCAGTGATGATTTTGCCTTGTTAACGATCTTTTCTACGTGCATGTTCCAGAGTAGTTTTGAGTCTATGGTGAGCCCTAGATACTTCACAACTTGCTGCCATTCTAAGTCTGCTCCGTCGAGACGAATAGTCCTTAAGTGCTGAAGCTTTGTTCTTCTAGGGAAGGGTACCACTGTGGTTTTTGATGCGTTAATTCTCAATCCCACCGAGAGGCACCACCTTCTGGTAGTCTCTAGCTCCCTTTCTATGAGGTCCCAGAGGGTTCCTTCGAATTTACCTTTGGCCATGATGAC
This sequence comes from Cynegetis impunctata, assembly GCA_030704885.1. Taxonomy (NCBI): domain Eukaryota; kingdom Metazoa; phylum Arthropoda; class Insecta; order Coleoptera; family Coccinellidae; genus Cynegetis; species Cynegetis impunctata. Next base: position 181,299 of record JARQZK010003749.1, read on the forward strand.
TATGTCGTCAGCATAGCCGAGGCAAGTGACTCCGTTCCCGGTCAGTGTTTCGAGTAATTCGTCCACTACAAGACTCCACATCAGAGGTGATAGTACCCCTCCTTGTGGGCATCCCCTGTTTGTACTGATCCGAAAGGTGTTCTCGCCCACCTTCGTTTCGGCAGTTCTTGTAGCCAGCATCTGGATGTGGTTCTGTCCACTCCCTTGTTCATTAGGGCCCTTTTTATTGCTTCGTGAGAGGTGTTGTCGAATGCCCCCTCTATGTCTAAAAAGGCATTCAAGTATCATTGAATCAGCTTTTATCTCAAAATAAAAGCTCATTATTTGATATATTCTAGTTTTATCCAGATGTAGCGATTAAATATTAATTGGCGAATACTATTTCTAGCTTCTGTATTTCCGTATCTAATATGCAATTTTCATATTTTCGAAAAATTTCAAATTGTTGATTTTTTTTTTCATTTCAGCTATTTGAAAAGTGAGCAACTAATTAGCAATAAACTTGAAATCAGTCATTTCCACTGTCCGTTCCGAAAATTTATATGACAATGCCAACTTAATCATAAGCTGGCATTATCGTTTTTCTTTCTTCAAATGATTGAAGCAACAAAATAAATGTTGCTGTAACAAATTAGCAACTAATAAGCATCTAATTTATAATCAGTTATTACTACTGTGCGTTAATCATAAGCTGGCATTGTATTGTTTTTTTTCTTCAAATGGCTGGAGCAACAAAGTCAATTTTGCTGTGACAAATTAGCAACTAATTAGAAACCAATTCAGAATCAGTTATTTCCACTGTATGTGCCGAAAATTTATGTGATAATGCCAACTTAATCATAAGCTGGCATTGTCGTGTTTTTTTCTACAAATGCCTGGAGCAACAAAACTAACTAACTAATTAGCAACTAATTAGCAACAAATTCAGAATCAGTTATTGTCACTGTGCGGGCCACGCATTGATGTGACAATGCCAGCTTAATCATAAGCTGGCATTGTCGGTTTTTTTCTTTAAATGGCTGGAGCAACAAAATTAATTTTGCTGTAACTAATTAGCAACAAATTAAGAATCAGTTATTTCTTCTGTGTGGGCCAAAAATTGATGTGACAATGCCAGTTTAATCATAAGCTGGCATTGTCGTGTTTTTTCATCAATTAACTGGAGCAACAAGATAAATTTTACTGTGACTAATTAGCAACAAATTTAGGATCAGTTATTTTTACTGTATGTACCAAAAATGTATGTGACAATTCCAGCTTAATCAAAAGCTGGCATTGTCTCATTTTTTTTTCGAACGGCTGGAGCAACAAAATCAATTTTGTTGTAACAAATTAGCAAACTAATTAGCAACAAATTTATAATCAGTTATTTCTACTGTGCGTGCCAAAAATTTATGTGATAATGCCAACTTGAACATAAGCTGGCATTGTCGGTTTTTTTCTTCAAATGACTGGAGCAACAAAATTAATTTTGCTTTAACAAATTAGCAACTAATTAGCAACAAATCAAGAATCAGTTATATTTTCTGTGTGGGCCAAAAATTGATGTGACAATGCCAGTTTAATCATAAGCTGGCATTGTCTCATTTTTTTTTCAAATGGCTGGAGCAACAAAATCACTTTTGCTGTAACTAATTAGCAACAAATTCAGAATCAGTTATTTCCACTGTATGTGCCGAAAATTTATGTGATAATGCCAACTTAATCATAAGCTCGCATTGGCGTGTTTTTTCTTCAAATGCCTGGAGCAATAAAATCAATTTTGCTATAAATAACTAGCAACTAATTAGCAACAAATTTAGAATCAGTTATTTTAACTCTGCGGGCCAAAAATTGATGTGACAATGCCAACTTAATCATTAGCTGGCATTGTCGTGTTTTTTTCTTCAAATGCCTGGAGCAACAAAATCAGTTTTGCCGTAACTAATTAGCAACTTATCAGCCACAAATTAAGAATCAGTTATTTTTACTGTGCGTGCCGAAAATTTATGTGACAATGCCAACATAATCATAAGCTAGAATTGTCGTGTTTTTTTCTTCAAATGCCTGGAGTAACAAAATCAATTTTGCTGTAACTAATTAGCAACTAATTTAGAATCAGTTATTTTCACTGTGCGGGCCAAAAATTGATGTGACAATGCCAGCTTAATCATAAGCTGGCATTGTCGGTTTTTTTCTTTAAATGGCTGGAGCAACAAAATTAATTTTGCTGTAACTAATTAGCAAATAGTTTAAAATCAGTTATTTTTAATGTGAGGACCAAAAATTGATGTGACAATGCCAACTTACTCATAACCTGGCATTGTCGTGTTTTCATCAATTAACTGGAGCAACAAGATCAATTTTACTGTAACTAATTAGCAACAAATTTAGAATCAGTTATTTTTACTGTATGTGCCAAAAATGTATGTGACAATGCCAGCTTAATCAAAAGCTGGCATTGTCTCATTTTTTTTTCAAACGGCTGGAGCAACAAAATCAATTTTGTTGTAACAAATTAGCAACAAAATAGCAACAAATTCTTAACTATACTAAATTTGATTCCGCTATGTTGACAATGCCAGCTTAATGGATGTTCCATCATCGCCTTCGATAACATTGTCTTGAACTTGTAGCAATGCAGTCAAATATGACAATACTACGTCCATATGCAGTTCGTAAAAGTATAAATTTCATTTGATTATTTTAAACTACCTAAATTACACTGAATAGATCGCTTGTATATCGAAAAACGTGGATGTTGAAGGGATGGAAAATTGTTATCATCTGGTGGTGCTATTGATCACGATATATAATAAGAAATGAAACTATACTTACCATTGTTGATAAAATATTGAAATGAAGCTAAAAAATAAAATATATATTATTTATTTTGCTTCTTCACTATCATATTTCACTAAACTAACTCAAAAAAAGGCTCGAACCTTTTGAGGTCCCATACTAAATTGAAGTTGTCAAGGAGATGGATAACTTCGTATTTCACCTGTTGGAGTAGTCGTATTTCGTAGCTGATGGTAAATTTTGATATTGTCTTCTTAAAAGTATCTACATCAAGGTCTCTATGAATGTCACAGTTACTAGTATTAAGATGCATCAACGATCTCAGGAGATGATCCCATCCATTCTATCACCTTCCAAAGCGGCCTACGAGTTATATGAAGTTCAGTAAACAAAAGCACCAAGGGTTCCGAAAATTTTCAAAAACTTAAGTGTCATTATGTGTCAAATGACGCATTTTTCGCTTTTTTAAAAACTATTACTAAAAGTTTAGAAGCCAAAAATAAACTGAAATAGTTCAATAGAAACGTGATATTACATGACGTATTGTATCTTTCGAAAAGAATGAAATAATATCACAAAATCTAAATTACAAAATCCGTGCTTCTGTTCTTCATCCTAGCGAATTCATCGATCATTTATCTGTTGAGATTTGATGACTTCTGTGAACAGACATGATAGCCAGTCCACTTAGTCTGTCTTGTCCACACGCGTTTCTCAGGTACGTCTTCAATCGTCTAAGAGTGGAGAATGTCCTCTCAGCAGTTGCAGTGGTCACTAGCAAAGAAGCGAATATTTTCAGTAGCGTGAATATGTTAGGTAAAATTTTCCTATTACATTCGCCTAGCGCCTTAATGGCACAAGAAGGCTTATCCTGATCCATTTTGTTTTCCCACAACAATTTCCTCAACGAGTACTCGCCATATACCAGCTCCAGATCAACCATATTTTCATATAGTTTCAAAGATTCAACATCTATTGTCTCAGTTGTTGAGGTTAGTATAAAGCACTGAAGTGTTCCCAGAAGGTCTTTGTGATCGCTGAATCGGCATTTGAGCTGATCTATAAGATCGTCTAGGATCGGGATTGCCACCGATATTCTGGAATAGGTTTGAGGGTCTTTAGTAGAGTAGTTACTTCTATGGCGTTGGCGAGGAGCGAGTCTTGGTATATAAATTTCTTCACCAACATCACGCATTAAAGTTTCTGTTGTTTTGAAAATCTTAGAAAATTCAATATCGATTGTTCTCCGGATGTTTTCAAAGTGAGCAACAATATTTTCAATATGGTCAGCTGCAGAATTTATGTCACAATAGGGAGACTGAAGCACTTTGCAGACAGATATTGTGGCTGAGAATAAGTTAGCCAATAAACAAAGGCACACTACAAATTCACTATCAAGCATGGACTTTAAAAACGACGATGCTTTAGAAGATGTAATGCCTGGACTTTCGCTAAGACTTTCTAGAGTTTCAACAATAGCATTAAAGATCTCTTTAAACTTGAGCAAACTGTTGTAATTCTAAGCCCATCTGGTTTCGCACATGGTTGTTAAAGTTTGCTATTTAGTATTAAGAAAGTTCGATTTTATGGAGGATGCAATACAGCTGTCCTCTTTGGCGATGCTTTTGAAAAGTTTGTGACAGCATCTACGATTCCAATACAGTTTCTAGCACATGGGATACTACAGGAACAGGAGTGATATAATGACAAATTCAGAGAGTGGGAACTACAACGGACATACAGTGCTTGAGGAAAAGTCTTTTTCACTATTGCCTGCACTCCTTTGAATGAGCCCTTCATGGCATAGACTTCATAATACCCTCGACCTATCATATTCTTCTTGCCCACTCCTAAGTCTTTCAGCGTTGAAATAATTGTTTTTGTCAGTCCCTCTTCCATTATGACATCAGTTTTGACCAAACATAAAAAATCTTCCTTGCAAATAAAAAAATTAGATCTTCCTGATTTAGTATACCTTACACAAATTGAGACTTGCTCATGACCAGTGCTATCAGCTGTTTCATCCACAAGAACTGAAAATGCTTTTGCTTTATTAACATGTCACAATTTTTTTCTGGATTCATTCTCAGCATATGTTGATCATATATTATAATCAACATATGGATGTGATCATCTCATGAGAATGAACCACTCGAGGGTTAGGCACTCGGCAATATTCGGATCCCGTTGTACCAATAAAAATGCCTTTGAGGAGAGTACGTGAACCGTTTCAGCCAAACTTATCCAATTTGCTTATCCAACAGGAATCAGTTTCCTTGTTCTATAAAATCAAAGACGAAATACGTTGGTTGTAAGCAGAGCAGGCGCTATACCGGTGACCACGAGTAGGCTATTATAGGCCCCCTGTCTCCACAAATGTGATGCATAAACAAGGCCAGTTGCCAGCTCAATTTATCAACACCATTAATAAGATTATGTAATATTTTAATTACTGATAGCAAAATATCGAGTAAATTTCAGTCTCTTTAAGTCAGGAAAACAATATGTTTAAATTTCCGGAAAATTTCGGTGGAGGTTTCAACCCCTCTGACTCCCCTCTGGGTACGGCCTTGTATATATATATATATAT